>CM076578.1:1545606485-1546133031 GCA_034641835.2 Pinus albicaulis | reverse complement strand
TCAAGGCTACATCAAACCATGCTCAGCCTCGTAGCTAGCCCTACGAGGACAGAAGAGGGCTCTCTCCGGGTCTATCTCGGAAAAGGATCTTCAAAGGGGCTGAGATGACTTATAATGAACAATGAATACTAATTTTAGGCTAGTAAAGAGATAGGAATGTTTGATTTTGATTTTTTGGGTTTTTGTTGGAGAAATGGGAAAAAACAATTTTGGGTCCGGGGATAAGGCCAGATCTTTGCAGAATTCGAGTTGGGGCGAGGTAGGCAATAGTCTTGATGCTTTTGATCGAGTATATGGATGGATCAGAAAGACAAGGAGCTGAAAAGGGCAAGGATGAACATGGATCCTTTTCAAACAGGCGAAAACATACAAAACTAAATGAATTCAAAGGCAGAGCACTGTAAACAATGGATTCAACCTCATCTACTCATTTATTTTAGTTTCAGAAGCATAAGAAGGGATGGAATACATTAAACATGAAATAACTTACAATAAACTGAGAGAAAACACCATCAAGAGCTGAAAGCCACAAGAATCCCAACAGGTGCTGCAAAACCTCTGATCTTTCCTTAGCCAAAATATGAAAAATATGTACAATAGTGTGCCAAAAGTTTCCCAAGAGTCCAACCTTTCCAACCTCTGAAAATGATTGAGAAATTACATCATATAGAGCATCCTAACACCTTCCCATGCCTCTAGGGGTCGAATTCCTCCTTCTAGGAGCAGTTCCAACCAAATTCTAATCAAGGAACTAAAATCTAGGCAGCTAACAACTTGCCTCTAAAAGAGTGGAAACTGATTCATTTACATGATTTTCACTTTTTTGAGAGTGAATCTTCTATAATAGGTAAAAGTAAGCCAAATTTACATGCCAACCATCAATTTACATCATGAAAACCCAAAAATTTCATCCACAAGCAAAACTGGTCCCAACTGGCCGAAATTCTGAGTTGGAAGTTGAAAATTCAGCCAAAAATTTAAGTGGGTAGCGCGCCTGAACTGAGTGGGTAGCGCGTCTTTCAGCCTGATTTTGAGGCACTTCCCAGCATCCAAATTGAGCTCATGATAGCTCGTTGGAAAGCCCTGGATGTTGGCTATCCAACCCAAGTGGAATTTCCGAATTTGAAGCTCATTTTCCCCTCCAAAACTTCATTCTCCCAGAAGTACTTCCTGCTGGTGCAAAAGGTGGCAGCAAGGTGGTTTTCATGGTGTTTTTGGGCCTTTTGACCATCCAGAATCTGATGAAATGCTTCGGAAATGCCTGAGCATGCATAAATTACCATGAAAAACCCAAAAATGCAAATATTTCCTTCAGCAAGTGTCCCGAAAAAAAGTGAGCACATCGACGCGCTACCCGTATAGCGGAAAAATCTGTTTTTGGACCAAAATATTTCAAAATGACAAAAATTTCTCCGAATTTGCTCAAATTCGGAGCGAAGACCCTCCATCATGTATCATGCCTAGCCAACGAAGCCTCGGCCAAAATCTGGAGTGGATCAGGCCTTTTCCGCCGTTTTAGTGCTTCGCTCAACCTCCTCTTCAGAATCTTCATTCTCGCTTTGCAGACATGCATGCGAGCCCAATAATGACCTTTCATGTGACGAAGCATGTCTTTGTCTCTATTGGCCTTTGCCAACAACTTCTCCAGATGAATGTTAACATGTGTGAGGCAAGAATCTCGATCAGCTGGTGTCATATCACCTGGTCTCTTTCGGGCCAATTGTCAATCCTCACGGATTCGCCGCAGCTCATAAAGTGTGTGCTCATCCTCTAGATGTTTGTTGCGCTGCTCCAGGTAGTTTATCACCCACTGAGCCTTCTACAATTTATCTTTCAGCGTGTCATTCTCGGCCCTTTGCTCCTGGATGATCTCTTTCAGTTTCGAGCTAGGAGAGCTCGCATCAACATCAATGATCGTGAAATTCGTGTCCCGGCCTCCTGATGGGCCCTCATCATGCATGGGCTTCTTGCCCCTATCCTGGATCTGTACCTGTGCTGAAGAAGAAGGCGAGACCCCTTCCACATCATGTGGAGATAATACTCGCTCTGCTGATGGAGTCGGCAAGACCCCTTCCACCCCGGGTGGAGATAATACTCGCCGTGTAGCTGCAAATAAGGCCCTGTGGCCTCGCTGGTATGTCACATACAATGGAGCACCGATATGCTCGACCTCAGGGATGTTCGGCTGATGTGAAGGCTCTCCCTCATCATAAACTACCTCGGGAGGCGGCTGTGGCGCTGTGAAGAAGTCACGGGAGATGAAATCCTCCCAAGTAATGCCCTGCTGTGGAATCACTGTCATACTCCTGCTCATAAAAGAAATCTGTCTCTGACATGGCTCTGAAAACAAGATGTCTGCAATATGTATGTTGATATAGGTGTAATGAAGTCAAAGTTTCAATGTATGCTCAAAACCCAAATATATTGCACATGTACCAAAACATCATAAGAAAACAAGTGACAGTGGTAATAGCTCTGTTTAGTGGATTGGCATTAAAGACAGTCTCTGTTTTGATCACAAGAAAATTTTGACAAATGAGTAGATAGTGTAATGTATGAAACAACTTTACAATACTGGCCAAGGATTTGTCAAAGGACTGTGTTTGTCAATAGGAAACAGTAGCAATGAAACAATAGTAATGACAACAGTGGTAATACTATGGCAATGGAGGATATGGATAAGTCAACATGAGACTATGTGAAAACATCAAAGGACGTGGCAGCAGTGGTAAAATGATAAATTAAGGGCAGGAGGATTATGTACATAATGTGCTAGGGCGCCACTAGCAATACAGGCATGAGCATATATACCAATCATAAAAGTTCACAAACCCTTCACAAGACTGTCCATATATATTCGAAACCCTTAAGGAATAAATCTGCATATAAATGTAGGGTTTATACATTTCTCTTCAACCAAGGCTTGTTTCCCAACATTAATAACACCACAATCATGCTAAAATTTACTGAGCAACCTTTAGAAACCTACTTGCAAGTCGATGGAGGCGTTTGAGCTGAAAATCGGACGCAAAAACAAAATTTTTTGGCTTTGTCGCTGTATGGGTAGCGCCCTGGCCCAATGGGTAGCGCCCGGAAAGTGGGTAGCACCCTTGTTAATTAACACTGGCTGTTGGTGTTATGTGGGTAGCGCCCCTTATATGGGTAGCGCCCCTCCTGTATGGGTAGCGCGCCTCTTGTGAGTAGTGCGCTACATAGTGCATTTTGTAGGAAGATTTTGGAGGCCTTCTCGGTGTCAAAATTGAGCGTGTGATAGCTCGTTGGAAATATCTTGGAGTCTAATTTCCAACCCAAGTGGAATTTTGTAATTTGGAGTTCATTTACCCTGTCAAAAATCAAATCTCCCAAAACTTGTCAAAATGAGCAGAATGAGGCTACCTCAAGGCAGAGCGCTGTTGCAGTCAACTTTTGAAGGTCTTCCTCAACTCCAAATTGAGCTCATGATAGCTCATTGGAAATATATTTGTGTCTAGTTATCCTTTGACTCATCAAGCAAGTCATTTAGCCAACCATGCTAGGAGAAATATTGATTTTCCCAAGGTCACTTCAGAGGTGCATTCAATTCTCCTGAGGCAACGGTATTTTTGATATTTCTCTAAAACCATGATACCTGTGTAAAAAGTGAAAGAGGTTTTTCTTCCTTGGGATGTTGTGGACAAAAACCTCTCTCAGTTTTCCAAAATTCATCTTTGATTGCTCTGAAACATCTTTTGAGTGAAACTTATCCCGATGTGTGAAACAAGGAATTTTGTCGAAATGAAGCGAAACGAAGGGGATAAGGGGCTTCTAAATTCTTGGAGAAATTTTGGGAAGTAGGGGGGGATGTTAGGAAGCAGGGGAAAGTGGAATCTCAGAGATTGAGTGAGGGGAAGGGGTCCAAAAGGGCAAAACACAGGCCTAGCCTAGAAAATTGCCAAGTTGTGGCAAGAAACTAGGGTTTGTGCAAAAATGAGGAATTTGGGGGATATCAGTGATGGGAAGTGTTTAATAAGGTAAATTAATGATAAGGGAAGGTGTGTGAACATCAGGATACAATTTTTTCGATGATTTGACCATCCAAGAGGAATTACCTCCAAAACCCTAGGAGAGGGAAATGGACCTTACCTAGGCACAACTGAAGCATGAACAAGGTGTAAAATGACTCTTTGGAACCTGACATGATGATGAAAACCCTCTGAATGATGGTACACTCAGCTAAATGGTGACATGGACCAACATTTGGACAAATTTGAAAAGAGTGAAAACACACCCTAGACCTAATGCCTAGTGACCAAATTTTGCTTGAAGACTCTTTGAAATGACAAAATTTGACCTTGACACCTTAAAATCACTTTGTAAGAGCATGTTTGATCACTGAAGGAAGGCTGCAAAGGCTGAATCTAACATTGGCTCCAATGGGGATGGTAGCTCCTTGGAGGTGCCAAGAACGACAGATCTTTGGGAGAGCAGACCAGTGCCTTATCCATTGGGCAATGGAATCAAAAAACTCAAACTGAAATGCATGACTGAAAACTGATGACTTGACGACACAAATTGAATCTCACTCAACTAAAAACTGACTTGATACTTAAACATAACTGACAAACTGAAAAAGATGCTCAAAGTAGAGCTTATTCAATACAACCTACTCTAACGATTTCATTCATCACCTGATCAAGTGAAATGAAACAGCCAATGCAATCATGTAAGCATGCTGGCTGCTATCTTAATTCTCCACCAGTGCTTGCTTATGAACAATGAGAAATAACTACTGAAAGGCAACTCCCATGGAAACTTTGAACCAAGTGGACTGCTGATAAACTTGCAAAGCATAAATTGACTAGATGACTGCAAGAATACTGCGAATGGATCTTCATAACCATAGCTCTAGTCCAGATAATCTCCATACCTTGATCTTAAACTTTTCCTCACATCTGCGGTGATTTTCTTTGGTGATTGCAGCAAGCTGTCAAAAGGATCCTGAAATTCATGAAATACCAAACTCCGTTGCTGATTCCAGACAGAGCAAAAGTCTCCTTTATTAATCTCCTCATATGACTGGAAACCTTGATGAGATCTTTGTAATGAAAAATATGTTAGACAAGACAATGAAGGCAACTTTTGAATAAGATTATCATCAACATTCTTTTCCGGCACATGGTTAGCTAATGAAGGAAAAATTTTACAGCAAACACCATCCAACACACGAGCAATAGGATCATCAAAAACTTGAGAAGACTGCTGCACTATATCCCTTGAAACTATCTGACATTCTACTGGTTGTTCATATTTTTCTTGAGAGATATTCCGAAGATGCTGACTTATGAACTGAAATGCCTCGAAACAAAAGGGTATATAATTTTCCTGCATCATCAAATCATGTATTTCATCTTCCACACCTTCATCTGTAATTTGACCTTCAATTGCATTGGCTGGCTGCAAATCTGATGCTACAAGCTGCTCATCTGAAGATTTACTATGAAATTTATCTTTCAAAAGCTGAAATGATTCAAAATAGAAAGGTATGGAGTCACCTTGAATCATTAAATCATGTGTGCCCACTTCCAATTCTTCAGCTGCAACTTGACAATCAATGACTTTTGGGGGCTGCAAGTCTGAATATGAGAAGTTTTCGTTGCCCTCAAGACGATCCAGATCAAGACTTGTTGATGTTTGATTTCTGATTGCATGGAAGTTATCTCTAATGAACTGAAACGAATCAAAACAAAAAGGCAAAGATCCTTCACTTACATCAAAATTTTCTGCACTTTCCTCATCATTGCCATAGCTGATATGCATCGGTTGATCACTGTACTCGAGCTGCTGAAAGTGAAATTCCTCCTCGCACAAGCTAGCTGCTGATTTGTCTGCAAGATTAGATTCTTTTTGGAGAACATAATCATCATCATACTGATCAAACTGAGGCAATTCATCATCAAACATACACATCATATCAACAGATCTCTCTTCTTTACAATGATCTATAAAACAATCACTATGACAACTGGGATCAGAAACAAAATGTTTTGGGTCAGCCGCTTGTTCTTGAATGTCATTTTCATTTTTTACAGTCATTTTCCGCACCATCTCTTCTACTGCATTTACGAAAAGATCAAGCTTTTCCTCTGAAGGTGTCGATTTCTCCGGATCCATGTTTTTCATCTCTTCTTCCTTCAACCTTGCCCTCCGGATCAGCAAATGAGCCTCTACATTCACTGCATTTTTCTGCATCTCGTGAAGTGTTGCAATATTCTTTTCTCTCAGCTGAAACTCCATTTCCAGATCAAAGGCACCCGAGTAGTGCAAGAGAGCAGATCTAGGAGAAGGTCTTATATCAACTGGCATCGAATAATAAACTTGGTTAAATCTGGCAGAAAATTGTTGTACTGTCTCCCCTAGCAATCTTTTCAGCTAGTTATACTCCTCTATAATCAACAAAAAGTTATGTCCGATCATCCACCTGTCAAGGAAAAATTTGACGAACTTCTGGAAATCTGAGATGCTCGCATCGGGGAGGGCTTTAAACCAACTCTTCACTTGGCCTTGCAAAGAAAGAGCAAAAAGTCTGATACTAACATCTTCGTCATCAACTTCAAAAACATCTAGAAAAGTCTCAACATTCTGCACATGTTGCTTAGCGTTGACATTGTTACATTCACCGTCAAATCTTGGTAGATATAGGTCATAATTTGCAGGAAAATCATGAAGAACAGAAGGTAAAACAAGAGGTTTGTACCGATCCGGAATTTTACAAGGTGTAGGGGCATGTACAAGAGCTGTGGGATCAGTTTTGTTTTCTGGCTCATCACTCTGAAGAAAGTCATCATAAGATGTGGGAAAAGTAAGGAGACCAGGATCAAAGGGAAACTCAACATTTACACTTTTTAAATGGGTCAAGTGAAGATTTTGATCACCTTTCTCATACAACAAATTTTGAAAAACTTTTAGGACAACTTCAAGACCAGCAAAGAAGTAATTTAAAAGAAAGCAGATTAGATCCTGAATACCATTCCACTTTAGATACCTAAACTTTGTGTAAGATCCTTCCATTTTCTCAGAGAAGGAGTCAGTCCTCCAGTGGAGTCTCTACTTCGAATTGGAGTCACCAGGTGAATGATTTCAGCCTTCTTATGTCTGATCGTTGTCCACCATCAACCATGAGATCTGAACTCGATACATGTACTGGGGCAATTTATAAGTTAAGTGTTATGATTACAAGCTAGACTGGAGATCGACTGAAGCAACGTTTATCTACTATGCACTCGCAGAGCAAGAGCAGTTCGAAAGCTACCTGGCGTGGCTTCAGGCTCCTTCTATAGCTATAAATCAAACAACACTAACCAACAAACCAATTTCATCCCCAGTATGGTCGCCACTATGTTAGCGCTCAAATCTACCTTAGGCTGAAATAAGGTAAAACTCAAGGCTACATCAAACCACGCTCAGCCTCGTAGCTAGCCCTACGAGGACAAGAGAGGGCTCTCTCCGGGTCTATCTCGGAAAAAGATCTTCAAAGGGGCTGAGATGACTTATAATGAACAATGAATACTGATTTTAGGCTAGTAAAGAGATAGGAATGTTTGATTTTGATTTTTTGGATTTTTGTTGGAGAAATGGGAAAAACAATTTTTGGGTCCGGGGATAAGGCCAGATCTTTGCAGAATTCGAGTTGGGGCGAGGTAGGCAATAGTCTTGATGCTTTTGATTGAGTATATGGATGGATCAGAAAGACAAGGAGCTGAAAAGGGCAAGGATGAACATGGATCCTTTTCAAACAGGCGAAAAACATACAAAACTAAATGAATTCAAAGGCAGAGCACTGTAAACAATGGATTCAACCTCACCTACTCATTCATTTTAGTTTCAGAAGCATAAGAAGGGATGGCATACATTAAACATGAAATAACTTACAATAAACTAAGAGAAAACACCATCAAGAACTGAAAGCCACAATAATCCCAACAGGTGCTGCAAAACCTCTGATCTTTCCTTAGCCAAAATATGAAAAATATGTACAATAGCATGCCAAAAGTTTCCCAAGAGTCCAACCTCTCCAACCTCTGAAAAGGATTGAGAAATTACATCATATAGAGCATCCTAACCCCTTACCATGCCTCTAGGGGTCGAATTCCTCCTTCTAGGAGCAGTTCCAACCAAATTCTAATCAAGGAACTAAAATCTAGGCAGCTAATAACTTGCCTCTAAAAGAGTGGAAACTGATTCATTTACATGATTTTCACTTTTTTGAGAGTGAATATTCTAGAATAGGTAAAAGTAATCCAAAGTTACATGCCAACCATCAATTTACATCATGAAAACCCAAAAATTTCATCCACAAGCAAAACTGGTCCCAACTGGCCGAAATTCTGAGCTGGAAGTTGAAAATTCAGCCAAAAATCTATATGGGTAGCGCGCCTGAGCTGTATGGGTAGCGCGCCTTTCAGCCTAATTTTGAGGCACTTCCTGGCAACCAAATTGAGCTCATGATAGCTCGTTCAAAAGCCCTGGATGTTGGATATCCAACCCAAGTGTAATTTTCCAATTTGGAGCTCATTTTCCCCTCCAAAACTTAATTCTCCCAGAAGTACTTCCTGCTGGTGCAAAAGGTGGCAGCAAGGTGGTTTTCATGGTGTTTTTGGGCCTTTTGACCATCCAGAATCTGATGAAATGCTTTGGAAATGAATGAGCATGCATAACTTACTATGAAAAACCCAAAAATGCAAATATTTACTTCAGCAAGTGTCCCGAAAAAAAGTGAGCACATCGACGCGCTACCCGTATAGCGGAAAAATCTGTTTTTGGACCAAAATATTTCTAAATGACAAAAATTTCCCCGAATTTTCTCAAATTCGGAGCGAAGACCCTCCATCATGTATCATGTCCAGCCAACGAAACCTCGGCCAAAATCCGGAGTGGATCAGGCCTTTTCAGCCGTTTTA
Source organism: Pinus albicaulis (assembly GCA_034641835.2). Lineage (NCBI taxonomy): Eukaryota > Viridiplantae > Streptophyta > Pinopsida > Pinales > Pinaceae > Pinus > Pinus albicaulis. The sequence goes on along the minus strand of CM076578.1, from coordinate 1,546,124,095 downwards.
GTGCTTCGCTCAACCTCCTCTTCAGAATCTTCATTCTTGCTTTGCAGACGTGCATGCGGGCCCAATAATGACCTTTCATGTGACGAAGCATGTCTTTGTCTCTATTGGCCTTTGCCAAAAACTTCTCTAGATGAATGTTAACATGCGTGAAGCAAGAATCTCGATCAGCCGGTGTCATATCGCCTGGTCTCTTCCGGGCCAATTGTCGATCCTCACGGATTCGACGCACCTCATAAAGTGTGTGCTCATCCACTAGCTATTTGTTACGCTGCTCCAGGTAGTTTATCACCCACTAAGCCTTCTACAATTTATCTTTCAGCGTGTCATTCTCGGCCCTTTGCTCATGGATGATCTCTTTAAGTTTCGAGCTAGGAGAGCTCGCATCAACATCAATGATCGTGAAATCCGTGTCCCGGCCTCCTGATGGGCCCTCATCATGCATGGGCTTCTTGCCCTTGTCCTGGATTTGTACCTGTGCTGAAGAAGAAGGCGAGACCCCTTCCACATCATGTGGAGATAATAATCGCTCTGCTGATGGAGTCGGCGAGACCCCTTCCACCCCGGGTGGAGATAATACTCGCCGTGTAGCTGCAAATAAGGCCCTGTGGCCTCGCTGGTATGTCACAAACAATGGAGCACTGATATTCTCGACCTCAGGGATGTCCGACTGATGTGAAGGCTCTCCCTCATCATAAACTACCTCGGGAGGCGGATGTGGCGCTGTGAAGAAGTCACGGGAGATGAAATCCTCCCAAGTAATGCCCTGCTGCGGAATCACTGTCATACTCCTACTCATAAACTGAATCTGTCTCTGACATGGCTTTGAAAACAAGATGTCTGCAATATGTATGTTGACATAGGTGTAATGAAGTCAAAGTTTCAATGTATGCTCAAAACCCAAATATATTGCACATGTACCAAAACATCATAAGAAAACAAGTGACAGTGGTAATAACTCTGTTTAGTGGATTGGCATTAAAGACAGTCTCTGTTTTGATCACAAGAAAATTTTGAAAAATGAGTAGACAGTGTAATGTATGAAACAAATTTTACAATACTGGCCAAGGATTTGTCAAAGGACTGTGTTTGTCAATAGGAAACAGTGGCAATGAAACAATAGTAATGACAACAGTGGTAATGCTATGGCGATGGAGGATATGGATAAGTCAACATGAGACTATGTGAAAACATGAAAGGATGTGGCAGCGGTGGTAAAATGATAAATTAAGGGCGGGAGGATTATGTACATAATGTGCTAGGGCGCCACTAGCAATACAGGCATGAGCATATATACCAATCATAAAAGTTCACAAACCCTTCACAAGACTGTCCATATATATTCGAAACCCTTAAGGAATAAATCTACATATAAATGTAGGGTTTATACATTTATCTTCAACCAAGGCTTGTTTCCCAACATTAATAACACCACAATCATGCTAAAATTTACTGAGCAACCTTTAGAAACCTACTTGCAAGTCGATGGAGGCGTTTGAGCTCAAAATCGGACGCAAAAACAAATTTTTTTGGCTCTGTCGCTGTATGGGTAGCGCCCCTACCCAATGGGTAGCACCCGAAAAGTGGGTAGTTCCCGTGTTAATTAACACTGGCTGTTGGTGTTATGTGGGTAGCGCCCCTTATATGGGTAGCGCGCCTCCTGTATGGGTAGCGCGCCTCTTGTGAGTAGTGCGGTACATAGTGAATTTTGCAGGAAGCTTTTGGAGGCTTTCCTGGTGTCCAAATTGAGCATGTGATAGCTCGTTGGAAATATCTTGGAGTCTAATTTCCAACCCAAGTGGAATTTTGCAATTTGGAGTTCATTTACCCTATAAAAAATCAAATCTTCCAACACTTGTCAAAATGAGTAGAATGAGGCTGCCTCAAGGCAGAGCGTTGTTACAGTAAACTTTTGAAGGTCTTCCTCAACTCCAAATTGAGCTCATGATAACTCATTGGAAATATATTTGTGTCTAGTTATCCTTTGACTCATCAAGCAAGTCATTTAGCCAACCATGCTAGGAGAAATCTTGATTTTCCCAAGGTCACTTCAGAGGTGCATTCAATTCTCCTGAGGCAACGGTATTTTTAACATTTCTCTAAAACCATGATACCTGCGTAAAAAGTGAAAGAGGTTTTTCTTCCTTGGGATATTGTGGACAAAAAAATCTCTAATTTTTCCAAAATTCATCTTTTATTGCTCTGAAACATCTTTTCAGTGAAACTTATCCCGATGTGTGAAACAAGGGATTTTGTCAAAATGAAGCGAAATGAAGGGGATAAGGGGCTTCTAAATTCTTGGAGAAATTTTTGGAAGTAGGGGGGGATGTTAGGAAGTAGGGGAAAGTTGAATCTCAGAAATTGAGTGAGAGGAAGGGGTCCAAAAGGGCAAAACATAGGCCTAGCCTAGAAAATTGCCAAGTTGTGGCAAGAAACTAGGGTTTGTGCAAAAATGAGGAATTTGGGGGATCTCAGTGATGGGAACTGTTTAATAAGGTATATTAAGGATAGGGGAAGGTTTTTGAACATCAGGATACAATTTTTTTCGATGATTTGACCATCCAAGAGAAATTACCTCCAAAACCCTAGGAGAGGGAAATGGACCTTACCTAGGCACAACTGAAGCATGAACAAGCTGTAAAATGACCCAATGGAACTTGACATGATGATGAAAACCCTTTGAATGATGGTACACTCAGCTGAATGGTGACATGGACCGAAATTTGGACAAATTTGACAGGAGTAAAAGCAACCCCTAGACCTAGTGCCTAGTGACCAAATTTTTCTTGAAGACTCATTGAAATGACAAAATTTGACCTTGACACCTTAAAATCACTTTGTAAGAGCATGTTTTATCACTGAAGGAAAGCTGCAAAGTCTGACTCTAACACCACGTATCTATTTCCTCCTTTGGCTCTAAAATTGATAAATATGAAACTATAGTCTATGTACTTGTAACCAATTTTTACATATTTCCAATCTGATGCTCAGAGAGAGACTTATAATGATTTTCCTATGGTCTCCTCTTTGAGATGAAATTTGGGAGCCTAAAACAACCCTAAATTCGATAGATCATAGCTCTGAGAATATTGCGAACCAATATTTTAATTTGTACAGGATGTTCCGCAGGGCTGCAAATTCGCTCTGTAATAATTTTAGCTTCTAAACCTTTGTAGATAGAAAGTTATAGGGCACATGCCAAGATGACCTATTTCAGGTGAAATTTGGGAGCCTGAAAAATCCCTAACTTCCACAGATCATATCTCCAAAAAAATTGCAAACCAAGGTCTGAAATATCTATAGGAGGTTCCTTGGGATTTCAACTTCGTTCCGTGAAAATTTCAGCTTTTGAACCTTCATAGAAAACAAGTTATAGAAAACATTCCATTATGACTCGTTTGTAGCAATGAAACCCTAGAATCCAAAGCTATGATACCAAATGCTATGAAACCAGCTCCAATAATAGAAGAAAAGAGAGATCAGCTCCTTAGAATAAGCCACTTTGAGGGGGCAACCTCCAATACATTACATAAATGAACAATTCTTGGATGATACAAATGACCAAACCTCCTTTCTATTTATATGATTCCATGGGGCCACAATGTAATCCTAGCCGACCTAACAATAATACTTTAAGGGAAGAATAATAACAATATGGTGGTTACAGGGGTACAACAATAACAATAAGGGGGTTACACTAACAAAAATAAGGGACTATACTAGTAATATAGGGACCTAACACAAACCTTTTGAAAATAATTATCTTTCCTAGAAATCTCGGAATATATTTCTTGCTTCTAGGTAAAGGAATTGTATGAATTGCTTCCACCCTTGCTGGATCAATATTTACCCCTTGCTTTGAAACTATGTGACCCAAAAATTTACATTTTTCCAAGGCGAACAAGGATTTTTTGGGATTTAGTGATTGACCAAATTTTCTACTTTTTTCAAAATTTTCATGTAGATGTTCCACGTGTTCATCATATGACCCTGAGAAAATAGTTACATCATCCAAATATATAACCACCTACTTGTCACCAACAAACACTATGTGCATGGCCCTCTAAAAGGTTGCACCTATATTCATAAAGTCCGAATGGAATTCTTGCATATATGAAAGTGCCCTAGGGGGTTGTCAAAGCTATTTTTTTCTGATCTTCTTTATCTACTGCCACATGATTATACTCAAAGAATCCATCAACCATGGACATCCTGTAAGCTCTTGTGCCCTTTTGCAAGACATAATCCATTTTAGGTAAAGGATAATTATCCTTTAGAGATGCTCTGTTCAGGTTCTTGAAATCCATACACAATCATATCTCTCCATTTTTCTTCCTCACAGGAAACATATTAGAAACCCAATCAGAATATATGAGAGGAACTATGATTTTTGTTCATAGAAATTTCTTCACTTCTTTTTCAATCGAAGCCAGCAATATTGGATTAATTTGCCTGAGCTTCTGTCTGTGTGGTTTAATTTATTCTTTCAATGGAATTTTATGTTGTATTATTCTTTTATCATATTTTTTCATGTCTTCATATGACCAAGAAAACACATCCATGTACTTTTTGAAAAGATCCATGTATCTTTCCTTATATTTTTTGGAAACACCTTTGAACAATTTCACCATTTTTAGTTCCTGCTGAGTTTCCAAATTACAGTTTTCCATTTCTTCCTCTTGATGTGTTTTCTTTGAATCAAAAACAACATCATTAGAATCAAGCAACATTTCAAGAGGAACTAAACCTTTAGGGAGAACATTATCTTTCAATTGGATGATCTTTTGATCACCTATTGACTGTTTGAGGTGTCTTTTCTTTGCTTTCTGCTCTGTTTTTTCTTCTTCTTGATATATCTCACCATCTTCAAAATTTAAAATCATTGTCAAGAACTGATTTATCTGCACATCATCCTCATACACCTTCCAATGTTTCATATTGTTAGGTATAGATGGTCTATGTATAATTTATATCTCATACCTTAGCCTTGCATTAATTGGAGGCTTGAAGATGTTGGCTGCAATAGCGAATGACTCAGTCAATCTATTCTCCTCCCTTGGGATAAACTGAATAATGAAGGCTTAAAAATAGTTCTCTATTAAGTCCCAAACTTCATTCCGATATGATCTTAATCGTGGATGCTTGGTCTAAAAATGATTTTTAATCTATCTTGTTATCAATTTAGAATCACCGAAAATCGAAATATACTGAATTCCCATATGCTTACAAATTTGAAGACTTAAGATCAAGGCCTCGTACTCAGCCACGTTATTCATTGAATCAAATTGCAACTTAAAAGAAAAAGGCATGAGGTTACCTTCTGGAGATATTAGCAGGAATCCAAATCCTGTGACATCCTTGGAGTAGACACCATCAAAATAGAATTTCCAAATCTTCTTTGGATGTAACTCATTATGTAAAACTATTGAAGAGAGTTGCTTCTCTTTGTCTTCAATAAATTTTTACATCTTCATGTGGCATGAAACAAGAAAGATCTCCTTTTTCCTGACTATAAATATGGGAATTACCTGCATCTTTCTTTGTAGTGGTTTTCACAAACCTTGTTTCCTTGTACAATATCCTTTCTTCCCCATTAATAAAAGGAAAAATAACATAAGCGAAAAATAAATTTAAAACTCCTCCCAAATTTTCTCCCCAATATATTAATAAGAGCATTCCAAACCTGGCTGGAATTTCAGTGACAACTACATCCATAACAATATTTTTTGCTGGAATCCAACATACGTTTATGAAGAATAAAATGATGAAGTAATAATGAAATATAAAATGGAGGAACAGAAGAATCTACTTCTCCTACATGAGGGCCAAAGGTGACCACTGGCTTTTCTTCTTGCAAGTTCACAATATCACTTATATCTTCACTCCATGAGAGATTAATAAATTCTAAAATTTTCTTTTTGTAGATTGGTGTTTTAGCTAATTCTAGAAGAGTTACCTGAATATTGACCTTCTCTAACTCCTTTTTTAAACTAAAAATCTGAGTTTTTGTAGAATTTTTTTGAGTTTCTTCTTCATTATTTTTATAATTTAAAAAATTTTCGGGTACAGGAACAAATTTCTCCAAAATATTGGTATCAATTAATTTGTCCTGGGAAGATTCACCCTGCTGCACTTCTATTATATTTACTAAATCTATAGGTTGCTTCCCTTTATCTACTTGATTTACAAGGTTCTTTTTTGTGGAGTCACCATTAGAGGAGGGATAGAATCTTGTTGTTCACCCTCACTGTCTTGCACCCTATATCTCTTTCTAGATCTCAAATCACATTTTTTATGTAACTCATCCTGCATGAAACCTGTGAACTGTCTACATTATTCATTCATCTCTTCTTCATCAAAAGCTATTTCAGCCTCAACATATTATTCCTTACAATTTTCTTATTCATCTTCCTCTCTTATATACATAGCATATATTTGATATTCAACTTCTTTTTGGTCATATTATTATGACTCTCTAGGTGTTTCTTCTATATATAATGGTGCTTGAACTTGATCTTGATATTTTCTTTCTCTCTGCAAAATTTGCAGGGGTTGTTTTCTGAATTGAGGAGTAAATCCTCCCCAATTTTGTTGTACCATTATTTGGGAGTTTTTACTTTCCAATTATTTCTTAATTAATTTATTTGACAAGTTTTTTATCACCTTTTTCATATCTTGAATTCTTTGAGCTTGTGATGATTCTTCTTTTTCTTTCCCCTTCTTTTGGACTGACTGTTTTTCTTTTATCTTTCCAGATGTAGTCATATTGGCTACAATTTCTAAAGCATATGTCTATATTTTCTCAAGAGTAGGGGATCTCATTTCTCTAAGTGTAAAACTGAAATTAGCTTCAAAAGCCCCAGAAAAAACTACCTTCGCTCCAAAAGGAGGGGGCTTCATCTCTACAGGTAAACTCTTATAAAATTTATTGAACCTTTTGACAAACTCAGAAATATTCTCATTAGGTTTTCCTTTAATTGAATTGAGTTTTGTTAATGAATAACCACGATCTCTTTTCTCTCCCCATCTCTGAGTGAATTGATTTCTAACTCTTCCCATGTATTAATAGTACCATTTTCTAAACCTTTGAACCATTTTCTAGCCTCTCCATCTAGAGACTGAATAAAAATTCTCATTACAAAATCAAGATGTTCTAGATTAAAATTTTCTGCAAAATTACAAAACAAAGTTAAACTTTGTTATGCACTTATCTCATCTTTTCCAGTGAAAAAAGGAAGTAATTTAAGATATTCTTGAGGCATTTCATTCATTGTTTGTGGAAGATTAAGTGGTGCATATCTATTCATCAAGAAAGTTGGTGCTGCCATGTTTACACTGTGATTAATTATCCATTGGGTAGATGCAGTTGATGTACCATCTATGAAAGTGAATGGGGGTCATGATGATAAAGTAGATATGGGTGTAGGTTGATCAGAAATGGTATAAGGACTTATTTTTTGACCTTGTGTAAAATTAAATGAAACAGACTCAAAGGATTTTTCCTCCAACTTAGGTTCTTGAAAATGAATGGGTGTGAAAGGTGAATATTGTTCCAAGAAACAAAGTACTTTACAGATATCTTCAAACAAAGGATTATGAGAGTTGTCTCCAGGAGCTGACAAAGTAGGACTATGTGTTTAAGGGGTTTTGGGTTTTTTGACCTTTTTAGAAGCCAATATTTTAGGGTTCGGCAAAGTAGTTAATTTCTGATGTGAGGTATCTCACCTCGTATCAGGCGTTTTGAAGGCTAGAATTTCGAATAACAAAACACAACCGAATATTTCCTCCTCACTGAGTAGCCAGAGGAAATAATGTGAAAAACCTAGGGAAAATGAACTTCACTTCTTTGCTCCTCGGAAACGACGCCAAAAAATGTTGGTTCTTAAGAGACAATCCCTTGGCTATGGAAAGGAATCATTGCTTAAGACATTTTTAGAAATATATGTCACAAAATTAATTATATCAGGTGGTCTTCATTCAATCCATTTGGAAATTAATTTTTTAAAACCCTTAATAATTTGAGATAATGAAGAATTCTACAATGCCATTAACAGTTGATATCTGAATGAAAATAATATCTATAGAGGAAACTTAAAATAATTTGTTGTAACACAGAATCTATCACCTTAAATATTAGAAGGAATTTATGCAAAAAGAATAGTTCGAGTGAAGGAGCGCATATTAAGGTTATTTAACTCTTACTCACATATGAAATTAAGAGACTGAAAACTACTTTACTTCACTTCATTCAAAGAAGAAGAACACAAAATGATACAAGAAAAACAAATCACCATAAAAAATTGCAGGAAACTTGATACTTCTTTCATTAATTTCTCAAAAAGTAAGTACAAAATTGTAGTCTTCCAGAGGTCCAAAACTCGAAACCCTCCTCCTTCTTACTATATTTCTTAAGTACACACAAAAGCAGTTTGTAACTGTTGGAATTTATTGAAACTAGTCAAACTACCTAAATTTTTTAAACTACTTATTACATTGAAATTGAGGACATCCTTACAACATTGATATTTTAACAAAGAAAAACTTGGAATATCAATGTATTTTCTGAATCTAACTTTTTGCTGATGTCTTTCCTTGAGGTGTCAATGTAACTCCCTGAGGTGCTGATGTGTCACCTGGCTGATTAGTCATCCATGCCCTGAATGTTTTCCATATTTCAATGTTGGTTTTAGGAGAATTGACCAACTTGTGATAATCTACTCTGAAAGAAATGATCTTGGTAAAAGCAGGCCTTTCCACAAACAAGGTCTTAATTATCCATAATAATTGAAAATTTCTATGTAGGAAATTGATAATTGTCGCTCCTTTTAATACTGCAGTTTTTTCATGAGTATCATTTTTCTCCCACTAACAAAGTATCATATGAATCCCAAGATAGAAAATTTCCTTTAAGATCCCAACACGATGGCAGCCCAACTCTATTCATTTTTTCAAACATGGTGTTGAATTTATCCATAGCATGTTTGTTCTCTATCAAATTCTTCTTTGTTGATTTCCTGCAAGCATTATTCACAATCAAATTATTGATTTCTAGAACACATAATGTTCTATATTTGATTTCATTCTCCTATATATCTTGATATGTCTTGGAATTGACAAAGTCAATAAACCATTTTTCCCATAGAGCTCTATTAAGTAACTTCTTTTTATCAGCTAGGATGAGCTCTCGTAAATCTCTGAATATGTTTTTTTCCTCCGACACTATAATTTGTGATTCCCAAATTGTTTTCATTACTTCAATAATTTCATTCCACACAATATCCTTTGTTGTAACTGAAGACATGTTTCCCTTTACCTTTTCTTTAAGAATTTAGATTTCTTCATAAGCTCTCTAGAAATCAGATTTATATTTATTAGCTTCTCCATATTTGGCATGTATTATTATCATTGTTGTATTAAGATCACTCTGAGCTTTCTTGAGATCAAACTCTGCCATCTTCAACTATGTGCTAAATTTGGAAAATCTAGTTGTTGGATCATCATCTCCATATGACAAAATTATGGTGCAAGTATGTGATTCAATCTGACCCCGCAGACTAACCATTGTCTCCTTTAATCTAAAAATATCCTCATCTTTCTACGACAACTGTTGTAATAGCTTTTCCTTCTCATTTTCTACCGCTTCCACCTCTGCTACCATTGGATGCTCTCTAGTAGGTAGCTTTAGCTTTTTCTTCAACACATTAATTTCTAATTCTGCACTTTGTAATAATTTTTGGATAGTTTTTCTATCATTGGGATCAACTCTAACTTTTACAATTATTTTCTTCAATTCTTCATTTGAGTTGAAAGAGCCCTGGAATTAGCCTTCTCTAACTTTAGCTGCTTGATTACTTTTCCCAGCATATTTTCATCCTTATAAGTTACTGCACTGGTTTTAGTTAAGTCATTAACAATCAATTGACCATTTTTCATGTGTAAGTTAACTTTATCAAGTAAAGGGATATTTTTAGTATCAACAATTAGATTTACAGTTTTAAAATTGTTGGATGACCCTACTGTCATTTCATATGGGTGGGAGAAATAAATTTTCAAATAATGCCTTTCTACATCCATAGACGTCAACAATCTGGTTTAATCAGGAGTAATATGATACTCAGCTTGAGCCTCTGTACTTGCTCTGATCTTCTGGTTCTTTTCTACAATCTGGGAAAATACCTATTTGATTAAAGGTACCTGATCATGAACAGTTTCAAGTTTGGATGGTGAAGCTGGCACATTTTGAGTATCTCCTAATTGAATTAAGAATCCAGGTTGTCTGTTTGGTATCTCTTCAATTAACTTAGCTCTTTTCTTGGCTCCCTGTTCTTCATCCTCATAATCAACAACTTGTTCTTTACTTCTTTTACTTATCGTTTTAGAGATAATTGGAGTCTGAATTCTAGTACTACCAGATCCTGCAAAACATTTGTTAGCTAGCTTCTAAATTTCAGGCTTACTATCATGAACAAAATCAGAATAACCATTTTCAACTCTCCTGTTAGAAATCAGCTTGTGTTGATCATAAGACCATTTCTCACCTAATAATAAATGCATGCTTTATAACATTCAGTTTGCCTCATTTGCTGCTTGTATCACATTTACTATGAATGGTCCAATAGTCATAGGAAACTTGAATAAATGGCCTTTCTTCATTGGGAAAAAATGTATCTGATCTACATTCAAGATTTGTCTAATAAACTCCAAGGAAAACATTCTCATGGGAAAAAATATGGGTAATCTATAATGCTTAATCCCAGTTGCATACAACCTAATTTCTGAATAATCATCATACACAAGCCAATCACAAAATTTACAATTAACACTGAGTTAAAGAAACTCCTAGGCCTTTGAAAGAAAATATGGAGGAATTATTTAATTCAAAATCGTATAGGAAATTTGCATGAAACAAGTAGAAAAATTAAAAAAACCTGCATCATTAGGTTCATTTCTTATTATATCTTTCCAAAACACCACTAATTTCCTTTTCTTGTTTGAATATGCAATGTTGAATCCGAAATGTATAAATTCTTCTACATTTTGTTATAAGAATAAATTAGTAATCAGTGAGGGAAACCTAAAAAACCCAGTGAGGGATAGGCTCATATGTTGAGAATTAATTTTCTCTTGCCAATAGGAAGGAATGTCCAACATCACATTGGGCTTCATAATTAAAGAAAACAATGCAAGAACTAACCTGTCAATTCAAACAACATCCTCCTTCCCGAGTATCATTGAAAAAAATTGCAGCACGGGCTTGAAATTTGCATAAAAAATATCCAAGGGAAATTCTTTATCATCTTGCGAGAAACGTGTTGCTTCCGGCTTTGGAAAGAATACAACCTGTTTGAAATCTTGCCTTGAAAGGCTGTCATAGAGTTCCACCAATGATTATTCAATAAAATTTACATAAGACTCTAAATCGGGATAAGAAAGGGCTTGACAATTTAATAGAGAAGTGACTTGAAGAAAAAAATTTCCTAAATTATTCATCACAAAGAACTTGTTAGGGTACAATGTGGATACTAGCCTATGTACAAATCCTGAAAAAATATGGGTTTTTGGGACACATGCAAAAATAACACCACACTTGACCATAACTGAGTAAATGAGATAATTATGCTCATTAAGTAAGACTTGTAGATAAAAATGTAGGTTCTCAACTATTCATAGGGTATCCTTCATATCTTGTACAATATGTTAGGCTTCTGTAATCAGCAAGATTTGCAAAGTCCGATCACAGAAACAACATCGTTTCAACCACTTTGGGATTCTAGGATCTAGCCCTCCTAAATCCGGAGAGGGATCTCTCCAATAAGTGCAAAGATGGATTTGTCTTTGGAGTTTGGGGTAATGATATTAGGCTAGTTATGAAGGCCAAGGGTTTTGTTTTTTTTTGGATGGTTGAGCATGATTACTGTTTGAGGTAGAAATTCCTAAATGCAAAGAGTTTCAAAGGTGAGAAGTTGCGAGCAATGAGAGTAAGCTTCGACCGAAAATATAGATAATTGCAGGTTTTAGTCCATTGGGCTATGGAGTCATAATAGGGTTTAATTGGAACAGCAAGAGGCAAGAGTGGTCCATGGGGCAAGTCATCTGTGTCTAAGGGTCTCTTTGAAGTTTGATTTATGGAATGAAATGATACAATAAGTAGGAGAATTAAACAGATGAGGAACAAAGAGCAGCCCAGGATCTGGTAAGTACTTCCAAACTAGCCAGCCTTTGACATAGACTCAAGAAAAACATAAAAGTAAAATCAGATCTGGTAAGTACTTTTAAACTAGCCAGCCTTCGATACATTTTCAATAGAAAACACTTTAAAACAAAGGGAAACTTGAAGGAAACTTTTGGAGTAGAAACTAGTGGGCTGGGCTCACCACAAATCCTCTCCTAGCTCTGATTTACTTGGTTACTTTCAAGACAAACACAAAGATAACACATAATGGCCTAAGATATGGTAAGTACTTCTAAACTAGCCAGCTTTTAACACATTCCAAGGGAAACATTCAGACAGTTGTGGAAATAAAACTGGGACCAGGGCTCACCATATCTTCCTCAGTTCATCTTCACTAATCATATACTGAAAATAAAATTTAAGAATAACATTCATCTAAGAAAATAAGATGAGGGAAACGCCAACATTCCTATGCTTGAACTGAATTAAATCATTCCTAAATAACACATTTTAGAAGAAAAGATTCAGATAAATATTTTTAGTCAGAGAAGGTTACTGATATACAGTAGGTCCTAACTCTATGCATGCTGTTCTTTATAAGAGAAAATGGAACACAGTGAAAACAGGAACAAAATGACAAGTTACAATAAGAAAAAAATCACCGTCAACATAGACCAGGATCCCATAAATCATCTTGTATTGATGCTCCAAACTAGTTACAGCTTTAAGTCCAGTGCTTTATTTTAGCAACCATCTACACATCTCAGCCTAACCTATCTACCACCAACAGAGCTCTAAGAGCCAGTGAATACTATTTACAATCAGCAGTTTCTAGCTCAGTTACATTACAATGTTCAGCATCATGATCAACCAACCCCTATTTCATCTTCTGCGGTAGTATATATAGAAGAATGAGGAGGTGAGATATGATAAAAGATCTCAATTACAATTAATACAGACTTAATGGTTTGTGGGCCTTTGGCGGCTCAATGAAGAAACTTACATAGGTGTCCTCTGTATTAAATTTTTTTTACATAAATATTAAGCTCGGTGGGAGCTTTTGTTCACCTTTGAGGCTCTGTGTGGCGTCGAAGTAACTCTGCAGATGTTTGTCATTAATTTGCCTGCAGAATTTATCTTTTGGCTGTATTGTGAGGCAGATATCCGGTCCTGATCAATAAATTCAGCCTCTGATTGAATACTCTGAGGTACAGGTGGCATTTCAGTAGCTGGGAGGAATCAATTTGCCTCAGATGTGGCAGTGGAGGCATTCCCGTTGATAAAACAGTTAAGATATTCTTTAAACTGTGTTTTAAATCAGGGATTATGCTTTTGATAAACATTCTGTTGAACCCTTAGTTAAACTGAGAGGTGGGGAGGGGGTGAATCAGTTTAACACATTCATGGACTTTTAAAAATTTTCGTAAAACTTATTTACACCTTCATTTCATATTCAACTTAATATGTGACTAGTCTTAGAATGTGAGTAGCAAGTATTAATATAATGTAACAGCAAACTTAATATGACAGAAGCAAGTATTAAGCAGATTAGATAAACCATATCAACACATAAACATCATGCACAGAGACACCAGATATACGTGCAAACCCATAAAGGGAGAAAACCACATCTTACCACTCAAGCAAGCTCCTACTCCCTCTCACCACTGGTTTTCTGTAAGCACCAACCTATAGGAGGCTCCAACCCCAAATTATTCAAGCTACAACTTGCAAGGAAGCTTCAAATCCCTCTTTTTCATAAAGAAATATTTGCTGATTTACCTTGGATATCAGCTCTGTTCTGTACCTTTGATTTCTTTTACTGTACTCCAATCTTCATATCTACTTGATTATTTCTTTTTCTTCAATCCTGCATTCTCTTCTCTTTTATCAATTTACTCAGAGAAATGTACCATTTCAACTTTATAGTGGGATTTTATCTTTCTCCGGAGACTTGCCAATTACATCACAAAAAATATAAACAGTTAAAAACTTTCATTCAATTACAATGTATATTTCGAATAGGACTCCTCTCTTCCTCTTTTCCTTCCTCATTCATCCAACCTCACTCTCTTTTTTGTTTTCTCTTTTATTAAGTTCCCTATTCATTGCAGTTATATAACTGCTGTATGTACAACTTCCTTTTAATCAAGCATAAAATAACTCTCAGCATTTTTATAAAACCTTTTTAACAACACTGATATATTAGTACTCACAATCTTTATCATCAACCGTCAAAAATATAACCTTTGGTTTTGTGTTTACAAGAAATGCTTATATAATATCTTCGAGCCCCATAGCATTTTGCACTGTATAATTGAACCCTCTATTCAATTTTAACTAAATACATTCGAAAGTAAAAAAAAAAACTGTAATGTTAACGCCTGTTCTCCTTTCGACATAACCACTTAACCCACGCTGGCCCACACATTTATATTTTTATTATCTCATAAACAACAAACAAACACTGGCCCATACCTTGTTTGTCACCTTGCAACTTCATTCATGATCCAATGGTGGATAATTCATCGTTCTTTCAACCTCTGATCCTACGGACATCACGCAGTTAACTTGCACGCGGGTTAATATTCAATAGTTGCACGATGGACTGGGCCCTAGTGTTTAAATGGCCCTCCACATCCGATGGCGGACAACACGTTACCTTGCTCCACACGATCCGACGGATATTGCTCGAGTCACTTGCACGAACGATAATGGGCGATGGCGCGCAATGAGAGTGGTTTTGCAGATTCGTTCAGGGAAGCGTGTCGTTCATTCTATGGAATCGCTTCGATTTCATAAATACTGCTTGCCTAAGGAAAGTGGTGTGATGAAAACCGGAAACCCCCTTCACTATTCATTCCGCTCGTGATTCCTCTCCTTCGCTCAAGGTTCCTCTTCTGCTCACAATTTTGTTCTTTTATATGTTGACCCTTTGGTTCATTGGTATTTTACCACGGTACTTTCATATGTTTAACACCCAGCTCCATCAGATTTTCACTGCGCATTCACGGTTTCTCTTTGGGTTCCATTCCTCACCATCGTTTACAATTATGCCTATGACTTTTCACTGAACCACTCCAATTCACAACTCTTCTCTTGAATTACTTCTGGTCCACACCATTTATGAAGCTGCATTTCTATTTTGTTTTATTCTTGGCTCACCTTATCACTCCACCATTCGATTACCCATCGAGCCCATTCATCAGTCCTCCATATGATATCTGCAGTGATATCTCAAGGAGCTATCCCCAAAACTCACAGCTCTTATGAATTCCTCACTCTTAGATTCTCGCCCTTACATACTGAAGGCAATTCAAACCAACATTCTATTCAATCAATTTGATTCGAAATTTTTCGGCGCTTCTGTGGTACGTTTTCCCTTTGATTCTCAGTTAGAGACTGACCAAATCTTTGATACATTGCGCTCCTTTGGCTCTTCAATCCACTGACTCATCGTGATCTTTGATTCACGAGTTTGATTTTCGAACTGTGCCTTTTCTCATTATTAGTTTCTTCGACCACTTCATGGTTTCCTTTCCATTTAAGCAATGCTCCAACTCATCCCCAAGCATATTAAGTCTTTACCACAGGATTTTAGTCTTCAATCAAATTCCATGCCATACAAACTCAATTAATGAATAATTTCTCAATAATTCATCTGCAAACTATATTAAACCCCTAATTCATAAATAAACCTCTGTATTAAACTCCTCCAGGCCCTTTCAACTTCACTTCTTTGTCTCTAATTCCTCTGTTGCTTCTGCTTCAATTCCTCTGTTTCATCTGCTGCCTCTGCTACCTCTCTGTCTCTTTTTCCTTATGAATGGTTTAGGTGTTGCTCCTATCTTTACCTTTGCCATCAATGCCAACATTTCCAACAGGCCTCTCCTCTTTCGGGGCATTGATGGCAATAACCTCTGATTTCTTTTTAGAAGCCCATTTTTGCTTTTCCTCCCCCTTTGACATCAATGGCAAAGGGTTGATCATTTCCTAGTTTTCTTTCTGCATTTCCTCTCTCTGAGTTATGTTTAGGCCCTTTCCTGATGACTTTGTACCTTGCTGCACCAAAATTTGGATTGAATCTTAAAACACTGACTCTTTAGCCTTTTCATTGACTCTTTTATGCTGGATGTATTCTTTCCATAACCTTTTGATCTTGAGGACCTATTTTATGCTTTCCTTACTGGCTGATCTTCCCCTGGAATGATATTGTCGTTTCTGTTCTCCCCTTGAAACTGTGCTTTCTCTTCATATCAGAGAGTAGCATCTACAGATACTACCCATAGTCTATCTCTCAAATATTCAAATGGTTCTCTAGCAAGAGGTTTTGTAAATAGATCTATTGTCTGTTCTTTTGTTGGCACATATTCCAACTTTACTAATTTTTGAGCTACTTGTTCTCTGCGAAAATGATACTTGATTAGAATATGTTTAGCTTTTGAATGAAGCACAGGATTTTTAGATATACTTATAGCACTTGTATTATCACATTTGATTGAAATAGGTTCATCAATGCTTACCTTCATGTCTTGGAGGGTTTGCTTCATCCACGTGACTTATGTACAACATGCTGCTTCTGCTATGTATTCTGCTTCTGCTGTGGATAGAGAAACAGATGCTTGTTTCTTGCTTAGCCATGCCTCCAGGCTCTCTCCTAAATAGAATTCACCTCCACTTGTGTTTTTCCTGTCATCAACACAGCTAGCCCAATATACATCTGCATATGATGTCAAAATGAAGTTTTTTCCTTTTGGATACCATAGCCCATAATGTGCAGTCCCTTGTAGATATCTGAATATTCTTTTAATTTATAGTAAGTGATTTTGTTTTTGTGCTGCTTGATATCTTGCCACAATTCCTACAGCTAACACAATGTCTGGTCTAGAAGCTGTTAGATATAATAGACTTCCAACCATGTATTTGTAAAGTTTTTGATCTACATCAGTTGTTCCATCATCTGCACAAAGCTTGCATCCAGTAGTCATGGGAGTTGACACAGGTTTGTAGTCCTCCATTTTAAATATTTTCAGCATCTCTTTTAAGTATTTTTTTGTGAGATAAATGTGCCTGTGATCTTTTGTTGAATTTTTAGTCCTAAATAGAAGGTAAGCTCTCCATCCTGATTACCTGTCCTTTTTCATTCATATTATTTTTGAATACCGATTTTGAGCCAATGACATTTTTCTCACTGGGTCTTGGAACTAGTTCCCAAGTGTTATTCTTCTCAATTTGGTCCAATTCTTCATTCATGGCATTCACCCAATGTTTGTCTTTGTTAGCTTCTTCAAACTTCTTTGGCTCTATTTGTGACAACATTGCGAGGTATACCTCTTAAGTCTATTCAATTAGCTATCTTCTTGTCTGTACACCTACACTCTTGTCCCCAATGATTTGATCTTCTGGATGATTCTTCTGAATGTATCTTGAGGAGATTTTTGATCTTAGATCTGTATCTTCTATTGGCTTGTTTATTTCATCATCATCTTGATTAAGTTCTTCATGAACTTCCAGAGGATTGCTGCAATCTGTACTTCTTAACTTGTCTGACAGTTCTTCATCAAATCTTACATCAATACTTTCTACAATTTTGTGAAGTATTTTGTTGTAGCACCTGTAAGCTTTACTCTTAGATGCATATCCTAAGAATATTCCTTCATCTACTCTTGCATCAAACATTCCCAAATTTTCATCATTATTTTTTATAAAACAGTTACTTCCAAAAACTCTAAAATTCTTGATTGATGCAGGTTTACCATGCCATAATTCATAAGGAGTCTTGTCACTGTCTAGTCTTAAATGAGCTTTGTTTAGGATATGCACAACTGTGTGTACTGCTTCTTCCCAAAAGGTTTGAGGAATGTTACTTTCTTGCATCATGGCTCTAGAAATCTATTGTACAGACCTATTCTGTCTCTCTTCCACTCCCTTTTGTTGAGGTGTTCCTGCAATTGTGAATTGTTGCTTTATCCCATGCTCATTACACAGGTCTGCAAAATCATAATCTGTAAATTCACCTCCTTTGTCTGATCTGATGCACTTTAGCTTGCATCCTGTTTGATTTTCTGCCAAAGCCTTGAATATTTTGAATTTCTCAAATGCTTCTGATTTGTGTTTGAGAAATGCAACCCATGTCATTCTAGAAAAATCAACTATTATTAGTATGAAATAGGATTCTCCACTTGGTGTTTTAGTTCTTGAAGGCCCACACAAATCCTTGTGAACAAGTTGAATAGGTCTTCTTGTAAATAACTACTCTTTTGTTTTAAAGGATGTACGGGTCTACTTACCTAGCTGACAGGATTTACATATTGTATTTGAAGGCTTCTTGATGACTGGAATATCTTTGACTGCATTCTTTTTGCTTATACTAATGATATTATCAAAGTTTAGGTGTCCCAATCTCCTATGCCATAACCAAGACTCCTCAAATTTGCTAATATGACATGCTTCATTTTCTTCTTTTACTACATAGACATTGCTTTCTGTTCGAACACCTTTGATCAGGGTTTTTCTAGTCGTGCTTGATCTTACTTCACAGTCTTGAGCTCTAAAAATAACTTCACAGCCTTTATCACACATTTTACTAACACTCAACAGATTTTCTTTCATCCCATCCACAAATAGTACATCCTGGGCTTTTCCTCTACCATTGTCCAGACTAAATAAGCCTCTTCCTTTGATCTTTCCTGCTTTATCATTTCCAAAAGTAACATTTCCAGATTTCATTTCGTCAAATGTTATAAACTTGCTTCTATCTCCTGACATATGCTTTGAGAAACCGTTGTCCAAATACCACTGGATTTTTAGATCTTGAACTATTAGAGCCAAGTCACATTTATTCACTTTCTTTTTCCACTGCAAGCATCCTCTTGTTTGGTATCTTTTCTAAGATGATGAACTACACTCTCTTAGAGAACATTTTTAAGACATACGACCACTTTTATTGCATACACAACATTTGGATATATCCTTAGCAAGATTATAAGTAGGAATAAACTCTCCATGATTCATAAACCTTCTTGAGGTTTTGAACAATAGTCTTTCTTCATATTTCCTACATTCTATGATTTTATGGCCAAAATCATTACAATAAAAACAGTATCCATAAAAACAATTTGTATACTTGATAAAAGGTTGTCTTCTCCATCTTCCTGCTTGAGTAAATTTTTTTACTGTTTTCATCCTTTGTTGGTTTTTATTTATTCTTCTAGTATAACAGTATGCAGCAATGTGTCCTAACTTGTGACAGGAATAACAAGTAGCATTTTTCATAGAAGGAAAAAATTTCCTTTGATGACTTCCAAATTTGACATATTCAGGAGTATGCAAGGTTTTTTCAGTTGACAGTTTATTTACTTCATCCTTTGTCATTTGAGCTTCCTCCTCATTTTTATCTACTTTTTTGCGGGATTCTTATTCCTTTGAAATCTTCTGAGCTACTTGGATATTCTCATCTACTTTTACAAAAATAATATTTTTGTTTTCTTTTTATTTGCCTTTGCTTGATTCTCCTTCATAGCCTATCCCAGTTTTTATCAAAGCTGACCTTTGTGCATTTAGAATCTCGTCCAACTGTCCAGAGCCTTTCATTAGAGGTGTATTCATTAATAGTTCTCTTTGGGCTTTTTCTAAGTTCTTTCTTAGGCTCACTACTTCTTCTTCCAACTTCTCTTGTTCCTGAGTTTTATGCTTGATCTGCTTAAGTAAAATATCCTCTATCTTCTTGGCTTCTTCAAGCTCTACTTTCAACTGAATGAGGGCTTCTGAATTTTGTTCCTCTCTCATGTATTTGAGAAGAATGTATTTCTATTTTTTTCACTTCAGTTTTAGTCTGTCAATTTCCTCCAAGGCACTTCTTAGCTCCCCCTCAAGGTCCACTTCACCTTCTTCCTCATCTTCTAAAAAACATTCTTCCAGCTCTTCTATAGCCATCAAAAAAATTTTTGATGTTCCTTCTTCACTTGAGAAGTCAGCTGAGTCTTCTGATGCACTGTTGTCTTGCTGAGCATAGAAAGACTTTCTATTGAATCTCTTCCCTTTCTACAAGTTCTTAGATATGGTCTTCTCTGATTCCTGAGCCTGATTCTTTGTTTTCTTATAAGGACATTTAGAAGCATAATGTCCAACTCTTCCACAATTGAAATATTTAAATGAAAGTTTACCTTTATACTTACCTGAGCCTTTATCCAACTTCCTGATAAATTTGGCCTCTTCTTCATCAGAACAGGAGCCTATCTCATCTTTTTCTTCTTTCTTCTTCTCTGCCTTAAAAGCTGCCTCCCTTACATTTGACTTCTTCTGTGGCAGTCTCATCTCATACACTGTTAGTTTTCCAAGAAGCTGATTCATGGTCAAGGTTTCCCAATCCGCTGTTTCTTCTATGGTAGGGACCTTGGGATTAAAACTAGATGGCAAAGATATTAGGATATTTTGAACAATTACACATTCTTGCATGGTTTCATCTAGTGCTTTCATATTATTGACAATTTCTGCAACCCTTAAAAAGAAACTAGCAATATCTTCATCATCATTCATCTTTAAAATTTTAAATTGGACTCTATAGACTTGAAGTTTAGCTGTCTTCACCTTTTTGTCTCCCTCATGAATATTTTCTAGAGTTTCCCACATTTCTTTGGCAGTCTCGCTATGCATTACTTCGATGAATACTGCCTCACACAGTCCATTCAAGATTGCATTCATTTCCTTTACATTAGCCACAAAATCTTGTTTGGCTTCTTTCTCTAAGAAATTTTCTTTAGATTCATATCCAAATTCCAAAGCAGCCCAAACTTCTACTCCTAAGGACATTATGTATGTTCTCATTCTTATTTTCTAGAAGGCATAATTTGCACCAGTGAAAAAAGGGGCTTTGTTCGTTGAGGATCCTTCTTGACTAGCCATCTCAAGAACCTAGGATCTCCTTTCAGTTGTTAAACTACTACAAAAAGGAACTTGGCTCTGATACCAATTGTTGAACCCTTAGTTAAACTGAGAGGGGGGGGGGGTGAATCAGTTTAACACATTCATGGACTTTTAAAAATTTTCATAAAACTTATTTACACCTTCATTTCATATTCAACTTAATATGTGAGTAGTCTTAGAATGTGAGTAGAAAGTATTAATATAATGTAACAACAGACTTAATATGACAGCAGCAAGTATTAAGCAGATTAGATAAACCATATCAACACATAAACATCATGCACAGAGACACCAGATATACATGGAAACCCATAAAGGGAGAAAACCACATATTATTATTGTTGTGATGTAAAGGTAAGCTCCTACTCCCTCTCACCACTGGTTTTCTGTAAGCACCAACCTACAAGAGGCTCCAACCTCAAATTCTACAAGCTACAACTTGCAAGGAAGCTTCAACTCCCTATTTTTCATAAAGAAATATTTGTTGATTTACCTTGGATATCATCTCTGTTCTGTATGTTTGATTTCTTTTACTGTACTCCAATATTCATATCTGCTTGATTATTTCTTTTTCTTCAATCCTGCATTCTCTTCTCTTTTATCAATTTACTCAGAGAAATGTACCATTTCAACTTTACAGTGGGATTTTATCTTTCTCTGGAGACTTGCCAATTACATCACAAACAATATAAATAGTTAAAAACTTTCATTCAATTACAGTGTATATTTCGAATAGCACTCATCTCTTCCTCTTTTCCTTCCTCATTCATCCAACCTCACTCTCTTTTTCATTTTCTCTTTTATTCAGTTCCCTATTCATTGCAGTTATATAACTGTTGTATGTACAACTTCATTTTAATCAAACATAAAATAACTCTCGGCGTTTTTATAAAACCTTTTTAACAACACTGATATATCAGTACTCACAATATTTATCATGAACCATCAACAATATAACCTTTGGTTTTGTGTTTACAAGAAACGCTTATATAATATCTTTTGGCCCCATAGCATTTCACACTGTATAATTGAACCCTCTATTCAATTTTAACTGAATACATTCAAAGTAAAAAAAAAAAAACTGTAATGTTAACACCTGTTCTCCTTTCTACATAACCACTTAACCCATGCTGGCCCACACATTTATATTTAGATTATTTCATAAACAACAAACAAACGCTGGCCCATACCTTGTTTTTCACCTTGCAACTTCATTCATGATCCAATGGTGGATAATTCATCATTCTTTCAACCTCTGATCCTACAGACATCGCACGGTTAACTTGCATGCGGGTTTATATTCAATAATTGCACAATGGACTGGGCCCTAGTGTTTAAATGGTCCTCCACATCCGACGGTGGACAACATGTTACCTTACTCCACACGATCCGATGGATATCACTCGAGTCACTTGCACGAATGATAATACACAATGGTGCGCAATGAGAGTGGTTTTGCAGATTCGTTCAGGCACGTGTGTCGCTCGTTCTATGGAATCGCTTCGATTTCATAAATACCGCTTGCCCGACGAAAGTGGTGTGATGAAAACCAGAAACCCCCTTCACTGTTCATTCCGCTCGTGGTTCCTCTCCTTCGCTCAAGGTTCCGCTTCTGCTCACAATTTCGTTCTTTTATATGTTGACCCTTTGGTTCATCGGTATTTTACCACGGTACTTTCATATGTTTAACGCCCAGCTCCATCATATTTTCACTACGCATTCATGTTTTCTCTCTGGGTTCCATTCCTCACCATCGT
The DNA here is from genome assembly GCA_034641835.2 of Pinus albicaulis. Lineage (NCBI taxonomy): Eukaryota > Viridiplantae > Streptophyta > Pinopsida > Pinales > Pinaceae > Pinus > Pinus albicaulis. The sequence goes on along the minus strand of CM076578.1, from coordinate 1,546,101,244 downwards.
TTACTATTCCGCCTATGACTATGCACTGAACCACTCCAATTCACAACTCTGCTCTTGAATTACTTCTGGTCCACGCCATTTATGAAGCTTCCTTTCTGTTTTGTTTTATTCTTGGCTCACCTTATCACTCCAACATTCGATTTCCCATCGAGCCCATTCATCAGTCCTCCATACGATATCAGTAATGATATCTCGAGGAGCTATCCCCAAAACTCACAGCTCTTACGAATTCCTCAGTCTCAGATTATCGCCCTTACATACTGAAGACAATTAAAACCCACATTCTATTCAATCAATTTGATTTGAAAATTTTCAGCGCTTCTGTGGTACGCTGTCCCTTTGATTCTCAGTTAGAGACTACCCAAATATTTGATACACTGCGCTCCTTTGGCTCTTCAATCCACTGAATCATCGTGATCTTTGATTCACGAGTTTGATTTTCAAACTGTGCCTTTTCTCATTATTAGTTTCTTCGACCACTTCATGTTTTCCTTGCCATTTAAGAAATGGTCAAACTCATCCCCAAGCATATTAAGTCTTTACCACAAGATTTTAGTCTTCAATCAAAGTCCATGCCATACAAACTTAATTGATGAATAATTGCTCAATAATTCATCTGCAAACTGTATTAAACCCCTAATTCATAAATAAACCTCTGTATTAAACTCTTTCAAGCCCTTTCAACTTCACTACTCTGTCTCTAATTCCTCTGTTGCTTATGCCTCAATTCCTCTATTTCATCTGCTACCTCTGCTACCTCTCTGTCTCTTTTTCCTTATGAATGGTTTAGGTGCTGCTCATGTATTTAACTTTGCCATCAATGTCAACATTTCCAACACATTATTAGCCTTGATCCCCAAAAATATGTCTTCCATCCTTTGTCCTGGTTCATTTTTATCTTCATCACTGATACTCTCTGACGGTGCCTGATTCATGGTTTTTGCTGGTATGCAGGACTACGCAGGGTTATGTGGCATCAATGCTTCATGAATGATTGATGAAAACGTGGTTTTAACACCTGTGAATGATTTTCCCTGGTGAATCGAAGGCGGGAGGATCATCAACCTTCTGTCTTCGAATTTCCTTCATTATGGCGGAAAAACCATTGAAAACCTTGCAAAATACAAAAAAATATTATAAAATCCATTCATTTATAGGTTTATTGCTGCATAGGACGTGTGGGGGAAGTGTGGCCGTTGGATGACATCATCCAACGATCAGGATTTATCGGAATAAGTCATAGAGAAAGTGAAGGAATATTTTAAATCAGAGTCATTGATCACGTAGAGATCGACGATCGAGAGTGGAGGCGGAAAGTCAAAGCAGAAAACGTTGAACGGGCGATGAACTTAGGTGATGAAATATGGGTTGTCAATCTGCAGATCAGATCGACGGCAGAGATCTATTGAATGCCACAGTGTAGCCTAGTTAACTATCGGGCATCTTCGGTAAGCGATAGCCATCGGATGGGCGGCTTCAGATCGGATGGTGGACACCAATATCGCGCGGGGTCCACATCCAATTTTTAATGCACGATGGATGGCAGTTTGGTGAACAGTGCCCAGGACACGTGTCAATCGGTAAGTGGAATTGCTGCCGATCGAAAGAAAACTGCCCTCCACTCGAAGGCGGTGTGATGGATACCGCCGATTTCTGGGATGATGAGTGGATGGCAGGGACCACCGGGGTGATGGACTCCGCGCCATCGATCTGATTTGAGGATTGACTGGGGCTTTGAACTGGCGGAAAATTAGAAAATCATTACAAACCCAAAGTTTTGAAAATAACATAAGGTTTTTAATATTTTCGGGGCAGGATATATATAACATGGCTAGGCGCCCGTCTGCGGGGCCGCGGGTTACATGGAGGATCATACGACCGGGGGTTTATGCAGGAAGGGGCTACGACCCATATATGTCCAAAAAGTGGGTTTTTATGGTTTTTAATGGTTTAAAAAGGAAATTGAGGGTTCCAATATAGTTTAAAAATGAGTTTTAAACCATGTAAAGAGGATTTTCATGAAAGGGAGAAAAGGAATCATGAAAACAGAGGAGTTTTATGGAGAAAGGAGAGCAGATGAAAGTTATTTTGGAAGAAGGGAAAAAGGGAAATGGTGCTTGCAACAGTAGTCTATCTTGGAAATCTACAGGATTTCTGAATGTAAAATGGGAACAACAGTGAAGTTTTGGATAGAGGAGAGGCAGGAGGCCTTCAAGAGTCTTCAAGAGCCAACACTTTTTAGTAATAAAATTTTTTCCTTGAAGGCTCAAAAAGTCTTAGCCACATTTCGCTATAACAAATTTTATAGGTGGCTAACAGTGGTTCCACTTGGGGATGGTGCCTTCTTGAAGGCATCAAGAACTTCAGACTTGCACTATCTGGGAGGCTGACCTGTGCCTGGTCCATTGGGTTGCCTTTCTTCCTGTAGATGATGTTCTTTTGAAAACATATTAGTAGCCATAAAAAAAATGGTTCTTTCATCAACAAGCTTTCTACCTACCCAATCCTACTGATCTAAAATTTTTTCTTCATTAGAGTGCATTTGGATTGGCAAACTCTTTTACAACATTTTATTCTTTTGAAAGCAGGAAATTTAATCTATTTCTACTCCTTATTTCTCCATGGACTCAGATTAAACAGTTGAGCCCATATGATTCTCTACCTATTCTATCAATCTGTTAGGATTAAACAGTCCAACAGACTTTATTCTCTAAGTTCTACAACAAAAATTAAAAAGCATTCAAGTCAGGATTGAACAGTCTAACTTGATGCTAGTCTATGGCACAAAAACAAGCTGCACATAGATATTATTTTGTAGAAAACTAAATAAAAAATGGAAGAATTAAGATCTAAAAGTTTCTCATCATCGCCTTCTCTTGGTCTTTACAGCTCTATTTTGAATTTGTTTGAGTTGTTTTGTCTTTATCAACTGGTTCGGATTTTGAACTGATTGGAACTAGGTTTTTACATTTCTTGACTCAAAATTTGAAACAGATCTGAGTCATTTTATTTTTGAAACCTTAGGTTCAGATTTTGATCTTGTTTGAACCTTTAATTTATATCCTGAACTATCTACTGTTAAGCCAAGATTAAACAGTTTGGCAAATTGAATTCACTATCCTATCAGCAGAAAATTTAAAGCTAATTAGTCAAGATTAGACAGTTTGACTAACTAGAAGTGTGTTATTCAGGAGTGGCATTTGAGCTTGCACACTTTTAGATTTGTTTCTCTTTTTTGGTATGGGGCTATACCTTTCTTGTTTTCACAATCTGCCCTCTTTTCTTTCTTTTCATTCTTTTTGTATTTTTGATTTTTATAACTTTGAATGCAATGGTGGATGAAATATTTATAATGAGAAAAATATAAAAAGGCTTTTGGAACATAACATGGATCAAGAGAAGTAATTCTTAAGCATCCTGCCATTGACAAGACCCCCAAACAATTCTACTCCATTCAACTCCTTCAAGAAAAATGCATTGTTACCAGCAGTTGAATGAATAGAGTAAGGGCCAAGCCATAAGTTGTCAAATTTTCCATGGTTGACCTTCTCTTCCCTCCTTGAGTCCCACTTTAAAACTTTTTCCGCAATTTTGAAATTGTTGGCCTTTGTTATTCTGTCAAAAAGCTTTTTAATGTTGATCTGTTTCTGCAATGCTTTGTTATAAACTTCCTCTCTGGTTTGCTGAAGATGAATGGTTTGATTTATTCTTCTGATCATGTAATTATCTTCAGTTTGCAATTCTTGAATCAACTTCATTGCTGGTACACCAAGGTTGTTTGGAAAAATTGCATCAGTACCATACACAAGCTGGAATGGTGACATACCAATAGATTTCTTCAAAGTCAATCTGTCAGCCCACAGTGCATGAACTAGTTTTGTGTGCCAAGACTTTTTATTTTCCTCCAACAGTTTCTTGATTATGTTCACTAAACTCTTGTTTGAGGATTCTGCAAGTCCATTACCTTGAGGTTAATAGGTCATGAAATTCCCCAATGTTATCTAATATCTGTGATAGAAATCAACCATCTTGTTTGATCCAAATGTTTTTTCATTATCAGTGATAATCTTGGTAGGACAACCAAATCTGGAGAGAATGTTAGTCTCCATAAATTTTATGATAACTGAATCATTGGCCCGCCTACAAGGTATGGCTTCTATCCACTTAGTGAAATATTCTGTGGCAGTGAGAATCCATCTATGTTGGGCAGAAGATGGGCGATGGATTTCTCCTATGAAGTTAAGTCCCCACTGTTGAAAAGGAGCTTCAACAGTGATTGGATGTAGAGGCAGGGGTAGTAGTTTTATTTTTCCTTCAAAAAGTTGACATTTGTGATAGGTTATGATCATCTTGTGCACATCATGGAAAAGAGTAGGCCAGTAGAAACTAGCCCTCAAGATTTTGTTGGTTGTTGTCTTCCAGTACAAATGACCTCCACACTCTCCTTCATGGAACTAGTATTTAACCTTTTCTGCATCAAAATCAGGCAAACATTTAAGCAATACACCACTTAAATCATAGTTTAATCATAGTTTAATCATTTTTGGTTCTCCTTTACTGCCTATATTGCACTCCTCCACTTCAGTCTCTACAGGTTCCAGTTTTGGGTTTTTGGCCACATCGTTAAGATCAAACAACTCTTCTAAAGGTGCTAGACCGCTTGGAAAACTTTCATTTTAGAGTGCAGAGTTTCTAACTCGTTTGTTTCTAACTCTGCAGTCATTTCCTTTTTGTTTTTAATTTTTCTATTCAGAAGATTAATGTTGACAAGCTCAAGAGACAACTCTTCTTCACCAAGAAAATTTTCTTCATTGCAGTCTGTATCATAATCTGAGTCCGAACTGTTTAGTTCAAATTCATTTCTGAATTGCATGAAGTCTTCTATTTTTTTTTCATTGTCAAACACCTGCCAATATTTTTCATTATCAGGCACATCTGGTCTAAATTTGATTTGAGTTGTGCATTCTTTGGTTTCATATGGCGTTAGGCATGTTCTAGCTGCAAAGGCTAAATTGTGGGCGACAATATTTCTTTTTCTTGGGACAAAAATCAATTTGTAGTCCTCAAAGGTTTTCAAAAGGTCCATGACATCGTTTCGGTAGGCTCTAAGTCTGGGATGATTTGCGTTATATTCCCCATTGACTTGCCTTATGATTAACTCTGAATCCCCGTACACATTAATCCTTCTGGCTCCTAAATTTTTCAATAGATGTAAGCCTAAGAGAAGGGATTCATACTCCTCTATGTAATTGGAACAATGAAAGTTTAATCTACAGGAAATGATTTATGTGTGGTTGTTTTCAATGTTACAAATCCATACACCTGCACCAGCATTGGTCTTAGTGCAAGAACTGTCGAAGTGCATACTCCATAGAGGACTAGTTTCGGTTTCACCCTGGTTACCGTCCTCTTCAATTACTATGCTTTCTGATTGTTCTTGAGTATCGGCACTCAGTTGAATTTGTTTCATTTCCTCAGATATATTATTGGGTTGAGGAATGCTTTCTTGACTCTCAATGTTTAACAACAAAGGACACATAATTTGTAGCTCAAGACCTTTGTTTAGTTTGCTAATGTCTTCAAATGAAACAAATTGTTTCGACACTTCTGCGTTGTGCTCCTCTTCCTCCCTACCTGTCATTAATCATGTTATAGTGACTTGTTCACCAAATGTTTCATATTTAAACATAATAAAAGAATCAACGCCTGTATTTACAGAATAGAGGGGAGAGTTTTGTGGTCTGTCCTGACTTGTAACCGTGTATTTCATATGTGACTCCCTGTAAAGTCTTCTATTCTGATTGAAAACAGGGATAGTCACATAAGTCATGTCCATTTGCATAGTCCCCTGTAACTTAGCCCCCCAAGAACTAGATAATAACATTCCATACTTTGGGGGCACATGAGCCACAACGATATCCATTACTAAGCATTTGGCTGGAATTTGGGCTAAGTTAACACAAAGGTCTTTGATTAATCCTAAACATTTTACTCTGCTGGAATCAAAGGAGTAAAGCTCTTTGTAAGGCCTGGTGATTTCTAGACCCAGGCTCTCCATTACAGATTTTGGCATTAAATTATGAGAAGCCCCGGAATCATGCATAGCGTTGTGCAAAATTTTGTCATGAACATTTAAACTTACATGAAAGGGAGGAACAGGTCCCTCTTGATATCTACCTTCAATCTTAGGACCAAAAATAAGCTCTGGTTGGTCATAATTAAAATTTACAGTATCCTTGTTCTCTTCAATGTTTAAAGCCTTCAAAATTTGGGTCCTATATACGTGATGGGCAGCTAACTGAGTTAAGGGAACAGAGATTTTGATCTTTGAAATTTCCTGCTCAAGGCTGAAAGGGATTTGGTTCTTTGAAGAACTTGTTTCAGCCTTATTAGCTATCATTCTATCAGCAATATTAGCTTGCTGATTTTTTTTATTTACACTTGAAGCAATTGTTTTCACAGGAGTACTAACTGAAGTGTTAGTACTACTAATGTCCGTACTCTGTTTTTCTTTGTTTTGAGTGTCTTTCTCTTTATCATCACCAGAATTTACGGCCACTATTTTATCCTTTCGTTTGACAATTTTAGGCTTGGTTGTAGTGTTGTTTTGTGAAGATTTGTCAGAGGTTTTGTTGTTGGGAGTTTGTTGACTAGTTTTGCTTCTAAGGTTATATTCTTTTTGAGATTCTATGATGACATTTTCCATGTCCTGATAATAATTTTCATTATCATCTCTCCTGTCATCATAAGGTGTGTATAGACCTTGTTTTCTATCATAATTAATCTCAAAGTCATCATCCTCTACCCCAAACATGTGGATATCATCTTCCTTTGTTATCTCATCCATTTCCTCAACCTCACTCACATAATTCTGATGAAAAGGAGGAGCGATTTGTTGATCATTTTCCCTGGGTCTGTTTGGAGGTTGGTTTCTTCTAAAATTTTGATTCTGGTTCTGATTTATATTTTGAGGAGCATTTTGGTTTTGGCTTGCTTGTGCTCTCTTAATTAGGCTCATTTATTTCATCATTTCTTCCATTATTTTCTCCATTTTTGAGTTGGAGGTAGAGGGTGTAGATTCCTCTCTAAAGGAAACTCTCTTTTCATTTTTCACCCTTGCTCTTTTTTCCATTAAGTTGACCTCCACAGAAAGAGCACCTCTTTGCATATCTTCAAGAGTTGCAAAATCTCTCTCTCTCAGCTGATAGGCCATCTCAAGGTCAAACCCTTCAGGAAACTTGTTTAAAGCCGAGCATTGTGGAGGTTTTAGTTTTGGGGAAAGTGCATTATACACACTGTTAAATCTACACACTTTCCCCAGTGTTTCTATGGAGGTTCTTGTAATTAGAAAGGACTTGGAGAGGATTCTTCTTTACTTCCCATTTGTTTAAGAAAGTTTGATGGAAGGCTTGGAGATCACTAATACTATGGGGGGTTAAACCTTTAAACCATTTTCTTACTTCTCCCCCCAGTATTTGAGAAAATAATCTAAGTTTGACAGAATCATCATCAATTTCATTTCTGTCAAAGTAGTCATTCATTGTATCCACATGTTGTGATGCAGTTGTAGCGTTACTAGAATCATATAATGGAATTTTGGACTGATAGTCCTGTGGAAGATGGACTAATGGTATAGGAAGGACTAAGGGAGCATACCATGCTGCCATGATATGTGGTGTAGGTGGATTTACAAGTGGTGGATTACCAAAAGGGAAAGTGGACTGAAGTGGAGTGGTCTGAACAGTGGATGTAGGATGAGTAGAAGTCGATGAACCAAGAATAGATTGTTGAGTTGATCTTGGATAAGAGACACCTAGGTTGTGAAGGAAATGTAAAAGAGGAGGTGTTGTTTCTCTGTTGCGAGGATGTTCACTTGTTTCAGGAGATGAAAGTGAAGACTCAGAATCTAACTGATCTAAATCACCAAGAGACCTAGTTCTAAAGGGATTTACTAAATCAACTTGTGATTGTTGTAGAGCTGAAAGGTTTTCAGGGACTGAATTAGCTCTCAAGGGTGATCTGAAAACAGTTGATAATTTAATCCTAGGAGACTTCCTAAGGATACTTTCTAGGTTATCAACTAACTCAGGTGGATCAGGGTTAGGATAGGCTCTAGTGTGAATCTTTCTAGGAGCCACTATGTTGTGTTTTTTAGACCCAAATAAACAAGAAAAGCTCAACCAGGTATGAAAATCTTTGAGAGGTTAACTAAACTGTTTATAGATATTTTAATCCTACAGTCCTCTGACTGATTTTAAATGATGTTACAATGATGAGGGTTCTTCCCAGTGGATTCTTAAGGTCTGCTAAGGATTGTGGAGTCGCCAACTGGAATTTTTTAGCTCCTAAGGAGGTAAAAGGTTTTATGATCCACCACCATGTTTATTTGATACCAATATGAAATATTTTTGGTGTTTTTTGAGTTATTTTTAAGTTGTGTGGTTCTTAAGAATATCCTAACTCTGTTTCAAAACTTAGCTATGGTTATGAGACAAAGACAGTCTACTCTTAGGGCTAAGCTAGCTGATTTTTCAAGGTTAGATAAAGTCTTATGAGAATCCTAGGGTTTACCTAGTTTATCATTGATTCAAACAAGTTCCATCATTATTACCATTCCTCGATAGTGCTTGAAAAGAATTTTTTTTACTCACTGCACAATTTTATTAAATCAAGGGTTTTCTAAGGTCTTTTAAAGGTATAAAAAACACTAAAAATCCCCAGCGGAGTCGCCAGAAATGTTAGGTTTCTATAATCAGCAAGATTGGCAAAGTCCGATCACAGAAAAAACATCGTTTCAACCACTTTGGGATTCTAGGATTTAGCCCTCCTGAATCCAGATAGGGATCTCTCCAATAATTGCAAATATGGATTTGTCTTTGGAGTTTGGGGTAATGATATTAGGCTAGTTATGAAGGCCAAGGGTTTTGTTTGTTTTTGGATGGTTGAGCATGATTACTGTTTGAGGTGGAAAGTCCTAAATGCAAAGAGTTTCAAAGGTGAGAAGTTGCGAGCAATGAGAGTAAGCTTCAACCAAAAAAATAGATAATTGCAGGTTTTAGTCCATTGGGCTGTGGATTCATAATAGGGTTTAATTGGAACAACAAGAGGTAATAGTGGTCCATGGGGCAAGTCATCTATGTCTAAGGGTCTCTTTGAAGTTTGATTTATGGAATGAAATGATACAATAAGTAGGAGAATTAAACAGATGAGGAACAAAGAGAAGCCCAGGATCTGGTAAGTACTTCTAAACTAGCCAACCTTTGACATAGACTCAAGAAAAACATAAAATTAAACTAGGATCCGATAAGTACTTTTAAACTAGCTAGCCTTTGATACACTTTAAATAGAAAACACTTTAAAACAAAGGGAAACTTGAAGGCAACTTTTGGAGTAGAAACTAGCGGGACGGGCTCACCACAAATCCTCTCCTAGATCTGCTTTACTTGGTTACTTTCAATAAAAATACAAATATAACACAGAATGGCCTAAGATTTGGTAAATACTTCTAAACTAGCTAGCTTTTAACACATTCCAAGGGAAAATTCAGACAGTTGTGGAAATAAAACTGGGACCGGGGCTCACCATATATTCCTCAGTTCATCTTTACTAATAATATACTGAAAATAACATTTAAGAATAGCATTCAGCTAAGACAATAAGACGAGGGAAACACCAACATTCCTATGCTTGAACTGAATTAAATCATTCCTAAATAACACAGTTTATAAGAAAACATTCAGATAAAGATTTTCAGTCAGAGAAGGTTACTGATATACAGTAGGTCCTAACTCTATGCATGCTGTTCTTGATAAGAGAAAATGGAACACAATGAAAACAGGAACAAAATGACAAGTTATAATAAGAAAAACATCACCATCAACATAGACCAGGATCCCATAAATTAGCTTGTATTGATGCTCCAAACCAGTTACAACTTTAAGTCCAGTGCTTTAGTTTAGCAACCATCTACACATCTCTGCCTAACCTATCTACCACTAGAAGAGCTCCAAGAGCCAGTGAATACTATTTACAATCAGCAGTTTCTAGCTCAGTTACATTACAATGTTCAACATCCTGATCAGCCAACCCCTCTTTCATCTTCTACGATAGTATATATAGAAGAATGAGGAGGTGAGATCTGATAAAAGATCTCAATTACAATTAATACATACTTAATGGTTTCTTGGCCTTTGGGGGCTCAATGAAGAAACTTACATAGGTGTCCTCTGTATTAAATTTTTTTACATAAAGATTAAGCTCGGTGGGAGCTTTTGTTGACCTTTGAGGCTCTGTGTGGCGTCGAAGTAACTCTACAGATGTTTGTCATTAATTTTCCTGCAGAATTTATCTTTTGGCTGTGTTATGAGACATATATCTTGTCCTGATCAATAAATTCAGCTTCTAATTGAATACTTTGAGGTACATGTGGCATTTCAGTAGCTAGGAGGAATCAATTTTCCTTAGATGTGGTGGTGGAGGCATTCCCGTTGATAAAACACTTAAGATATTCTTTGAACTATGTTTTAAATCGAGGATTAGGCTTTTGATAAAAATTCTTAGCCGTGATCCCCGCAAATATGTCTTCCATCCTCTGTCCTGGTTCATTTTGATCTTCATCACTGATACTCTCTAACGGTGCCCGATTCATGGTTTTTGTTGGTATCCAGGACTGCGCAGGGTTATGTGGCATCAATGCTTCATGAATGATTGATGAAAACGTGGTTTTAACACCTGTGAATGATTTTCCCTGGTGAATCGAAGGCGGGAGGATCGTCAACCTTCTGTCTTCGAATTTCCTTCATTATGGTGAAAAAACCATTGAAAACCTTGAAAAATACAAAAAACTATTATAAAATCCATGCATTTATAGGTTTATTGCTGCGGAGGACGTGTGGGGGAAGCATGGCCGTTGGATGGCATCATCTAACGGTCAGGATTTATCAGAAGAATTCATAGAGAAATCAGAGGAATCTCTTAAATCAGAGCTGTCGATCACGCAGAGTTCAATAGTCGGGAGCGGAGGCTGAAATTTAAAGCGGAAAACGTTGACCGAGCGATGAAATATGGGCCATCGATCTGTAGATCAGATCGACGGCAAAGATCTATTGAATGCCGCAGCATGGCCTAGTTAACTGTCAGGCATCTTCGGTGAGCGATAGCCCTCAGATGGGCAGCTTCAGATCGGATGGTGGACGCCAATATCGCGCGGGGTCCACATCCAATTTTTAACGCGTGATGGACATCGGTTTTGTGAACAGTGCCCAAGCCAAGCGTCAATCGATAAGTGGAATCACTGCCGATCGGAAGAAAACTTCCCTCCGCTCGAAGGCGGTGCGATGGATACCGCCGGTTTCTGGGATGATGAGTGGATGGCGGGGACACCAAGGTGATGGAATCCGCGCCGTCGATCTGCAAATCAGATGGACGGTGGGGATTGACTGGGGCTTTGAATCGGCGGAAAATTAGAAAATCATTACAAACCCAAAGTTTTGAAAATAACATAAGGTTTTTAATATTTTCAGGGTGGGATATATATAACATGGCTAGGCGCCCGTCTGCAGGGCCGCGGGTTACATGGAGGATCATACAACCAGGGGTTTATGTAGGAAGGGGCTAGGACCCATATATGCCCAAAAAGTGGGGTTTTATGGTTTTTAATGGTTTTCAAAGGGAATTGAGGGTTGCGATATAGTTTAAAAATGAGTTTTAAACCATGTAAAAAGGATTTTCACGGAAGGGAGAAAAGGAATCATGAAAACAGAGGAGTTTTATGGAGAAAGGGGAGCAGATGAAAGTTAGTTTGGAAGAAGGGAAAAAGGGAAATGGTGCTTGCAACAGTAATCGGTCTTGGAAATCTGCAGGATTTTTGAATGTAAAATGGGAACAACATTGAAGTTTTGGACAGAGGAGAGGCAGGAGGCCTTCAAGAGTCTTCAAGAGCCAACACTTTTTAGTAATAAAATTTGTTCCTTGAAGGCTCAAAAAGTCTTAGCCACCTTTCGCTATAATAAATTTTATAGGTGGCTAACACAGTATTCGTAAGCGAAATGTGGCTAGAAGAACTGGAGGGGACGATTGTTTAGCCATGGATTTACTTAGGGTGGTGATTGTACAAACGTGGAGGTGAGATATTACATGACTCAGAAAACTCTTGGAAAAATAGGATTGAAACGAACAAGTGAAAAAGCATAACTTTAACACATTTTATAGATAGCTTGGGATTTTTTAAATGAATATGAATTAAATGCATGACTTGATAGATAACATACATATGACGTTACATATGAACTGGCTCACTAGATGGCAACATTAATTGCTTGCATCATAGGTTTTCTACATCACTACGGGAGCACTTTGGAGTATGGAAGACTCATCGTAGATCTGCCCCCACATTGATTGTGGATTGTCGATCGTGGTCAACGAGCTCTCGGTAGGTTCAACTGTGGAGGCACCCTTCATGCTAAAATTCGAGCTGTTTGTGCCTGCGGGTTTCTGCCGATCCAAATCAATAACATATCTTTTAAATCTCGCTCAGTGAGTTACATAGAGGCTAACCCAATGGTCAGACCCACCTTCACATCTCTATACAATATGTTAGTTGACCAACATATAAAATAAAAAATTATTCTTCGGCATATAGACAACTTTCATTTGTCAATTTTTCTAATATATATGATTTTTTTTGTGTTTTGATTTTTTTTTAAAGGTAAATGCAAATGAGCCACAATAGAAGTAGTGTAAACCTTGAAACATGCGGGAAATTTTATTTTTGTAGAGTGACAAGAATACTGTTGACATGGCGCAGGCCCGTTGGATAATGACTTAGTCAATTAAATGCATTATGGAAATTTTGAGGTCTAAAATGGTCCTCCTAAGGAAATTATAAAATAATAATGGAATAAGAAAATAATATTTGATTACATCATCAAATTTTAGAGGGAAAATAGGAAAAATTTACTTTTTCAACTCGTATTTTCAACTTATCTCCCAACATTTTTACACCTATTTCAAGTGGGAGTACTCACTGGATGTAATATTTAATTACTCATCCAAGGGATACCCATGTTGCATACTTTCGATGGAACCTACTATATGAAAAATGATAAATACATGAAAAATGTGATTGCAATCATGTTTTTCATGTATTTATCATTTTTCACACTGCAGGTTTCAACGAAAGTATGAAACATGGTTACACTTTAGATGAGGAATTAAATTTTGTATCGAACGAGTACTCCCACTTGAAATTTGAGTAAAACATTTTGGAGATAAGTTGAAAATACAAATTGAAAATGTAGTTTTATTATTTTATTATTTTTTAATATTTTTACCATTTTACTAAAAAAATGGTGAATCATCTCCCATGGTTGACATCATCATCTTGAATCCTATTGATTCTTATAAATTTTATTTTGGTTGTACATTTTTCTTAGGAGGCCCATTTTAGACCTCAAAATTCCCCTAATGGCCTAATGGACCTTTAGGTGGGAGCATAGGTGATTGGATAGAGGTGATAGGAGTGGTCGTCGTGGTGCAACGGGTGTGGCGGGCATATAACGGTCAGTGGCGCGGCTTAGAAATGGAGGAAAACCGCTTTTCGCAGGGGGTCGTTGCTGGTAAGAGGAATGGAGTGGGGGGGTGCGAGAAAAGCAAGGGATCGACACGTAGTAGATGGGATGGTTTGGGAAACTGCCCATTTCGAATCCCCCCCCCTCCCCCCCAACATTAAATTTTGAAGGATGAGGGGGGGTTAGAAATGATCATGGGCCGTCAAATGAGATGGAGGGAGTGGAGATGAGGTGTAAGATGATGGGATTTTAAGTGGTGATTTAACGTGAGTGGATGGTGGGGTCGGTTGAATGAATATCTAGCGGGGGTATAGTTCAAGACTTAGGATATTATAATATAACAGTTGATATGTAAAACTACCTTTAATAAAGCATTAATTTCTAAACCTTGGGACAAGGCACCTCTAATTTTTTATTTTTCCTTTTTAATACAAGAAATACATGAAGCCCTTAGGATGAACTTTGGAATAAATTTCATGTTTCCTCCATATTTATTTTTCTTCCTTCACTTTTACCTACCCATTTCACTATTCTAACATTTTTTTATTCTTTCTTTTGCAGGGTGAATTTAGGCCTGCAGACCCAAATCACTTTTTATAAAACACTAACCTACTCTATCCCTTATTCCTTCCAATGACTTAGATTAAATTGTTGAGTCTGTTTTATTTCTACCTAATTATTGATCTTCCAGGATTAAATTGTTTAGAAAATACTTATTTTCTAACCTATCCAACAAAAATTTAAAATTGTGCAATCATGCTTAGACTATATGATTGAACAAACTAATCTAATCAGCAGTGAAATTCTGATCTGTAGCACTTTCACCATTATTCTTTTTTGGTGTTTTTCTTTATTTTTATTTTTTCTTTTTTCTTTTTTCTTTTTAAATATACCCTCTTTTCTTTTCTTTTTTCATATATTTTTCGGAAACCATTTGAATATTGAAAATCATACAATATGAAATTGCAACTTATGAAATACTCAATCACCTTGAGATCCTATAATTTATAGGACCCTAACACTTTGAGAGGGTGCACCAGAGGGTGCATGTGGTAGCCTCTAGCTACACCATGTGTCAGCCTCTGGTTGGGTTGTCCCAAACGATAAAAAAAATTATCATTCAAGCTTAGGAGTGATTGTAACCAAATTTCACCTTCAAACCATTTTGGCGAATCCTGTTGTGATGCTTGTCACAATGTCTCTAGGCAAAACTAAAGAATATTTCGATAATATAACCTGTATGTTGAATGGGCTTCCATGTATCCACCTGTCACTATGAATTTTTTTTAGCTTCTTAGGAAAACGAACACAGGCTCTGTCTTCTTTATCCAGACTCTGTTTTTGATGAAACGAATTGCGATGGATTCCTGGCAACGAGATATTCGTTTTCATTTAGTTTCCAATGAATTATGAGAACTTTAATTTTTTATGTTTGACACCGAGCACTTGATAATTTAACCCACTAGAATCCTTTTGGACCCCAAAATACCTTTGATTACTGATCATGTGGATGAGGGTACTATTCCCTCACCCTTCTAGACTCTATCCACTGAAATTTTCCCATTTTCATTAAATTGAGCTTTTCACAAAAACTTAACTTTTTCCTTGATTCTTGCGACCTTCTCTTACTAGAGTTGAAACCTTCATGCTGAAATTCCCATGAATTTGCAAGGCAACAAGCTGTTCTTTCATAAAACATCTTGTTCCTACCTTGGCCATCAATCAAAGGAAACTTAAAAACTGTCTCAACTTGTACACTATCATCATGGTGATTCTTAACTGACCTTGCTTTGTACCTATGTCCACTCTTGACCAAGTATATTTTCCATTTAAATTTCCCCTTTGGAAAAAAACTACAATCACTTAAGGAACCCCTGCCTTATTTTTCAAACTACTTTGTCTCTATCTCTTGGACCTTTGCACTCTCTTGCACCATGTAATATCCCAAAATGGGAATGCTGCAATACATGAACACAAATCTAGAATAGAAATGACAAAAAAATCATAAAATGTGTATAAAACAAATAGCCATCAATTACATGTACAACAACAAGAAATATGATCCATTAGATCAGCCAAAAGTGGGGAAAAGCAACAATTTATGCCCTAAAAACGTTATATGAAGAAAATTATGTTATATTAGAGGAAAATAACACTGGGATCGCTTAGCATAAGTAATTTTGGACTCACAGCCAGAAAATATTCAGAAACAAATATATTTTTCTTATTTAAACAGATCTCCCAGTCCCGGTATGGCTTAAGAACACTGAAATCCCATGACTTGACTAAACAAAAGTTTTTTGAAGCTTGAAAAACGTATTTTAAAGAGGGTTTCTGATGAAATATAATGAAAACATTAGATATAGAGTTTTATTGCTCATGAAATGAAGAAAAATGGAGATCTACCTCCTTTTACACATCAGAAAGATAATCGAGCAATGGTTTCAAGAAAGCACATGTACAAGATGCATAGATCTGCAGATCTGGATCTGAAATAACGTAGTATGCCAAAGAAATGTATATAAATAGCTGAAGAATACAAAAATGAAGGATGATTCTTTTTACAAGATGTTATAGAATCATTTTTCACCCTCATGTGATTCATGATTGTCTCTATGGCCTTGGGCACCCATTCCCACAGACTTGAACAAATTCATTAAAAAAAAGTGTTAAAAATCCCATACGCGGTTATGCCCAGACTTTTCCGCATGTATACGTGAGTCCACATGTACTTTTCCGCGTATGCCATTAAAATCATTAAAAATATATATGAAACTTCCCTATTTTCGGGTTGGGTTGATGGTTACTCTAGTAGTTCAACCACCCTAGCACGTGGCCAACTGTTTCCAACTAATTGAAACTACTTTGAGGGAGTATAAAAGCCCCTCATGTGTATGGCCTAAGGGGGAGAGAAATTTTATAGATATTATACTCTGTTTCAATCCCTATTCAAGTCTGAATTCCCGTGCCTCCTGCACTTTACCAGATTTATACAAGAAACCCTTGTTTCCTGGAGATTTTCATCCATTTATATGCCATATCGAGTGCACAAGTATTGAAAGTATTTTAGCGAGGCAATGGCGGGACGGATCCAGACGACGGTCTGTTCGAAGATCGTGGAAGGATTCAGGTGATCTCTCCACCTTTTATTTCTGTACATGCTGTTCGCAATAATGAAGAACCATCTTGTTCCTGAACTTATGTGTTAGTATCTATTTGCATATGTGAAAAGATTGATCATTAAGCATTTATTATGGTTTATATAATTTTTCACATGGATTACACTAACATTTAGGAGAAATATATGTTGTACAACTAGGTTTCCGTGCATGTTCTTTCTTGTTTTCCAGGTTGAAGAGGAAGAAGGGTTGTTGGGGGTTTGGACCCCGCGGGATCTACACTGAACGTAGGACTACGGGTGAGTTCTACTATCGTTGTTATCTAGTTTTTAGAATTCAAGTGTGGTTGTGTGTGAGTCCTTTTGAATAGCATGCCCTTCTCTGTGGAGGTTTTGACCCAACAAACCTCTAGGGTGTTTTTCCCCGAAACAGAACTAGCGACTCCGCTGGGGATCACATTTTTGTGATTCCCCTGTTGGGTGGTTTCAGCTGTTTGAAAGGTTTCCAACAGTTTTAACTATTCTTACCAGTCCAGTTAAATTTTTCTCAGTCAGACTCAAGACCTGGTTTTTTTATCCAGGCTTAATCTTTTTTATTTTTCATTATTTGCTTTTGCATACGCGGTTTTTTCTATGCACAGTCATGTATACACGTTGTTTCTGTCATAGGTGGTCGCGTATACGCGGGTTTCCTTTGCCACAGTCGCGTATACACGCCTGTTGCAAATTGTTAAAGCGCGTATGCCTGGGGGAAAATTTTGAAATTTTTGTTTTTAACTTTTCTGGTCTTGTCTGCCTGTGGTGGCCTGTTTCTACAGTGTTTTTTAATCTCTGGACTGTGTTTAAAGTGCTTATATTTCTATTTCTCTCTCCTTTGTGTGAAGACTCTCTTGGTTGGTGAAATTTCTGGTCGTTACGTTTGCAATTTTGGTTTGAGTATCAAGGTCTTTTCTTGAAGATTCCTGGCTATTCTGCTTAATCAGAACAGAGAGCTCCTGCTGATTTAGTCTTTCCTTGTGTGTTGCTACGCATTTTCCTTTTTTACCTATTTGGTGCATTTGGTTTCCTTGATGTTTAGTAGACTAGTTTTGTTGCAATTTTCGAAGAGTCTCTTTTTGATTCTTTCAAGTTTTTATTGCAAGTTTATACTATTGTATTGATTTGATTTATTGAGTTTCTTGTCTTCCTTTTTTCTCGTATAAAGCCCCACTGTGAGAGTGGCATGGTTGGCTTTGATCATTTTGTTGAAGTTATACTTGAAATTCAAAGTTTGTTTGACTTAGTTACCGGATAGTTCAATTGGTCTTCTTGAAATCTCTTTTTTATAAACTAAAACTGGCATATAGGTTAGGAAATCCACTTTCCATTGCATTTTGCATACTAGCCTCCATTCTGATCACTTGCCATAGGGTCGATCCCATCAGGTCATGAGTATTTTACCCATTTCACTCGCCGATTATTTAATCATGACTTGGTGGTAGAGCCTTCCTTTACATGGGCTTCCTAGTTAGTTCCTCGCTATCACTTGTTGCCCATGCTGCGTTTTATGTAGGCTCGGGAGTCCTCTTTAGTCCCACCATGACTTATGTGTTGAAGCTTCATTCTTCTTCTTCCTCACTATCATTTTTCTGGCTATTACCCTAGAGGCTCCTTGGTGTTGTTGAGTTGTATTACTGCATTGCATATTGGCTACTTGTTTATCCTGGCCTTTAGCCGGCTTCATTTTGGACTCAATGTTTAAGCCAACTTTTGACCTTGACTATCTGTACAAGTTAACCATTGCATGCACTTAGCTATCACGACTTGACACCCTTTTACCCATGGATGGAACATTCCTCTGAGTATCGCTTACCAGTTTCCGCCACCTTGCATTGAGCATAGGATCGTTCCAATCCCAGGAACTAGTGCATATGTTTCTTGATACTCGTTCTATCCATTGTACCATAGCATTCTTTTATTCTTTTTCAGGCTTATTATATGAAAAAGACAAAAAAATCAAATATAACAAAAAGAGCAGGAATGGGATGTAACTTCGTTGTTTGATGGCAGTACAGAGTCAGTTTGTCACCCTTGAACAAAGCACATATACTTATATATATTTCCTACATTTGGGATGGTTTTAGTTTTGACCTAGGTTCAGCCTTTACCTTGTTTCACTTGTCAGTTCTCCCCCGGTTGGTTATCTCTTCCAATCATATGGAGAGTTTGTTTTGCCTCCTACATAACAGACTTATACAGTGTCACTTTTTACTGCCATGGTCATCACGAGTCGTGCTTTTGTTCAAGGGAAGTCTAACCAGAGTCGGCCATTCTGCGGTGTCTCTTGACTCATTATTCAGTCGGCCTTCCCGGTCTTGTCAGTATCTTGTTCTATCACATCAGATGATTTGGTCTTCTGCTCGTGCTAGTTTGAGAAGGTCCCCATTGACTTCTTGCCGGCGGGTTTTGTCTCTTATCGACTACGACATATTGCTCTGAGAGCAAACCTAGAGCTGCACCCTGGCCCTATTTCCATCATTGATAGGTGACCTTGTGCTCAGCATTTGATCATCATTATGGGTATTTGACTGAGTGGTTTCCCCTGTGTTCGACGTCAGCACACATTATCACACTTGGGATTCGTGCAGTACCTTGATTTCCATTTGACCCTATCGGTGGATTTCTCGCCTCTGTGTCAGCTTTCATTATTGGTTGGTTCAAAGGGTTTCTTCCGTGCGCTAGCTTCATCTTGTGCACATCGGAAACGTACTTCGGTTTTGGTTCCATCACTCTACTTCGTCCGATTCCTTCCAAATCTTGGCCTGCGGGTTACACTCGCGCTGGACTGATGTGGGATGCCTTAATGCCTTCCTTCCAGCAGATATTTTCCCATCAACTCCGACTCATTGCTCTGGGAATAAGGTCTAGAGTCTTTTTGTCAGTACCTTAGGGTTTGCAGTCATCAGTGGCAGACTCTTCGCTATCGATAGTGGGGATTCATCATTGCCTCCTGATTGGTAGATTCTTTCAAGTGTTCGACTTCAACTCATTTATTCGCACTTGTTAGATTGTATTGGGGCACCTTGACACTCATTTTCATTATTGGTGGGTTGTCTCGCGTTGGTTAACGGTATACATTATTGACCGATAATCCAACGATTTCTCACATGGTCGACTTCAGCTCATTTATTCCCATTGTGTAGAATTGTTCCATAGTGATCGGTGAAGACCTCGGGTTGCATCAGCATTTCTCGGTTCACTTTTTACAGTCCATTCAGTTTCTGCCAGTGATGTCGTTCACCCTTATATGTTGCAGTGTCATTACAATAGCATCCTATATGTTGGCTCCCGAGTTGCGTGATTGTACCGTTTATTCCACTTCTTATGATTTGGTACTTGGACATTCAGTTACTTATATGATCAGACATCCAGTTTCAGCATCATTGATCAACTTTCTATATGTGATACTTAGACATTGATTCTGACTTGTACTTCCGGGCCATGCTCAGATGATTCATTGTGCACTTTCAGTTCAGCTATACTTGTATACATGTTGGATCTATTGTGTACTTTAGATATGATGTATTTTTTACTGAGCATGGGTATGCCCGCCTCAGCATGAGTTGACTCTTTGTTTTATTTCATTAGTTTTTGGCAGGCTGAAATCTGGTGAAGTCCTCTCTTGTCCTTGCGAAGTTCTTTCTATGTGCATAATACATTTCGGCCATCATGTACCCCTTCTGACCTCATATATTAGGGGGCATCTGTTATAGCATCATTTTTCACCCTCATGTGATTCATGATTGTCTCTATGGCCTTGGGCACCCATTCCCACAGACTTGAACAAATTCATTAAAAAACAGTGTTAAAATTCCCATACGCGGGTATGCCCAGACTTTTCCGCGTGTATACGTGAGTCCACATGTACTTTTCTGCGTATTCCATTAAAACCATTAAAAAATATATAAAAATTTCCTATTTTCGGGCTGGGTTTGTTAGCACTCGACCGCTACAAAGGAAAAGGCTGAGGCTCGAGGCAACATCAAACCAACCTTAGCCTCGTAGCTAGCCCTACGAGGACAGAGGAGGGCTCCCTCCGGTCTATCTTGGCAAGAAAGATCTTCAAGGGGCCGAGATGACCGCAAGGGGAACAAGCACCAGCTAGTAAATCGATAGAAAGGGGTTTTTAATAAAATGTTGCCTGGGTCGTGTGAGGCAAAGAACATTTTGAACAGAAAATGTAATCAAAAACACAGATTGGTTCCCCGAGGCAAGTGAAGGGGTGAAAATTTAGTATTCAAATTGAGATTAAATGGATGGCAAGACTGTAGAGGAGCCGACAAGGGCATAGAGGATGAATCCTTGTCAAACAGAAGAAAACATTAAATATGAACAAACTTAAAGGCAGAGCATACCAAATATGAATTCTACCTTAACACTTGATTTGTTCAATTGGAAATGATCATGAAATGACATGAACACATAACAGGCTACATATGAAACAAAAGAGGACACAAATGTTAAATCTCATACCACAGGAATCTCAGAAGCCAGCGCTGGGTATTTTCATTAAAATATCTGTCTAAGACTGTACAAATAAACTCTAATTTTCTCCTACACTAGCTCTCCGAACTCTCTCCCCTCTTTCAATTCATTTACAATGTATAAATGAAATCCTGCTAGGGGAAAACAAATCGACCCCAAGACAAGGAATTTGTTTTATTTGAAATTACAAAGATAGAATAGATTAATTCATTTATTCTAAAAACAGAACACTGTTTCCCTCGAATTCCTCTGATAGCCAATACTAGAGTGGAGTTTTAACTGAAGTCATTGAGATAGAAAAGGATCATTTATCTGCTCTAAAGATAGAAAAACCTCCAAATATTCCAGCCGAGGATTTCTAATGACCTGGAGCGTAGACTAAAGGAAGAATAGGTAATCGATCTTTGAATGCCACTTTTCAACCGGCTTCTCAAATTTCGGAGATACGCTTTGCCACTTTACAAAATTGGGAAAAGATCCCTACTATTTTAATGCTATCATATGGGTCAAACCTGCCACATATGCTCAACGAGAGTTTCTCCAAATTCTGGAAGATTTTAACCTGCTTTTGAAGTTGGGGCACATTCAACCTCTCCAAGCGAATATTCTTAAGCTGTGGGAGAGAAGATGGCCACGGTAGACCGTTTACTGTGGCTCTCTTTGATCCATAATTGAGTACTATGAGGACTTTAAGTTTTGTCATGGAACTTAAAAACGAAGGAAGAAAGTAGTTGCTCGCAGAAAAAATTAAAATCAAGGCTTCTGCTTGTCGAAAATTCATCTCACACCACTGATCCCTTTCTATTGCACCTGTGTGAATGGAAACAACTTGCGCATCAAACACATGGTCTTTGAGTAGCGCCCATTTTCCTGGCAAATCATTCTCCTTTTTGGCATAAACAACCTCTTCCTGTTAACAATCCAGTCTCGAGATGCCAAATACAGGGCCATAATTGATTGCACAACTCCTGAGATTGCTTGTTAAATTTAACAAATTCCTACTGGTAAGTTCTAATAAGATAACAAAAGCATCGTGCCACTCCATCTTTCTCACATAAAAATCACCACAAGCATAATAAGAATCTACTTCACAATGATCAAAACTTGTTTGCAATTCATTGAAGTCGTTTTGTATGAAGACTGGGCGCATACAACCATTTTCCGGACCTCTGTTGATGCGTGGGTCGCTCACCTCTACGTGGGTCGCTCACGTTGTATTTTTGCACTGCGAAGAACGCCCAGGTGGGTCGCTCGACTGCAATGTTAATATTCATTTATTGCTTGGAACCTTGGTTTTGATTACCGTGCTCTAGCAGGTGAAGCAATTAAGTACACTGAACATGGTTCTTGAGATCTGCATTCAACATTTTGAACCACTCTGTTATTAGACACGGCTCTGTCTCCATGGCAGGTACCCTCCTTTGAACCACTTTGTTATTAGAATATGTTGTGTCTCCCACTTGAGTCTGCTGTCTTCAACAAGAAGTTGATTCTTGTCTTCAAAATGGTGTTGGTCTGTCATGACATTTGATGTGCAAAGAGGCAGGAGTATTCTCTTTACTCTAGAGTAGTTTGAACTTGGTTGAAAACCTTATGAAGTAGTTTCTTCAGAATGGCATTTTGAAGATTGTAGACAGGGTAGCTAATTGTACTCATATTTGAGTCGTAGTGTCTCCTCGAAAAGCCCTATTTATTGGAAGAATCCAACAGCTGGGTGCATATGAGGAAAGCGGTGAAAAACTTGTGTGCTTGAAGGCTCTTGGGAGGCAGTTGAGCGAATTTCAATAGTGAAGGAGTGGTTTGAAATAGATAATCTCAATCAAACAAACCCGTTAATGGACATGAAATCAAGGAAGCAATGACACATCTCAAGGAGGGACAGATTGGATATTTTTGAACAGAATGTCAGCTCCATTGTGTTGCATTGAACTGGACTAGCAAGGTGAACAACTATTAGGATTTAGGTCAACAAGATTAGTTATGCAACACAGACATCAAATGGCAAGTTACAATATGATTATCATTGGTTCAACCTCTCATACTATTCAATGTATTAGCGCTCATAACCACAGTGCTGCTTGTGAATAACATAGCCAGTTCCTTTTCTCTCATCTAAAACCAACGTAGCAAGTGACTCCTCAAGAGATGAAGACTGAAGAATATTTTTAGAAATACATGCCCCAATACAAGCTGGTATTGCAACTACAATATTTGAGGGCCCAACCATAACAGCCCTAAAAACTGGCAGAAGCATGCTGCTCTGAATGAACTCTTGCCTCAAAGACATATTACTCACAGTGTCACTACTAACAAGCACAAAATCACCTCGGATCACATTCCTCTGATCAATAAGACGCAGGGCATTCCCAACGCTAACATAATCATTTGATTCAATAGCTATGACAATGAAGTTTGTTTGGGCTTTCCAGTGAGACTTCTCCAAATAGCTTGTAACTTACTCTGCCTCTGATTGCTGATGATGTTTTGTTTTCTTTTGTTTGTGCTTTTGCAGAGATAGGAGCTGAGCTGCTGCCTTGTGAAGAGCTGGAGAATTTTGATACATATTCTAAAAAACACAGTTAATGATTTCTTCTTCAAACGGGGTTTTGAGAGAATAAATCAATTCCGTTGACATTGAAATGAAGGCCTTACTGACTTCCTCTAGTCCCTCCCAGGAGACTAAACCACGAACCTCAATTGCTCATGACATTGCAGGCTCAAGAATGGGCAGCTAGTGAACTTGATTGCAATGAATGACGAATGGAATACTGTTAGCTCGATAGGGATCGTGCGATCATAGCTTCTTGGAGGTTCCAAGAACCGCAGAGCTTTGGGAGAGCAGACAGTGCCTCCATCCATTGGGCTATGGAATCATGATCAACCTATTAACTGAAAACTGACTTGAAATGATTTGAAAAACTGACTTGGCAAACCTCAAACTAAACTACAATGAAACTGGAACGAAATGCTGCCTTTTGGCTGCTTATTTATTTACAAAATCTACCCTACTCTGCTGCAAAAACAATAGATCAGGTAATACTGAAATGCCAGATTAACCATTCAAGTAAACCTGAGAATGATGCCGCTTGAGAATGCTTCCACCAGATCACTGATGTAATTGCTGGCAGCCCTTCATGCACGTAATGAATCTGGCCACGGAAAATACAGCCTGATCTATCAATCAAACTGAAAAATGTGTCCATGTATGCCACAATAGGATCACGGAAGCTGGACTCTGTTGGCTGCCCCAACTCCGCAATACATACCTCCAGCTGCACACTGTCAATGTAAACAACTGTAGGCCATTCTATGATATCTTGTTTCGAATGAGGAAGGATTTCCAAGAACTTTTTAGGGTCTTGGAAATCATATGACTGAATATGCTCATCTAAACATTGAATCTCCTTTTCAAGTTTTTCAACAACTAACTCACAGAAACCTGTTTTAGTTTCAAGAGGGAACTTTGGAGATTTCAAACATTGAAACAAGACACTGAAAAATTCTTCATTAATTTCAATATCTGCTAACCAATTTCTAGCATCTTCTACAGCTTCAGAAAGTGCAGGGTTTGCCACATACCCTACCATTGCATGAGTGGATCAGTGAGCATTGGAATCTCTGGATCGAGCTGGAGTCGCCGGGTGAAAGTTTCAGCCTTCATATGTGTCTGACTGCTGTCCACCATCAGCATCAGATCTGCAACTTTGTTATCCTTTACCGGGGAAAGATCTTCCCCAGTATGGTCGCCACTATGTTAGCGCTCGAATCTGCCACAGGCTGAAAGAGGCGAGGCTCGAGGCAACATCAAACCAACCTTAGCCTCGTAGCTAGCCCTACGAGGACAGGAGAGGGCTCTCTCCGGGTCTATCTCGGCAAAAGGATCTTCAAGGGGCTGAGATGACCGATAAGGAATGCTAATCTTAGGCTAGTAAAGAGATATGAATGAGGTTTTTAATAAAATGATGGGGTTTTTCTGGGCTGCATGGGGCAAAGAACAGCTTGAACAGAGAAATGTAATCAAAAACACAGATTGTCTCCTGAGGCAAGGTAGGCAGGAAAATTTAACATCAAATTGAGATTAAATGGATGGCAAGACTGTAGAGGAGCCGACAAGGGCATAGAGGATGAATCCTTGTCAAACAGAAGAAAACATTAAATATGAACAAACTTAAAGGCAGAGCATACCAAATATGAATTCTACCTTAACACTTCATTTGTTCAATTGGAAATGATCATGAAATGACATGAAAACATAACAGGCTACATATGAAACAAAAGAGGACACAAATGTTAAATCTCATACCAAAGGAATCTCAGAAGCCAGAGCTGGGTATTTTCATTAAAATCTCTATCTAAGACTGTACAAATAAACTCTAATTTTCTCCTACACTAGCTCTCCAAATTCTCACCCCTCTTTCAATTCATTTACAATGTATAAATAAAATCCTGCTAGGGGAAAACAAATCGACCCCAAGACAAGGAATTTGTTTTATTTGAAATTACAAAGATAGAATAGATTAATTCATTTATTCTAAAAACAGAACATTGTTTCCCTCGAATTCCTCTGATAGCCAATACTAGAGCGGAGTTTTAACTGAAGTCATTAGGATAGAAAAGGATCATTTATCTGCTCTAAAGATAGAAAAACCTCCAAATATTCCAGCCGAGGATTTCTAATGACCTGGAGCGTAGACTAAAGGCAGAATAGGTAATCGATCTTTGAATGCCACTTTGCAACTGCTCTCAAATTTCTGGAGATACGCTTTGCCACTTTACAGAAATTGGGAAAAGGTCCCCAATATTTTAATGCTAAAATATGGGTCAAACTGCCACATATGCTCAACGAGAGTTTCTCCAAATTCTGAAAGATTTTAACCTGCTTTTGAAGTGGGGGCACATTCAACCTCTCCAAGCGAATATTCTTAAGATGTGGGAGAGAAGATGGCCACGGTAGACCGTTTACTGTGGCTCTCTTTGATCCATAATTGAGTACTATGAGGACTTTAAGTTTTTTCATGGAACTTAAAAACGAAGGAAGAAAGTAGCTGCTCGCAGAAAAAATTAAAATCAAGGCTTCTGCTTGTCGAAAATTCATCTCACACCACTGATCCCTTTCTATTGCACCTGTGTGAATGGAAACAACTTGCGCATCAAACGCATGGTCTTTGAGTAGCGCCCATTTTCCTGGCAAATCATTCTCCTTTTTGGCATAAAAAACCTCTTCCTGTTAACAATCCAGTCTCGAGATGCCAAATACAGGGCCATAATTGATTGCACAACTCCTGAGATTGCTTGTTAAATTTAACAGATTCCTACTGGTAAGTTCCAATAAGATAACAAAAGCATCGTGCCACTCCATCTTTCTCAGATAAACCCAGATGTCCAATAATGCATCCACAGATATTTTCCTATCCTCTGGAAAGGATCCCAGGTCTAAGAAACACTCCCGTACTTCCTCACGCAATGCTTGTTTCCCAATATCAATACAACCACGACAAAAATATACTGAGCCAAGGTTAAAACATGTTTGCAATTCATTGAAGTCGTTTTGGATGTCGTTGAAGTCGTTTTGGATGAAGACTGGGCGCATACAACCATTTTCCGGACTTCTGTTGATGCGTGGGTCGCTCAGCTCTGCGTGGGTCGCTCACCTTGTAAACACTGCGGAAATCGCCCGAGTGTGTCGCTCTACTGCAATGTTAATATTCATTTATTGCTTGGAACCTTGGTTTTGATTACTGTGCTCTAGCAGGTGAAGCAATTAAGTACACTGAACATGATTCTTGAGATCTGCATTCAACATTTTGAACCACTCTGTTATTAGACACGGCTCTGTCTCCATGGCAGGTACCCTCCTTTGAACCACTTTGTTATTAGAATATGTTGTGTCTCCACTGAAGGTACTGTCTTCAACAAGATGTTGATTCTGTCCTGCCCAGCATTTGATGTGCAAAGGCCGAGTATTCTCTTTACTCTAGAGTAGTTTGAACTTGGTTGAAAACCTTATGAAGTAGTTTTAACTTTCATTATAACAACATCTTGAACTTGTTTGAAAATCTTATGTAGTGGTTTCTTCAGAATGGCATTTTGAAGATTGTAGACAGGGTAGCTAATTGTACTCATTATCAAGTCGTAGTGTCTCCTCGAAAAGCCCTATTTATTGGAAGAATCCAACAGCAGGGTGCATATGAGGAAAGCGGTGAAAAACTTGTGTTCTTGAAGGCTCTTGGGAGGCAGTTGAGCAAGATTTCAATAGTGAAGGAGCGGTTTGAAATAGATAATCTCAATCAAACAAACCCGTTGATGGACATGAAATCAAGGAAGCAATGACACATCTCAAGGAGGGACAGATTGGATATTTTTGAACAGAATGTCAGCTCCATTGTGTTGCATTGAACTGAAATAGCAAGGTGAACAACTATTAGGATTTAGGTCAACAAGATTAGTTATGCAACACAGGCATCAAATGGCAAGTTACAATATGATTATCATTGGTTCAACCTCTCATACTATTCAATGTGTTAGCGCTCATAACCATAGTGCTTCTTATGAATAACATAGCCAGTTCCTTTTCTCTCATCTAAAACCAACGTAGCAAGTGACTCCTCAAGAGATGAAGACTGAAGAATATATTTAGAAATATATGCCCCAATACAAGCTGGTGTTGCAACTACAATATTTGGGGGCCCAACCATAACAGCCCTAAAATCTGGCAGAAGCATGCTGCTCAGAATGAACTCTTGCCTCAAAGACATATTACTCACAGTGTCACTACTAACAAGCACAAAATCACCTCGGATCACATTCCTCTGATCAATAAGACGCAGGGCATTCCCAACGCTAACATAATCATTTGATTCAATAGCTGTGACAATGAAGTTTGTTTGGGCTTTCCAGTGAGACTTCTCCAAATAGCTTGTAACTTACTTTGCCTCTGATTGCTGATGATGTTTTGTTTTCTTCTGTTTATGCTTTTGCAGAGACAGGAACTGAGCTGCTGCCTTTTGAAGAGCTGGAGAATTTGATACATATTCTAAAAAACACATTTAATGAATTCTTCTTCAAAACAGGGTTTTGAAGAATAATCAATTTCACATTGATGACATTTCTGAAATGAAGACTTACTGAAGCTTCCTCTAGTCTACCTCTGAAGACTAAACCCTGAACTCCATAATTACTCTTTAATGACTGCAAATAAGGAGAAATGAACCTTGGTGAACTTGATTGCAGCAGAATGACAGGACGGAGTCTACCGGGGTTGAGGGTTACTCTAGTAGTTCAACCACCCCAGCACGTGGCCAACTGTTTCCAACTGATTGAAACTACTTTGAGGGAGTATAAAAGCCCCTCATGTGCATGGCCTAAGGGAGAGAGAAATTTTATAGACATTATACTCTGTTGGAATCCCAATTCAAGTCTGAATTCCCATGCCTCCTACACTTTCCCAGATTTATATAGGAAACCCTTGTTTCCTGGATATGTTCATCCATTTATATGCCATATCGAGTGCACAAGTCTTGAAAGTATCTTAGCGAGGCAAGGGCGGGACGGATCCGGACGATGGTCTGTTCAAAGATCGTGGAAGGATTCAGGTGATCTCTCCACTTTTACTACTGTACATGCTGTTCGTAATAATGAAGAACCATCTTGTTCCTGAACTTGTGTGTTAATATCTATTTGCATATGTGAAAATATTGATTATTAAGCATTTATTATGGTTTATATAATGTTTCACATGGATTTCACTAACGTTTAGGAGAAGTATATGCTGTACAACTAGGTTTTCGTGCACGTTCTTTCTTGTTTTCCAGGTTGAAGGAGGAAGAAGGGTTGTTGGGGGTTTGAACCCCGTGGGATCTACATCAAACGTAGGACTACGGGTGAGTTCTACTATCGTTGTTATCTAGTTTTTAGCATTCAAGTGTGGTTGTGTGTGAGTCCTTCTGAATAGCATGCCCTGATCTATGGAGGTTTTGACCCAACAAACCTCTAGGGTGTTTTTTCCCGAAACAGAACTGGCGACTCGACTGGGGACCACATTCTTGTGATTCCCCTATTGTGTGGTTTCAGCTATTTGAAAGGTTTCCAACAGTTTTAACTATTATTTCCAGTCTAGTTAACTTTTTCTTAGTCAGATTGAAGACTTGGTTCTTTATCCAGGCTTGATCTTTTTATTTTTTTATTATTTGCTTTTGCATACGCAGTTTTTTCTCTGCACAGTCGTGTATACACGCTGTTTCTGTCAAAGGTGGTCACGTATACGCGGGGTTTCCTTTGCCACAGTCGCGTATGCACGCATGTTGCAAATTGTTAAAGTGCGTATGCCTGGGGGAAAATTTTGAAATTTTGGTTTTTAGCTTTTCTGGTCTTGTCCGCCTATGGTGGCCTATTTCTACAGTGTTTTTTAATCTCTGCACTGTGTTTAAAGTGTTTATATGTCTATTTCTCTCTCATTTGTGTGAAGACTCTCTTTGTTGGTGAAATTTTTGGTCGTTACGTTTGCAATTTTGGTTTGAGTATCAAGGTCTTTTCTTGAATATTCTTGGCTATTCTGCTTAATCAGAGCAGAGAGCTCCTACTCATTTACTCTTTTCTTGTGTGTTGCTATGAATTTTGGTTTTTTACCTATTAGGTGCATTTGGTTTCCTTGATGTGCAGTAGACTAGTTTTGTTGCAATTTTCGAAGAGTCTCTTTTTGATTCTTTGAATTTTTTATTGCAAGTTTATACTATTGTACTGAGTTGATTTATTGAGTTTCTTATCTTCCTTTTTTCTAATATAAAGCTCCGCTGCGAGAGTGGCATGGTTGGATTTGAGCATTTTGATGAAGTTATACTTGAAATTCAGAGTTTGTTTGACTTAGTTACCGGATAGTTCAATTGGTCTTCTTGAAATCTCTTTTTTATAAACTAAAACTAGCATATAGGTTAGGGAATCCACTTTCTGTTGCATTTTTCATACTAGCCTCAATTCTGATCACTTGCCATAGGTTCGATCCCATCAAGTCATGAGTATTACACCCGTTTCACTCACCGATTATTTAATCATGACTTGGTGGTAGAGCCTTCCTTTACATGGGCTTCCTAGTTAGTTCCTCGCTATCACTTGTTGCCCATGCTGCGTTTTATGTAGGCTCGGGAGTCCTCTTTAGTCCCACCATGACTTATGTGTTGAAGCTTCATTCTTCTTCTTCTTCACTATCATTTTTCTGGCTATTACCCTAGAGGCTCCCTAGTGTTGTTGAGTTGTATTACTGCATTGCATATTGACTACTTGTTTATCCTGGCCTTTAGCCGGCTTCATTTTGGACTCAATGTTTAGGCCAAATTTTGACCTTGACTATCTGTACAAGTTAACCATTGGATGCACTTGGCTCTCGCGACTTGACACCCTTTTACCCATGGATGGAACATTCCTCTGAGTATTGCTTACCAGTTTCCGCCACCTTGCATTGAGCATAGGATCGTTCCAATCCCAGGAACTAGTGCATTTGTTTCTTGATACTCGTTCTATCCATTGTACCATAGCATTATTTTATTCTTTTTCAGGCTTAATATATGAAAAAGACAAAAAAATCAAATATAACAAAAAGAGCGGGAACGGGATATAACTTCGTAATTTGATGGCAGTACAGTGTCAGTTTGTTGCCCTTGAACAAAGCATATACACTTATATATTTCCTCCATTTGGGATGGTTTTAGTTTTGACCTAGGTTCAGCCTTTGCCTTGTTTCACTGGTTATTCCTCCCCTAGTTGGTTATCTCTTCCAATCATACAGAGAGTTTGTTTTTCCTCCTGCATAATAGACTTATACAGTGTCACTTTTTACTTCCATGGTCATCACGAGTCGTGCTTTTGTTCAAGGGAAGTCTAACCAGAGTCGGCCATTCTGCGGTGTCTCTTGACTCATTATTCAGTCGGCCTTCCCGGTTTTGTAAGTATCTTGTTCTATCACATCAGATGTTTTGGTCTTCTGCTTGTGCTGGTTTGAGAAGGTCCCCATTGACTTCTTGCCGGCAGGTTTTGTCTCTTATCGACTACGACATATTTCTCTGAGAGCAGACCTAGAGCTGCACCCTGGCCCTATTTCCATCATTGATAGGTGACCTTGTGCTTAGCATTTGATCATCATTATGGGTCTTTGACTGAGTGGTTTCCCCTGTGTTTGACGTCAGCATACATTATCACACTTGGGATTCGTGCAGTACCTTGATTTCCATTTGACCCTATCGATGGATCTCTCGCCTCTGTGTCAGATTTCATTATTGGTTGGTTCAGAGGGTTTCTTCCGTGCGCTAGCTTCATCTTGTGCATGTCAGAAATGTACTTCGGTTCGGTTCCGTCACTCTACTTCATCCGATTCCTTCCGAATATCGGCCTGCAGGTTACACTCGCGCTGGACTGATGTGGGATGCCTAAATGCCTTCCTTCCAGCAGATCGTTTCCCATCGACTCCGACTCATTGCTATGGGAATAAGGTCTAGAGTATTTTTGTCAGTACCTTAGGGTTTGCAGTCATCAGTGGCAGAATCTTCACTATCGACAGTGGGGACTCATCATTGCGTCTTGATCAGTAGATTATTTCAAGTGTTCAACTTCAACTCATTCATTCGCACTTTTTAGATTGTACTGGGGCACCTCGAGACTCATTTTCATTATAGGTGATTTGTCTCGCGTTGGTTAATGGTATACATTATTGACCGGTAATCCAACGATTTCTCACATGGTCGACTTCAGCTCATTTATTCCCATTGTGTAGAATTGTGCCATAGTGATCGGTGAAGACCTTGGGTTGCATCAGCGTTTCTCAATTCACTTTTGACAGTCCATTCAGTTTTTGCCAGTGATATCGCTCACCCTTATATGTTGCAGTGTTAGTACAACAACATCTTATATGTTGGTTCCCGAGTTGTGTGATTGTACCATGTGTTCCACCCCTTATGATTTGGTACTTGGAGATTCAGTTACTTATATGATCAGACATCCAGTTTCAGCATCATTGATCAGCTTTCTATATGTGATACTTGGACATTGATTCAGACTTGTACTTCCGGGACATGCTCAGATGATTCATTGTGTACTTTCAGTTCAGCTATACTTGTATACATTTTGGATCTATTATTTACTTTAGATATGATGTATTTTTGACTGAGAATGGGTATGCCTGCCTCAGCATAAGTTGACTCTCTGTTTTCTTTCATTGGTTTTTGGCAGGCTGAAATCTGGTGAAGTCCTCCCTTGTCCTTGAGAAGTTCTTTTTATGTGCATACTACATTTCGGCCATCATGTACCCCTTCTAACCTCATATATTAGGGGGCATCTGTTATAGCATCATTTTTCACCTTCATGTGATTCATGATTGTCTCTATGGCCTTGGGCACCCATTCCCACAGACTTGAGAAAATTCATTAAAAAACAGCGTTAAAAATCCCATACGGGGTTATGCCCTGAATTTTTCGTGTGTATACGCGAGTCCACATGTACTTTTCCCCGTATGCCATTAAAATCATTAAAAAATATATAAAAATTCCCTATTTTCGGGTTGGGTTGATGGTTACTCCAGTAGTTCAACCACCCCATCACGTGGCAAACTGTTTCCAACTGATTGAAACTACTTTGAGGGAGTATAAAAGCCCTTCATGTGTATGGCCTAAGGGGGAGAGAAATTTTATAGATATTATACTCTGTTGGAATCCCAATTCAAGTCTGAATTCCCGTGCCTCCTGCACTTTCCCAGATTTATACAGGAAACCCTTGTTTCCTGGAGATTTTCATCCATTTATATGCCATCTTGAGTGCACAAGTCTTGAAATTATTTTAGCGAGGCAAGGGCGGGACGGATCCGGACGACGTTCTATTCGAAGATCGTGGAAGGATTCAGGTGATCTCTCCACTTTTTATTTCTATACATGCTGTTCGCAATAATGAAGAACCATCTTCTTCCTGAACTTATGTGTTAGTATCTATTTGCATATGTGAAAAGATTGATTATTAAGAATTTATTATGGTTTATATAATGTTTCACATGGATTACACTAACATTTAGGAGAAATATATGTTGTACAACTAGGTTTCCGTGCGTGTTCTTTCTTGTTTTCCAGGTTGAAGAGGAAGAAGGGTTGCTGGGGGTTTGGACCCCACGGGATCTACACCGAATGTAGGACTATGGGTGCGTTCTACTATGGTTGTTATCTAGTTTTTAGCATTCAAGTGTGGTTGTGTGTGAGTCCTTATGAGTAGCATGCCCTGCTCTGTGGAGGTTTTGACCCAAAAAACCTCTAGGGATTTTTTCCCCAAAACAGAACTGGCGACTCTGTTAGGGATCACATTTTTTTGATTCCCCTGTTGGGTGGTTTCAGCTGTTTGAAAGGTTTCCAAAAGTTTTAACTATTCTTACCAGTCCAGTTAACTTTTTCTCAGTCAGACTGAAGACCTGGTTTTTTATCCAGGCTTAGTATTTTTTATTTTTCATTATTTTCTTTTGCATACGCGGTTTTTTCTGTGCACAGTCATGTATAAGTGTTGTTTCTGTCAAAGGTGGTCACGTATACACGGGTTTCCTTTGCCACAGTCACGTATGCACGGTTGTTGCAAACTATTAAAGCACGTATGCCTGGGGGCAAATTTTGAAATTTTGAGTTTTAGCTTTTCTGGTCTTGTCTGCCTGTGGTGGCCATTTCTACAGTGTTTTTTAATCTTTGGACTGTGTTTAAAGTGTTTATATGTCTATTTCTCTCTCCTTTGTGTGAAGACTCTCTTGGTTGGCGAAATTTTTGGTCGTTACGTTTGCAATTTTGGTTTGAGTATCAAGGTCTTTTCTTGAAGATCCTTGGCTGTTCTGCTTAATCAGAACAGAGACCTCCTGCTCATTTACTCTTTCCTTGTGTGTTTCTACGAATTTTGGTTTTTTACCTATTTGGTGCATTTGGTTTCCTTGATGTTCAGTAGACTAGTTTTGTTGCAATTTTTGAAGAGTCTCTTTTTGATTCTTTGAATTTTTTATTGCAAGTTTATACTATTGTACTGAGTTGATTTATTGAGTTTCTTGTCTTCCTTTTTGATTGTATAAAGCCCCGTTGCGAGAGTGGCATGGTTGGCTTTGAGCATTTTGTTGAAGTTATACTTGAAATTCAGAGTTTGTTTGACTTAGTCACCGGATAGTTGAATTGGTCTTCTTGAAATCTCTTTTTTATAAACTAAAACTGGCATATAGGTTAGGGAATCCACTTTCCGTTGCATTCTGCATACCAGCCTCCATTCTGATCACTTGCCATAGGGTCAATCCCATCAGGTCATGAGTATTACACCCATTTCACTCGCCGATTATTTAATCATGATTTGGTGGTAGAGCCTTCCTTTACATGGGCTTCCTAGCTAGTTCCTCGCTATCACTTGTTGCCCATGCTGCGTTTTATGTAGGCTCGGGAGTCCACTTTAGTCCCACCATGACTTATGTGTTGAAGCTTCATTATTCTTATTCTTCACTATCCTTTTTCTGGATATTACCCTAGAGGCTCCCTAGTGTTGTTGAGTTGTATTACTGCATTGCATATTGGATACTTGTTTATCCTGGCCTTTATCCGGCTTCATTTTCGACTCAATGTTTAAGCCAAATTTTGACCTTGACTATCTGTACAAGTTAACCATTGCATGCACTTGGCTATCGCGACTTGACACCCTTTTACCCATGGATGGAACATTCCTCTGAGTATCGCTTACCAGTTTCCGCCACCTTGCATTGAGTATAGGATCGTTCCAATCCCAGGAACTAGTGCATCTATTTCTTCATACTCGTTCTATCCATTGTACCATAGCATTATTTTATTCTTTTTCAGGCTTATTATATGAAAAAGACAAAAAAAACAAATATAACAAAAAGAGCGGGAACGGGATATAACTTCGTAATTTGATGGCAGCACAGTGTTAGTTTGTCGCCCTTAAACAAAGCATATACACTTATATATTTCCCCCATTTGGGATGGCTTTAGTTTTGACCTAGGTTCCGCCTTTGCCTTGTTTCACTGGTCAGTCCTCCCCTAGTTGGTTATCTCTTCCAATCATATGGAGAGTTTGTTTTGCCTCCTGCATAACAGACTTATACAGTGTCACTTTTTACTGCCATGGTCATCACGAGTTGTGCTTTTGTTCAAGGGAAGTCTAACCAGAGTCGGCCATTCTGCGGTGTCTCTTGACTCATTATTCAGTCACCCTTCCCGGTTTTGTAAGTATCCTATTCTATCACATCAGATGTTTTGGTCTTATGCTCGTGCTGGTTTGAGAAGGTCCCCATTGACTTCTTGCCGGCGGGTTTTGTCTCTTATCGACCACGACATATTGCTCTGAGAGAAGACCTAGAACCGCACCCTGGCCCTATTTCCATCATTGATTGGTGACCTTGTGCTCAGCATTTGATCATCATTATGGGTCTTTGACTGAGTGGTTTCACCTGTGTTCGACGTCAGGATACATTATCACACTTGGGATTCGTGCAGTACCTTGATTTCCATTTGACCCTATCGGTGGATATCTCGCCTCTGTGTCAGCTTTCATTATTGCTTGGTTCAGAGGGTTTCTTCTGTGCGCTAGCTTCATCTTGTGCACGTCGGAAACGTACTTCGGTTCGGTTCCGTCACTCTACTTCATCCGATTACTTCCAAATCTTGGCCTGCGGGTTACACTCGCACTGGACTGATGTGGTATGCCTTAATGCCTTCCTTCCAGCAGATATTTTCCCATCGACTTCGACTCATTGCTCTGGGAATAAGGTCTAGAGTCTTTTTTTCAGTTTCTTAGGGTTTGCAGTCATCAGTGGCAGACTCTTCTCTATCGACAGTGGGGACTCATCATTGCCTCCTGATCGGTAGATTCTTTCAAGTGTTCGACTTCAACTCATTCATTCGCACTTGTTAGATTGTACTGGGGCACCTTGACACTCATTTTCATTATTGGTGGGTTGTCTCGCATTGGTTAACGGTATACATTATTGACCGGTAATCCAACGATTTCTCACATGGTCGACTTCAGCTCATTTATTCCCATTGTGTAGAATTGTTGCATAGTGATCGGTGAAGACCTCGGGTTGCATCAGCATTTATCGGTTCACTTTTGACAGTCCATTCAGTTTCTGCCAGTGATACTGTTCACCCTTATATGTTGCAGTGTCAGTACAGCAGCATCTTATATGTTGGCTCCCGAGTTGCGTGATTGTACCATGTGTTCCACCCCTTATGATTTGGTACTTAGAGATTCAGTTAGTTATATGATCAGACATCCAGTTTCAGCATCATTGATCAGCTTTCTATATGTGATACTTGGACATTGATTCAGATTTGTACTTTCGGGCCATCCTCAGATGATTCATTGTGTACTTTCAGTTCAGTTATACTTGTATACATTTTGGATCTATTATGTACTTTCGATATGATGTATTTTTGACTGGGCATAGGTATGCCCGCCTCAGCATGAGTTGACTCTCTGTTTTCTTTCATTGGTTTTTGGCAGGCTGAAATATGGTGAAGTCCTCCCTTGTCCTTGCGAAGTTCTTTCTATGTGCATAATACATTTCGGCCATCATGTACCCCTTCTGACCTCATATATTAGGGGGCATCTGTTATAGCATCATTTTTCACCCTCATGTGATTCATGATTGTCTCTATGGCCTTGGGCAACCATTCCCACAGAATTGAACAAATTCATCAAAAAACAGTGTTAAAAATCCCATATGAGGTTATGCCCAGACTTTTCCGCGTGTATACGAGAGTCCACATGTACTTTTCCGCGTATGCCATTGAAATCATTAAAAATATATATAAAAATTCCCTATTTTTGGGTTGGGTTGATGGTTACTCCAGTACTTCAACCACCCCAGCACGTGACCAACTGTTTCCAACTGATTGAAAATACTTTGAGGGAGTATAAAATCCCCTCATGTGTATGGCCTAGGGGGGAGAGAAATTTTATAGATATTATACTCTGTTGGAATCCCAATTCAAGTTTGAATTCCCGTGCCTCCTGCACTTTCCCAGATTTTTACAGGAAACCCTTGTTTCCCGGAGATGTTCATCCATTTATATACCATCTCGAGTGCACAAGTCTTGAAAGTATCTTAGCGAGACAAGGACGAGACAGATCTGGACGACGGTCTGTTTGAAGATCGTGGAAGGATTCAGGTGATCTCTCCACTTTTATTTCTATACATGCTGTTCACAATAATGAAGAACCATCTTGTTCCTAAACTTATATGTTAATATCTATTTACATATGTGAAAAGATTGATTATTAAGCATTTATTATGGTTTATATAATGTTTCACATGGATTACACTAACATTTAGGAGAAATATATGTTGTACAACTAGGTTTCCGTGCATGTTCTTTCTTGTTTTCCAGGTTAAGGTGGAAGAAGGGTTGCTGGGGGTTTGGACCCCGCGAGATCTACATTGAACGTAGGACTATGGGTGAGTTCTACTATCATTGTTATCTAGTTTTTAGCATTCAAGTGTGGTTGTGTGTGAGTCCTTCTGAATAGCATGCCCTTCTATGTGGAGGTTTTGACCCAACAAATCTCTAGGGTGTTTTTCCCCGAAATAGAACTGGCGACTCCACTATGGATCGCATTTTTGTAATTCCCCTGTTGGGTGGTTTCAGCTGTTTGAAATGTTTCCAACAGTTTTAACTATTCTTACCAGTCCAGTTAACATTTTCTCAGTCAGACTCAAGACCTGGTTTTTTATCCAGGCTTAATCTTTTTTATTTTTTATTACTTGATTTTGCACAGTCGCATATACACATTGTTTCTATCAAAGGTGGTCTCGTATACGTGGGTTTCCTTTGCCACAGTCGTGTATGCACGCCTATTGCAAAATGTTAAAGCGCGTATGCCTGGGGGAAAATTTTGAAATTTTGGTTTTTAGCTTTTCTGGTCTTGTCTGCTTGTGGTGGCCTATTTCTATAGTGTTTTTTAATCTCTGGACTGTGTTTAAAGTGTTTATATGTCTATTTCTCTCTACGTTGTGTGAAGACTCTCTTGGTTGGTGAAATTTTTGGTCGTTACGTTTGCAATTTTGGTTTGAGTGTCAAGGTCTTTTTCAAGATTTTCGTTTCTCTCATTTTTAATCGTAATGAGAGTCTTCAAGTTTTACTCTTCCTTGCAGAAGTACACGTGATTTTGATTTTTTACCTATTTGGTGCATTTGGTTTCCTTGATGTTCAGTAGACTAGTTTTGTTGCAATTTTCGAAGAGTCTCTTTTTTATTCTTTGAAGTTTTTTATTGCAAGTTTATACTATTGTACTGAGTTGATTTATTGAGTTTCTTGTCTTCTTTTTTTCTCGTATAAAGCCCCGCTGCGAGAGTGGCATGGTTGGCTTTGAGCATTTTTTCGAAGTTATACTTGAAATTCAGAGTTAGTTTGACTTAGTTACCGGATAGTTCAATTAGTATTCTTGAAATCTCTTCTTTACAAAATAAAACTGGCATATAGGTTAGGAAATCCACTTTCCGTTGCATTTTTCATACTAGCCTCCATTCTGATCACTTGCCATAGGGTCGATCCCATCAGGTCATGAGTATTTCACCCTTTTCACTCGCTGATTATTTAATCGTGGCTTGGTAGTAGAGCCTTCCTTTACATGGGCTTCCTAGTTAGTTCCTCGCTATCACTTGTTGCCCATGCTACGTTTTATGTAGGCTCGGGAGTCCTCTTTAGTCCCGCCATGACTCATGTGTTGAAGCTTCATTCTTCTTCTTCTCCAATATTATTTTT
This sequence comes from Pinus albicaulis, assembly GCA_034641835.2. Classification (NCBI taxonomy): domain Eukaryota; kingdom Viridiplantae; phylum Streptophyta; class Pinopsida; order Pinales; family Pinaceae; genus Pinus; species Pinus albicaulis. Next base: position 1,546,062,272 of record CM076578.1, on the reverse strand, counting down.
CTGGCTATTACCCTAGAGGCTCCCTAGTGTTGTTAAGTTGTATTACTGCATTGCATATTGGTTACTTGTTTATCCTGGCCTTTAGCCGGCTTCATTTTGGACTCGATGTTTAAGCCAACTTTTGACCTTGACTGTTTATACAAGTTAACCATTGCATGCACTTATCTATCACGACTTGACACCCTTTTACCCATGGATGGAACATTCCTCTGAGTATCGCTTACTAGTTTCCGCCACCTTGCATTGAGCATAGGATCGTTCCAATCCCAGGAATTAGTGCATATGTTTCATGATACTCGTTCTATCCATTGTACTATAGCATTCTTTTATTCTTTTTCAGGCTTATTATATGAAAAGACAAAAAATAAAAAATATAAATAAAAAAGGATGTGGAACGATATAACTTCATAATTTGATATGCATGAAGTCGGGCTTTGTCACCCTTGAACAAAGCACATACACTTATATATTTCCTTCATTTGGGATGGTTTTAGTTTTGACCTAGGTTCATCCTTTGCCTTGTTTCACTGGTTAGTCCTCCCCCAGTTGGTTATCTCTTCCAATCATATGGAGAGTTTGTTTTTGCCTCCTACATAACAGACTTATACAGTGTAACTTTTTACTTCCATGGTCATCACGAGTCGTGCTTTTGTTCAAGGGAAGTCTAACCAGAGTCGGCCATTCTGCGGTGTCTCTTGACTCATTATTCAGTCGGCCTTCCCGGTCTTGTCAGTATCTTGTTCTATCACATCAGATTTTTTGGTCTTCTACTCGTGCTGGTTTGAGAAGGTCTCCATTTACTTCTGGCTGGCAGGTTTGTCTCTTATCAACTACGACATATTGCTCTGAGATGCATCACCTAGAACCACCTCCCCGGCCCTATTTCCATCATTGATAGGTGACGTTGTGCTCAGAATTTGATCATCATTATGGGTCTTTGACTGAGTGGTTTCCCCTGTGTTCGACGTTAGCATACATTATCACACTTGGGATTCGTGCAGTACCTTAATTTCAATTTGACCCTATCGGTGGATATCTCGCCTCTGTGTCAGCTTTCATTATTGGTTGGTTTAGAGGGTTTCTTCCGTGTGCTAGCTTCATCTTGTGCATGTCAGAAATGTACTTCGGTTTGGTTCCGTCACTTCACTTCGTCCGATTCCTTCCAAATCTTGGCCTGCGGGTTACACTCGTGCTAGACTGATGTGGGATGCCTTAATGCCTTCCTTCCAGCAGATTTTTTCCCATCGACTCCGATTCATTTCTCTGGGAATAAGGTCTAGAGTATTTTTGTCAGTACCTTAGGGTTTGCAGTCATCAGTGGCAGACTCTTCGCTATCGATAGTGGGGACTCATCATTGCCTCCTGATCGGTAGATTATTTCAAGTGTTCGACTTCAACTCATTTATTCTCAGTTGTTAGATTGTACTGGAGCACCTTGACACTCATTTTCATTATTGGTGGGTTGTCTCGCATTGGTTAACGGTATACATTATTGACCGGTAATCTAACGATTTCTCACATGGTCGACTTCAGCTCATTTATTCCCATTGTGTAGAATTGTGCCATAGTGATCGGTGAAGACCTCGGGTTGCATCAGCATTTCTCGGTTAACTTTTGAGAGTCCATTCAGTTTCTTCCAGTGATACCGTTCACCCTTATATGTTGCAGTGTCAGTACAACAGCATCTTATATGTTGGCTCCTGAGTTGCGTGATTGTACCATGTGTTCCACCCCTTATGATTTGGTACTTGGAGATTCAGTTACTTATATGATCAGACATCCAGTTTCAGCATCATTGATCAGCTTTCTATATGTGATACTTGGACATTGATTCAGACTTGTACTTCCGGGCCATGCTCAGATGATTCATTGTGTACTTTTAGTTCAGCTATACTTGTATACATTTTGGATCTATTCTGTACTTTCAATATGATATATTTTTGACTGAGCATGGGTATGCCCGCCTCAGCATGAGTTGAATCTCTATTTTCTTTCATTGGTTTTTGGCAAGCTGAAATCTGGTGAAGTCCTCCCTTGTCCTTGCGAAGTTCTTTCTATGTGCATAATACATTTTGGCCATCATGTACCCCTTCTGACCTCATATATTAGGGGGCATCTGTTATAGCATCACTTTTAACCCTCATGTGATTCATGATTGTCTTTATTGCCTTGGGAGCCCATTCCCAAATAACTGAACAAATTCATTTAAAAACAGTGTTAAAAATCCCATACGCGGTTATGCCCAAACTTTTCCGCGTGTATACGAGAGTCCACATGTACTTTTCAGTGTATGCCATTAAAATCATTAAAAATATATATAAAAATTCCCTATTTTTGGGTTGGGTTGATGGTTACTCCAGTAGTTCAACCACCCCAGCACGTGGCCAACTGTTTCCAACTGATTGAAACTACTTTGAGGGAGTATAAAAGCCCCTCATGTGTATGGCCTAAGCGGGAGAGAAATTTTATAGATATTATACTCTGTTGGAATCCCAATTCAAGTCTGAATTCCCGTGCCTCCTGCACTTTCCCAGATTTATACAGGAAACCCTTGTTTCCTGGAGATGTTCATCCATTTATATGCCATCTCAAGTGCACAAGTCTTGAAAGTATTTTAGCGAGGCAAGGGCGGGACGAATCCAGGCGACGGTCTGTTCGATGATCGTGGAAGGATTCAGGTGATCTCTCCACTTTTTATTTCTGTACATGCTGTTCGCAATAATGAAGAACCATCTTGTTCCTGAACTTATGTGTTAGTATCTATATGAATATGTGAAAAGATTGATTATTAAGCATTTATTATCGTTTATATAATGTTTCACATGGATTACAGTAACATTTAGGAGAAATATATGCTGTACAACTAGTTTTCTGTGCATGTTCTTTCTTGTTTTCCAGGTTGAAGAGGAAGAAGGGTTGCTGGGGGTTTGGACCCCGCAGGATCTAAACCGAACGTAGGACTACGGGTGAGTTCTACTATCGTTGTTATCTAGTTTTTAGCATTGAAGTGTGGTTGTGTGTGAGTCCTTCTGAATAACATGCCCTGCTATGTGGAGGTTTTGACCCAACAAACCTCTAGGGTGTTTTTCCCCGAAACAAAACTGGTGACTTCACCGGGGATTACATTTTTGTGATTCCCATGTTGGGTGGTTTCAGCTGTTTGAAAGGTTTCCAACAGTTTTAACTATTCTTACCAGTCCAGTTAACTTTTTCTTAGTCAGACTCAAGACCTCGTTTTTTATCCAGGCTTAATCTTTTTTATTTTTCATTATTTTATTTTTCATACGCGGTTTTTTGTGTGCACAGTCACATATACATGTTGTTTCTGTCAAAGGTGGTCACGTATACGCGGGTTTCCTTTGCCACAGTCGCGTATGCACGCTTGTTGCAAACTATTAAAGCACGTATGCCTGGGGGAAAATTTGGAAATTTTGGTTTTTAGCTTTTCTGGTCTTGTTTTCCTGTGGTGGCCTATTTCTACAGTGTTTTTTAATCTCTGGACTGTGTTTAAAGTGTTTATATGTCTATTTCTCTCTCCTTTGTGTGAAGACTCTCTTGGTTGGTGAAATTTTTGGTCGTTACGTTTGCAATTTTGGTTTGAGTATCAAGGTCTTTTCTTGAAGATTCTTGGCTGGTCTGCTTAATCAGAACAGAGAGCTCCTGCTGATTTACTCTTTCCTTGTGTGTTGCTACGTACTTTGGTTTTTTACCTATTTGGTGCATTTCGTTTCCTTGATGTTCAGTAGACTAGTTTTGTTGCAATTTTCAAAGAGTCTCTTTGAAGTTTTTATTGCAAGTTTATACTATTGTATTGAGTTGATTTATTGAGTTTCTTGTCTTCCTTTTTGCTCGTATAAAGCCCCGCTGCGAGATTGGCATGGTTGGCTTTGAGCATTTTGTTGAAGTTATACTTGAAATTTAGAGTTTGTTTGAATTAGTTACCGGATAGTTCAATTGGTCTTCTTGAAATCTCTTTTTTATAAACTAAAACTGGCATATAGGTTAGGGAATCCACTTTCCATTGCATTTTGCATACTAGCCTCCATTCTGATCACTTGCCAGAGGGTCAATCCCATCAGGTCATGAGTATTACACCCATTTCACTCACCGATTATTTAATCATGACTTGGTGGTAGAGCCTTACTTTACATGGGCTTCCTAGTTAGTTCTTTGCTATCACTTGTTGCCCATGCTACGTTTTATGTAGGCTCGGGAGTCCTCTTTAGTCCCACCATGACTTATGTGTTGAAGCTTCATTCTTCTTCTTCTTCACTATCATTTTTCTGGCTATTACCCTAGGGGCCCCCTGGTGTTGTTGAGTTGTATTACTGCATTGCATATTGGCTACCTGTTTATCTTGGCCTTTAGCCGGCTTCATTTTGGACTCAATGTTTAAGCCAACTTTTGACCTTGACTATCTGTACAAGTTAACCATTGCATGCACTTGGCTATCACGACATGACACCCTTTTACCCATGGATGGAACATTCCTCTAGGTATCGCTTACCAGTTTCTGCCACCTTGCATTGAGCATAGGATCGTTCCAATCCCAGGAACTAGTGCATCTGTTTCTTGATACTCGTTCTATCCATTGTACCATAGCATTCTTTTATTATTTTACAGGCTTATTATATGAAAAAAGACAAAAAAATCAAATATAAAAAAAAGAGCGAGAACGAGATATAACTTCATAATTTGATGGCAGTATAGTGTCAGTTTGTCACCCTTGAACAAAGCATATACACTTATATATTTCCTCCATTTGGGATGGTTTTAGTTTTGACCTAGGTTCAGCATTTGCCTTGTTTCAATGGTCAGTCCTCCCCCAGTTGGTTATCTCTTCTAATCATATGGAGAGTATTTTTTGCCTCCTGCATAACAGACTTATACAATGTCACTTTTTACTGCCATGGTCATCATGAGTCGTGCTTTTGTTCAAGGGAAGTCTAACCAGAGTCGGCCATTCTGCAGTGTCTCTTGACTCATTATTCAGTCGGCCTTCCCGGTTTTGTAAGTATCTTGTTCTATCACATCAAATGTTTTGGTCTTCTGCTCGTGCTAGTTTGAGAATGTCCCCATTGACTTCTTGTCGGCGGGTTTTGTCTCTTATCGACTACGACATATTGCTCTAAGAGCAGACCTAGAACCGCACCCTGGCCCTATTTCCATCATTGATAGGTGACCTTGTGCTCATCATTTGATCATCATTATGGGTCTTTGACTGAGTGATTTCCCCTGTGTTCGACGTCAGCATACATTATCACACTTGGGATTCGTGCAGTACCTTGATTTCCATTTGACCCTATCGGTGGATATCTCGCCTCTATGTCAGCTTTCATTATCGGTTGGTTCAGAGGGTTTCTTCCGTGCACTAGCTTCATCTTGTGCACATTGGAAACGTACTTTGGTTCGGTTCCGTCACTCTACTTCGATGGATTCCTTCCAAATCTTTGCATGCGGGTTACACTCGCGCTGGAGTAATGTGGGATGCCTTAATGCCTTCCTTCCAGTAGATATTTTCCCATCTACTTCGACTCATTGATCTAGGAGTAAGGTCTAGAGTATTTTTGTCAGTACCTTAGGGTTTGCAATCATCAGTGGCAAACCTTAGGGTTTGATTTCTCACATGGTCGACTTCAGCTCATTTATTTCCATTGTGTAGAATTGTTCCATAGTGATCGGTGAAGACCTCGGGTTGCATCAGCATTTATCGGTTCACTTTTGACAGTCCATTCAATTTCTTCCAGTGATATCGTTCACCCTTATATGTTGCAGTGTCAGTACAGCAACATCTTATATGTTGGCTCCTGAGTTGCGTGATTGTACCATGTGTTCCACCCCTTATGATTTGGTACTTGGAGATTCAGTTACTTATATGATCAGACATCCAGTTTCAGCATCATTGATCAGCTTTCTATATGTGATACTTGGACATTGATTCAGAGTTGTACTTCTGGGCCATGCTCAGATGATTCATTGTGTACTTTCAGTTCAGCTATACTTGTATGCATTTTGGATCTATTCTATACTTTCGATATGATGTATTTTTGACTGAACATGGGTATGCTCGCCTCAGCATGAGTTGACTCTCTGTTTTCTTTCATTGGTTTTTGGTAGGCTAAAATCTGGTGAAGTCCTCCCTTGTCCTTGCGAAGTTCTTTCTATGTGCATAATACATTTCGGCCATCATGTACCCCTTCTGACCTCATATATTAGGGGGCATCTGTTATAGCATCATTTTTCACCCTCATGTGATTCATGATTGTCTCTATGGCCTTGGGCACCCATTCCCATAGACTTGAACAAATTCATTAAAAAACAGTGTTAAAAATCCCATACGCAGTTAGGCCCAGACTTTTCCACGTGTATACGAGAGTCCACATGTACTTTTCCGTGTATGCCATTAAAATCATTAAAAAATATATAAAAATTCCCTATTTTCGGGTTGGGTTGATGGTTACTCTAGTAGTTCAACCACCCCAGCACGTGGCCAACTGTTTCCAACTGATTGAAACTACTTTGAGGGAGTATAAAAGCCCCTCATGTGTATGGCCTAAGGGGGAGAGAAATTTTATAGATATTATACTCTGTTGGAATCCCAATTCAAGTCTGAATTCCCGTGCCTCCTGCACTTTCCCAAATTTATACAGAAAACCCTTGTTTCCTGGAGATTTTCATCCATTTATATGCCATCTCGAGTGCACAAGTCTTGAAATTATTTTAGCAAGGCAAGGGCGGGACGGATCTGGACGACGGTCTGTTCAAAGATCGTGGAAGGATTCAGGTGATCTCTTGACTTTTTATTTCTGTACATGCTGTTCGCAATAACGAAGAACCATCTTGTTCCTGAACTTATGTGTTAGTATCTATTTTCATATGTGAAAAGGTTGATTATTAAGCATTTATTATGGTTTATATAATGTTTCACATGGATTACACTAACACTTAGGAGAAATATATGTTGTACAACTAGGTTTCCGTGCATGTTCTTTCTTGTTTTCTAGGTTGAAGAGGAAGAAGGGTTGCTGGGGGTTTGGACCCCGTGGGATCTACACCGAACGTAGGACTACGGATGAGTTCTACTATCATTGTTATCTAGTTTTTAGCATTCAAGTGTGGTTGTGTGTGAGTCCTTCTGAATAGCATGCCCTGCTCTGTGGAGGTTTTGACCCAACAAACCTCTAGGGTGTTTTTCCCCGAAACAGAACTTTCCAGGAGAAGGGTTGGCCCTTTCCTTGAGAAATCAAGACAAGATTGAGGGGATCGACTCTTAGACTACGACTCTGCAAGAAATGATGCAGTTCCTACAAGGGACTACACTATAGCTGATGGAAGTGCTTTGGCCAAGTGCCAAGATATGGAAATATGATCCAATATCTTCCTTATTGATCTCCCAAAGGAATGGAGACTCCCTCCTTTGAAAAATGAGTGGAGGAAGTGGTGTTGTGAACCCTCACTACAACACCCTGCAACACAACGTTATACTGCTGCAAAAATAACATTGTAGCTGAAGGAGGATGCTTGGCCTCAAGCCTATATGTGAGGCAAATCAGTACCATCTCCTTCAAGAGGCCTCTCAAGAAAGGAGAAGGATTCCTAAACAAGAAATCCTTGTGCTAAGTAGCAAAAAAACTCTGTTAAATAGCAAGAGAATGCAAAATAGTCTAAATAGACACATCAAATTATCATTCACAAAGATGTCTTGCTATGGTTGTATTTCCCTCCTTTTATACATGTTTGACCCTTCTTTCCTTGGGCCCCACTCAATTAGGGTTTCCTCCACCAAGGAATATTCCTCCCACTATCTCTGTGTTGTCTCACAAGATTCTCTCCACCTCCTATCCCAACGCTATTGACTTGGTCAAACTTTACCTGTCCACATGCAAAAGTTCATGTTTACACATGAAGGTGTGAAATACAGCCTTTATTTTGATCCCTTTTCACATTATGAGGGATTTTATTTATATTTTTATTATGAAAGGGCCTCCTTACCCATTTATTCATCTCCTAAGTGAAATTAGCAAAATTAAATATTCCAATTTGCTGCATGCAAATTTTGGAATATTACAGTCCTCCCCTCCCAAATGTTTCTTGTCCTCAATAAACTGCAAGGATAGAATTGAAGAGTCTCCTCTCCTCCTACTGTATCATCCACATATGATGTACTCCTCCAAGGAATGAGATGTTTTCTCATCAATGAATCTCCAAATTTCCCCTCCCAAGAATGCAAGCTAGCCAAATGGCTATCATCATGAATAAGTAATGTACTCAAGGAGGAAATAAGGTGCTGTCTAGAGGTCCTCTCAAGGCATCGAGTCTGAAATTTATTAAGAAACATCATTCCCATGTGGATCCTCCATCCCCAAGCAATCATCTATACAAAATGAGTCACCTCCCAACATGGCAACTCCTGAAAATGTTTCTCCACCTTGAGCTCATGCAATGTAGGTGGGCTGAAAATATGAACATGGTAGACATAGGAGCCTACCCCATGCTATCCTCCTCTCCACTTATGATAAGTGTAGAGTGAATATTGATCTTGGGCTGCAATTGTTTCTGGGGATTTAACACCCCTAGAGGTTGGTTGGGGATTCAACCCTCCACAGAAAGCAGTGGGCGTACGCCTACTTGGTATCAGCAGACTCACACGATCATGCACAACATAAAAACGAAATCGAGTAGAATGAGAGGTTTACCCGTTGGTCCTACGTTTGAAGTAGATCCACGTGGAGTTCAAACTCCCCGCAACCGTCCTTCCTCTTTCACCCGAAATACAAGAAGAAACCAGCACAAAGGACAAGTTATGCCATAAAGATATTTCTACTCTATATGTTAGTGAGATTCATATAAAACATTAAATAAATCATCATGAATGCTTGTATAACAAATATTCTTCATACATTAAAGCATACACTAACACGTTTATTTCTTGGGAACAAGATGATACTTCTCGTATTATAAAAATAGTAACGTGACAAAAGTAAGTGGAGAGATCTACCCTCGATCCCTTCCAAGGCCTTCTGTACCGTCGTCCTGATCCGTCCAAACCTTTGCCCTCGCTAAGAATCCTCTTCCAAATGAGTGCATACGAGATAACATATAAAGGGATGTGTGTATCTCAAGGAAACAAGGGTTTCCCGAAATGAATCGGGAAAGTGCAAGGAGGCACTGGGGAATCGACTTGGATAGGGAACCAACCGCAGTATCATAATAAATAATTCTCTCTCTCTCCCTTAGGCCATACATATGAGGTCTTTTTATAGTCCCTAGTTTACCAAGGAGCGCTAAAAACAAGCTTTTATTGGCCACGGGCCGGGGTGGTTGAACTACCTGAGTAACCATCAACCCAGCGCGAAATTAGGGATTTTTATATATTTTTTAATCATTAAAATGGCATACGCGGAAAAGTCTAGCTGTACTCGCGTATACACGCGGAAAAACACGGGCATAGTCGCGTATGAAAGATTTTCCACTGTTTTTAAGTGAATTTGTCCAAGTCTGTAGGAATGGGTGCCCATAAAGCCATGAAGCAATCATGAATCATGTCAAGGTGAGAAATGATGCTATAACAGATGCCCCCTAATATATGAGGTCAGAAGGGGTACATGATGGCTGAAATGTATTATGCACATAGAAAGAACTTCGCAAGGACAAGAGAGGACTTCACCAGATTTCAGCCTGCCAAAAACCAATGAAAGAAACCAGAGAGTCAACTCATGCTGAGGTGGGCATACCCATGCTCAGTCAAAAATACATCATATATATAGAAAGTACTGAATAGATCCAACATGTATACAAGTATAACTGAACTGAAAGTACATAGTGAATCATCTGAGCAGGGCCCGTAAAGACAAGTCTGTATCAATGTCCAAGTATCACATATAGAAAGCCGATCAAAGATAGTGCAACTGGATGTCTGATCAAGTAACTGAATCTCCAAGTACCGGATCATAAGAGGCGGATCAAACGGTACAATCACGCAACTCGGGGATCAACATATAAGATGATGTTGTGCTGAACTGCAACATATAAGGGTGGACGGCAACACTGGCAGAAACTGAGAGAACTGTCAACAGTGAACCGAGAAATGCTGATGCAACCCGAGGTCTTCACCGATCACAACGGCACAATTCTACACACTGGGAATAAATGAGCTGAAGTCGACCATGTGAGAAATCGTTGGATTACCGGGCAATGATGTTTCTCGTTAACCAACGCGAGACAACCCACCGATAATGATAATGAGTGTCAAGGTGCCCCAGTACAATCTGACAAGTGTGAATGAATGAGTTGAAGTCGAACACTTGAAAGAATCTACCAATCAGGAGGCAATGATGAATCCTCACTGTCGATAGCGAAGAGTCTGCCACTGATGACTACAAACCCTAAGGTACTGACAAAAAGACTCTAGACCTTGTTCCCACAGCAATGAGTCGGAGTCGATGGGAAAAGATCTGCTGGAAGGAAGGCATTAAGGCATCCCACATCAGTCCAGCGCGAGTGTAACCCGCAGGCCAAGATTTGGAAGGAATCGGACGAAGGAGAGTGATGGAACCAAAACCGAAGTACGTTTCCGACGTGCACAAGATGAAGCTAGCGCACTGAAGAAACCCTCTGAACCAACCAATAATGAAAGCTGACACAGAGGCGAGAAATCCACCGATAGGGTCAAATGGAAATCCAGGTACTGCACGAATCCCAAGTGTGATAATGTGTGCTGACGTCGAACACAGGGGAAACCACTCAGCCAAAGACCCATGATGATGATCAAATGCTGAGCACGAGGTCACCTATCAATGATGAAAATAGGCCCAAGGTGCGGCTCTAGGCTTGCTCTCAGAGCAATGTGTCGTAGTCGATAAGAGACAAACCCGCCGGCAAGAAGTCAATGGAGACCTTCTCAAACCAGCACGAGTAGAAGATCAAAACATCTGATGTGATAGAACATGATACTGACAAGACCGGGAAGGCCGACTGAATAATGAGTCAAGAGACACCGCAGAATGGCCGACTCAGGCTAGACTTCCCTTGAACAAAAGCACGACTCCGTGATGACCATGGCAGTAAAAAGTGACACTGTATAAGTCTGTCTTGCAGGAGGCAAAACAAACTCTCCATATGATTGGAAGAGATAACCAACCGGGGGAGAACTGACAAGTGAAACATGGTAAAGGCTGAACTTAGGTCAAACTAGAACCATCCCAAATGAAGGAAATATATATAAGTATATGTGCTTTGTTCAAGGGCGACAAAACTGACTCTGTACTGCCATCAAAATAACGAAGATACATCCCGTTCCCGCTCTTTTTGTTATATTTGATTTTTTTGTCTTTTTCATAATAAGCCGAAAAAAGAATAAAAGAATGCTATGGTACAATGGATAGAACGAGTATCAAGAAAGCAGATGCACTAGTTCCGGGGTTTGGAACAATCCTATGCTCAATGCAAGGTGGCGAAAACTGGTCAGTGATACTCAGAGGAGCGTTCCATCCATGGGTACAAAGGTGTCAAGTCGTGATAGCTAAGTGCATGCAATGGTTAACTTGTACATAAAGTCAAGGTCAAAAGTTGGCTTAAACATCGAGTCCAAATGAAGCCGGCTAAAGGCCAGGATAAACAAGTAGCCAATATGCAATGCAGTAATACAACTTAACGACACCAGGGAGCCTCTAGGGTATAAGCCAGAAAAAGATAAGTGATGAAGGAGAAGAATGAAGCTTCAACACGAAAGACATGGCGGGACTAAAGAGGACTCCCGAGCCTACATAAAATGCAGCATGGGCAACAAGTGATAGCGAGGAACTAACTAGGAAGCCCATGTAAAGGAAGGCTCTACCATCAAGTCATGATTTAAAAATCGGCGAGTGAAATGGGTATAATACTCATGACCTGATGGGATCGACCCTAAGGCAAGTGATCAATATGGAGGCTAGAATGCAAGATGCAACGGAAAGTGATTCCCTAACCTATATGCCAGTGAAGATCATATACCTGCCATGAAGAGTCTGAACACATGGGCCAAAAACCAGAAAAAATCTCGAAATCGTCAAAATGTACCTGAAACATACCAAACTAGGCACTTCCAAGCAATCAAGTTATACAGCATAAGACAGATCGAAAAAATAAGCACAAGGAAATTTTTGCAAAAATTTTCAATTTTTTAGCCATAAATACACAAATTACCTCTCAATTGGTTCATTATTGCATAGCTGATTTGGAAAAGAGCTCTGGAGCTAAAAACTTGTTTCGTCAAATCAACAACCACCGACCGTCGGAATTCAGCGAAACTTCAGGTAGGCTCCTTATTCATCCTGTTGATTCATTTTGTCCGTTTAAAATTTAAAATTAAGTGGATTTTTACCTGGAAACCCTTATTAAAAAACGCGTATCTGCGCATACGCGGGTTCAAAGAAGGAAAGTCGCGTGTATACGCGACTGTGCACAGCGAAACTAGCGTATGCGCAAGTCCGAATTTTAAAAATGAGTTTCTAATGCAAATTTTAATGAATTTTTTCAGGATGACAATTTCATGGAGGGAACGCGAGCATAGTGCAATAGACCAAGAGGTCATGGAATATCGCGCAGCACAAAATGTCCTCCGAAACTGTGGATTATTCAAATTTTTCAAGATGCCCAATATGAAAAGTAATGTGAGATTGCTTGAAATGCTGGTAAATTATTGGGAACCGGATCAGGATTGCTTCATCATTGATCAAATGCCACTACGCATAGAAGTGAAAGATATATACTTCATCACTGGACTCTCCAGGAGGGGAGACCCAGTGGATCTGCACGGAAAGCCCCTGGGAGGGTTAACCGTGGAGGATTATGTCCAAATCTATTGCATAGAAAATTCCAAGAAAGTTGGCACACAGATTGCAATCATAGATATCAGGGACTTGCACATAAAGATCCTCCTATTCACCATCGGCAGAGTGGCAGGATCTGCCTCACTGCATCAGGCGTCCAGGACGCACATGAGCATAGCCGTAGAGTGCTTAATTCATGTGTATGATTGGTGCACTGCCCTGCTACAAAACATGAAACAACAACTGACCTCCATTCGCCAAACAAAAACAAAACACTTTGGCTATGGAACCATTTTGGCTACATTCTTCTTCGAGAGAGTTCCAGCTTTGAGACCCAAAGTCATCTCAACTATCAGCAGCCCTCGGGACCCAAGAATTGCCCGTTGGGCAGACATGATGAAGAGACTGGGGGGCAGCGAAGTACCCCGCACCACCTGGGATGATGAGTTCTTCTTATGGTGGAGAGAACAAATCATCGCAGTGGATGACTACCCCTATGCCGGGATGGATTTCCGAGGAGATCCAGATCTAGTACTTCCACCCGGTGCAGCATGGGGAGCAGTCGCTAAGTTTTTTTCAAAAAATTTTAACTTATATGATTTTTTTTTTTGGATTTTTCAAATATGTATGAAAAATGAAAAACAAACATGTTTTTGGATTGGATTCATAATGACTGACAAATAAAAAATGATCATGTTTCAGATGTTGGACCAGTGCGTCCTGAGGGCCTAGCACGTCATAAACGCCGCAGAGGTGAGGTAGAGACAACGGATTCTGACAGGACACTCCAGGCCGTGCAGAGAAACTTGGAGGGACTGACCCGCCAAATCCCTCTGGCTGCTGTGGAGGACTTGCCAGAAGTCGTCCAGAGACGGGTTGTAGGAGTACCCCGGGACTGGGTTAGACTGTTCCGCCGTGTGGCCACTGCAGTGATGTTCTATAGGAACACAACTTCTGGGCAGGGTCCTCAGGAGTAGACAGATTTTATATATTAGATGACTGTATATTTTTTGAGATTGAACATGATGGGGCATAAGCCCAAGTTTTGTACGGCATTTATGGATCCAAATTTTGTAAAGTTTTTTGACATACCGATGATATATATACAGCGATATTTGATGTGATGTGATAAATGTATCAAATGTATGATGTTTTTGATGATTAAAATTTATTGTATTGAATGATTAATATGCCAATCTAAATCTTGATTAGCCAATGAGTCAGCAAACCAATTGTCAGCTCGAGGAATATGAATGAATGTTAAAAATTGAAATGACCTTTGTAACAAACGTACCCTCAAGAACAATCGTAATAAAACTGGATCTCCTACCTGATAAGTGTTGTTCAACTGCGACACCACCAGCTGGGAGTCCAAGAAAACTACCAATGAATCAACACCCAAAGATATTGCCTCCGAGAGTAGATGAATGACTGCAGTGTATTCTGCTACGTTATTGGAAGCAGGACCAATGCAGACCCCTCTTGATACCAACAGCTGACCGGAAGGATAGTGAAGAACCCAAGCCGCGGAAGCTAAGTTCCAGGTGTGTCTACTAGCACCATCGGCGAAACCAAAATGACTCATGACATCAACACAACCTGCCAAAGCAGATCAAAAACATCACCATCTCATCAAAAATCGAAAATCAAACAGATATGTACAAAGCAAAAAACTACTATATACAAAGAAAAATGCCAGGCCAAAGCCTAGGCATAATACTTCTTCAAATAGAGCCCATTTCGGGGCTCCGGCAACTCGTTCCCTTCAAAGTCAACCAAGGTATACGCTCCTTTCTTAAGGACTTTTTTAACGATATAGGGGCCATACCACATCGACTTAAACTTTCCTGCCCCCAAGGCATATTTTTCTTGGGCATAGACCAAAACAAGGTCACCTTCGGAAAAGACCCTAGGCTTAACCGCCTTATCGTACTGAACCTTTACTCAGTTTTTATGCCCTTCATTCAACGTGGCGGCATCTCGACGCTGCTCATCAAGATGTTCCGGATGAAGAAGCCGCTCTGCCAGACTAGAAGTGTCAGGAAGAAGCTCAACAGCTAATTTAAGGGAAGGAATCTCGCATTCAATGGGAAATACGGATTCCACCCCGTGGACTAACTGAAACGGAGTAAAGCCAGTTGCAGTTTTAACTGACGTCCTGTATGCCCAGAGTGCAGGATATAGCATAATGTGCCAGTTGGATCTATGTTTATCAATCGTCCGTTGAAGAATTGTCTTCAAGGACTTATTCACGGCTTCCACCTGGCCATTGGCCTGAGGATAATATGGAGATGAATGCTCCTGCCGAAAACCCAATTTAAGAGCCAACTCAGCCATCATACTGTTCTGAAAGTGACTGCCATGGTCAGTGACAATCTCTCTAGGTATACCGAAACGAGCAATGACTTGGTTGAAGAAGAAAAGAGCTGCAGTCTCACCATCGGTCCCAAAAGTAGGCATAGCTTCGACCCACTTCGTAAAGTAGTCTACCGCTACGATAATGTACTTGTGACCTTTTGCCGAAGGCGGGTTACAAGTAGTATAATCCATACCCCACTTTGTAAAGGGTCCGATAGTAACGACTGGAAAAAGCGGAGCTGGATGAGCGCGCATTTTTCGAGTATACACTTGACAAGGATGACACTTCTTGACTGATTCAATACAATCTTTGAAAATCGAGGGCTAGAAGTAGCCAGCACGCAAAATCTTTTGGGCTGTAGCAAGCCCCGATAAATGACCCCCACAAGCTCCACCGTGAGAATCATTGAGCACAGCCTCAGCTTCTTCGAAAGTTAAGCAGCGTCTTAGGATTGAATCAACCCCTCGACGGTACAAAGCATCACCAATAATCAGATAACTTTTAGCTAAGTGACGCAGCTTACGACGCTCATCTTTCGAAAAAGAAGAGGAAAACTTCGCAGTCTGGAGATATACAATGATGTCCCCATACCAAGGATCTTGTGGAGAGATCAGAAACAAGTGTTCGTCCGGAAAGGACTCATCATAGATCATCGTCTCTCCACAAGGCAACTCGGAGATCAATTCCGCAAAAACTAATGACTTCTTGGATTTGGCAGACATGAACTCTAGATCAAATTCCTGTAAAATCACAATCCATCTATTATATTTGCCCCCAATCACTCGCCTGCTGAGGACAAACTGAAATGGATTGGCAGCTGCCAAGACATAAGTTTTGCGAAGAATAATATAATGCCGGAGTCGCTGTACAGCATGGACTGCTGCTAAGGCTAATTTTTCTATCGGGGTGTATCGCAGTTCAGGTCCTACCAGTCCTCGACTAAGGTAGTAAATAACATGCTCAGCCAGAGCATCATCCTCCTAAACCAGAACCATACCAATGGTAGATTCTGCTGTAGCCAGATACAAAAGAAAATCTCTGCTATAATCGGGTGGACTCAGTAAAGGAGCAGAGGTCAATGCCTTTTTCAAGGCATCGAATGAGCGTTGAGCATAGTCGTCCCAAAGAAAAGGGACTCCTTTCTTCAACAATCTCATATATCCCTTTGTAATCTCAGCATAGTTAACGATAAACCTCCGAAGAAAGTTAGACTTCCCTTGGAGACTTTGAAGTTGACGAATTGAAGACGGGGGAGGCAACCGAAGTATTGCCTCAACCTTGAAGGGATCTACCCTTATCCCTTCACTAGACACGATAAATCCCAACAGCCGACCGGATGTTACCGCGAAAACGCACTTGTTCGGATTCAAACGAATTTTATAAAAACGACATCTCTCAAATATTTTCCGGAGGTGACCTGGATGATCCATCCTCTTTCGAGAATGAGCAGCTAGATCATCTAAGTATGCCTCTATAATTTTCTTGATGTCGTGGAAGGCGTAAGACATGGCCCGCTGAAAAGTAGCTCCAACATTTTTAAGACCAAAAGGCATTTTCTTATATGCAAACGTACCCCAGGGACAAATAAATGCGGTCTTATGTTGATCTTCTGGACGGATAGTAATTTTATTATAACCAGAGAAACCGTCCATGAAGGAGAAAATCTCGTTACCGGCACACTCGTCAATAATCTGATCGATGAAAGGTGTGGGGTAATTATCTTTAGGACACGCCTTATTCAAGTCTCTGAAATCGATGCACACTCGAATCGTTCCTTGCTTTTTATCAACGGGAACGGGGTTTGAAACCCATTCAGTCAGAGGAACTGGGAAAATGAATCCCGCCTTAAGCAGCTTTTCAACTTCAGCTTTGATAGCTGCTGTCTTCCTAGGATTAACCGGACGAAGTTTTTGCCCGACCGGCTTAGCGTTTTCATACGTCTTGATCTCATGCTGGACGATAGATGGATCTATGCCAGGCATTTCCTCATAAGACCAAGCAAAAACATCCCTATACTCTTTGAAGAGCTCGGTATAGATTTGAACTTCTTCACGGGAACATTCAGCTCCAATGAAAACGTTCTCAATAATGTTGGGATTCCCGGAGATGTTCACCGGGATAGTCGGAGAGATCACAGCCATGTTCCCTTCAGCATAAACCTGTGCTGGTGCTAAGGGGCTCAAGACTGGGTGAACAGGTCCAGGAGACTGAGGACTTGGAAAACTAGCTTTGACTTCGCTCAAGTCAGGTAGGAAGTAAGACCAATGATGCAAGTCATCCCACGGTCTCTCTATACCTGTCATTGCTTCCAGGATGGCCTCTTCAGATGGAAGAGTGGTATCTAGACAATCCTGGGCAGAAGAAGAAGTAAGCGTCCAAGCCGCAGCCACATCACCATCCAACTCTTCCGGCGAAAGAGGAGCTGGATCAGACTCTGCAGTGTCAACAACAGACTGATATGCAATCTCAGCTGCAGAAATCGGGAATGCCATTCCACCCCCTTGCCCTTCCTCCAAAGTGGCGGTTGGGGAAGGTAAGGTCCAAGGGTCCGAAAAATAATGAGTTCGAAAGAACTCTCTTCGAAGGGGAGCCTTGGAGGATGAAATAGCATTGATAGACACCTTAGGAGGAGGAAGATCAAAAGATCCCATCAGGGAAGAATACATTCCAACTCCCAGATTCTCGATAGGTGCCTTAGTATTTTCCAACTTAGGGACAGATGAGTCAGGAGGCGCATCCAGGTCTACAGGAGGACAGTCCAGTTGATCCACCGTAACTATCCTCCCTTCGTGGGGGAAACATACTATCCGAAAT
Organism: Pinus albicaulis; assembly: GCA_034641835.2. Taxonomy (NCBI): domain Eukaryota; kingdom Viridiplantae; phylum Streptophyta; class Pinopsida; order Pinales; family Pinaceae; genus Pinus; species Pinus albicaulis. The sequence continues at coordinate 1,546,044,290 of CM076578.1, read as the reverse complement.
AGTGAAGATGCAATGGCATCCATATCATATATCCAGTTCCTCCCCAACAGAAGGTTGTAGTCCAAGGCCGCATCTACTACCTCAACCTCTATGTTAACGGTTTTGCCCCCAACACAGATGGGCAAAGCCGGGACAATACCATGGGGCCTATGAGAATGGCCATCGAATGCAGTAAGAATAGTGCTAGATGGAACAGCTTTGGGAAATCCTAGTGTCTTCCAGCATGCGAGAGACATCACGCAAGTAGAAGCACCCTCATCAACGACCGTGCGAAAGATATTAGTCTTCCGGTACGATGATTTAATATGGAAGGCCATATGATGAGGAAGTCTCTTCTTAAAATTCTTCATATCAAAGGTAATCAGAAGAGAATTTTTCGGATCTATAGCTCCAATGGCAATGAGCAAAGCACTGCGCTGAGCCGGACAAGACTGGAGTACCTCTAAAGCTGACATAGCACAAGGACTCTGCGCCAGATCTTCTACAATCGAGTAGTTCTGGGCAGCCCTCATGTTCGGATTAATCGTTGACCGCTTAGAGGATGCCTTCGGTATCCGAGGCATAGACTCGACATTTGGCTTCGTGATATGAAGCGGCTCAGTAGCATCAGGAACTTCCTTAGCTTTCGAAGATTCCTCTCCGCCATAATCACGGGATCTCGTAGCGACATCCACGTGAGCACCCATCATAAAGATATTCGATGGAATTTCCCCTTCCTGAGGACCTCCAGAGGAAGCCCCAGGATTTTGATTCGCGCCAGCAATTAATTGCTGCCCTTGGGGAAAAGGGTTTGTTAGCACAGCCTGGGAACTAGAAGAACCCTGCTGAGATAACAGGCGCTGAGCATCCTGAATTTTCGGGCAAAGGTGAGTTAGATGGTTTCCAGTACAAAGCTTGCACGGAAACTTCACTTTCTTTTTCTCCTTTTGCCCTTCACCAACACGCTCGTTGGTCTTATTTGCATTGCCCTTCCCATTCTTGCCCTTCTTCTTGTTATTACGTCCCTTCTTCTTCCCATCGGACTGTTGATTTCCTTTGGGTTCAGAAGATTGGACAACATTAATGGACAAAGACTGGGAAGGTGATGAATCAGCAGGCACAGCCTGACCAGAAGAAGCAGATTGTAAAGACAACTGCTGCAATTGAGAAAGCAGGCTGGCTGCACTACTACCGACCGATCCGACAAGTCCGTCACCATGCGGACCAGGTTTGGGTTTCGATAGATCCAATTTGGAGCGAGGAGCATTAGGCAAATACTTGTAAAGCATGCCAGACTGAGAATAGATCAACTCTAACTGCTGGGCCCTAAAGATGGCCTGCTCCTCGGAATATACCCCCGACATGGATACATCCTTTGAAATATCTGACTGAAGCGATTTCAAAAACCACTCGAGAAGGAACTCACCTGGAATATGGGCTTTGATAAGCCTCTTCCTTCTCCTCCATTCCTGAATATGATCAGAAATGTGAGTTGCCTCATCCTGTTTAAAATTAGCCAGGAGTTCGGTCCCGGCCTCATATCTGACGGGCAACTGGAAATGGTTAAGAAAAGTGACAGCCAGTTCTCCAAATGTGGCGAAACTGCCCCCAGTGAGCTCTATATACCACTTAGCTGCATTCCCGGTTAAGGTGCGCTGAAATAATCTCAATCTAATCGAGTCGTCGATCAGAGAGTTGGAAGAGCACCATAAATGGAATGTGGTGACGTGGTCCGCCGGATCTTCACCATTCTTACCTTCAAACTTAGGAATGTCTGAAGGAAGTTTGGTTGGAACCGGGGCCCACCCCGGACTATACCGAATCGGGTCATTAGTTAACTTCGCCAAGTCTGGCAAGTTTAACGTTGCCAGAAATGGTAATCGCGGCGGAGCCTGAGAATTCCATCCTTGATGGGATGGATTTCCCACATTCTGAAAAGAATAGCCTGGATTTGATGAGGCACCAGGCTGCCAGAAAGGACCCGTAGAAAACGGAGAAGAACCTCCTCCCCACGCCGAGTTACCAAGACCCAGACTAGTTCCCCCCGCTGAAGTATTGACTGAAGATGTAAGCCCCTGGTAGGGGTTCCATGCATTAGATAGAGGAGAAAAAGACTGATAAGCACTCGATGCAGGGAAAGAAGCATTCCCCGGATGACTCGCGATGAACTGATTCCCTGCCCCCGACGTTGCAAACATAGGATTCCATCCTGTAAAAGAAGCCGAACTTGGCCCCTGAGCCCAAGGATTGAAACTTTGGGTATGGGACGTAAAAGGAAACGACCCTAAAGAAGGATTGGGACTAGGAATATGCCCAGTCCCAAAGGGGAAACCCTGAAAAGAAGCTGATCCACTAGCCATGCTGGACATGGGCGTAGATCCAGCTGCACCGGCGGTAAAGGAAAAAGAGGGATTTCCAGCAATGGACATCCCTGAAACAAAGGGACCAGATTGAGAAGCATATGCTTGGGTGAACCCAGAGCCAAACATAGCAGTGCTAGAAGCACTCGAAGATAGAGCAAGAGTGCCCCCTGCCTCAACAGAAACAGGGGTCTGAATGCCCGCAGTACTCACGGTAGAAGACGCGTTCCCAGTCGTGGCCATCGAAAGATAAGAAAGATATGGAAGATCCGGCGGTCTCTCAGACTCCGGTCCGACGTACTCTATAACAAACGGATCATCAAGAGGAAGAGGAGATGGACCTGTAGCTGCAGGCTCAGGTATATCTTCTATCTGAAAATCTTCCTCTTGAGGAAACAATACCCTCGAGGTGAGCGAAACGCTCCTCTCGGAACCGACACCAGAATCAGCTAAGAAACCTTCAGACCTTAGTGGAGGATCTCTCTCCACAGCGTCAGACTCTACAGGGTGAAAACCACCTGCTAGATTGCTCCTACGCCTTCTCGAAGAAGGCTCTGCACTCTCGGGAGATAACCCCCGGATTCTCCTCGAACGTCGAGGCGCTTGATCAGCCACTTTTACAGATTTATTATATTAGACTCAAGAAAAGTGAAAAGTTAGGCAAGCTAGGAGCAAAGAGCACTCACTAAAATCAAAATCCCTGAGAAACAGCAAGCAAACAGCCTCCAAGTATTTCCGCTCCGGGTGATGAGGACCGGACACCAAAATACAGAAAAGCGAAGTATAGGGCCTTCCGAAAGCAGTCTGGGATGATTAGGGCCCAGAACAACTAGCGAAGGTATCAGAAACAGTTACGCCAACCTCCTAACAACAGCCTTTGCCGGCTCAAGCACCCAAGCTTCGCAAGGGCACCCCCCAGAAGTACTGCTGGAAGTGATGCGACGTCTGCCTCAGGTACCACGGGTATTCCCCCCCGCAATCACCTGTGTGGAACCTAGGAACAGCAACTATGGACACCAATCCGTATCAGAAGCTGGGCGGAACGGTCTTGAGGTTAGATTCAGCTAATCGGAGGGGGTGTATCCCTCTTCTTAACCTTCACTTCCCCTCGCGCTTGACTCTCGGATGAGAGCTTTCCCAGTCCACCTCACGGAGTTGGATTTCGCTCAATTAATAAACTTCTATGTTTGTTTGAGCGGCCTTGGAGAGTTAACTCTCCTCTCTCCTATTCCAAGGCCCTACAACCTAGCTAGTTGGTGATTGACACTAAATAAAACTTGCTAGTTGATTTTAGATTTAATCGCTTATTTTAAGGGCCGTTGTATTAAGTCACAAGGATATGGAGTTGAAACCAATGATGTTCTGACGCAAAAGAAATTAATAAAAACCTGACTACATGCACATGCAGTTCTTAGTCTTTCGATGAAGAGCAATTTCTATGTAAGTTCTACGAGACTAAAAATGTATTTTTCTTTTCGAATTACAAACTCACACGCACAAAAATTAAGAAGCTAACTAAATGATTCAATGCACCTAATGCAAATGGCCACTAGCATGTAAATTCCAAGATGCAGAAAGTCCCTTGAAACAAGGTGAAATTTCCCAAAAGGCTCCTTCAGTTTCAACTAATCTTTTTGATATCCAGAAAGCCAATTCTTGCGAACAAGAACTCTCAATATAAGACACCAAAATACTCAACAAGAAGAAGAAGAAATCAAAAGACAACCTCCCTTCACAATCAAGTGGGAAACTAGAAGCAAGAAACTTCACTAAAGTCTCAAAAGATGAAGCCAAACGAAAATGAAAAAGGCAACAACAAAAACAAAAACAAGAAACAATGTTTTTTGAGTTTTTGATATGCAAAAAACAAAAAGCAAAACAAATGTTTTTGGGCTTTTCAGTTTTATAAAACAAGAGCTTCAAGAAAACCAAGAACAACTATCCCAATCCAAGCCAAAACGAGACCGAATTTCAAGCATAAACTTCGGCTATGCCCCCAAACCTTATAAGGCTAATGATAGCAAGATCAATAAGAGCAATGGAAGACTAAAAACTCAATCAAACAGCCAAGAGAAATAGTGCAAATTCGTTGCAACACAAAACTCCAAAGAAACAAGAAAAGATCTTCGAAAAAATGCAACAAAACCCTAGCTTATGAAACTCAAGAAAACCAATCGAAAACAAAGCAAAGAACGCAATGCAAAGCACAACACAAAGACAGGAGCGAGTCAGTGAGCAAAAGCTCTCTGTTCTGGTAAAGCAGAACAGCCAAGAACGCTCAGAAAGCGATCTTGGAACTCAATCCAGGAGTGCTAGCACCAACAAGAACACTTCGCCAAAAGATCAGTTTTCGGACAAACGAAAGAGAACCAAGACTTAAAACCACTTCTGTCACACTCCAGTAAGTACAGAGACTCTGAAGACACAGGCCTCCACAGCCAGAAAAGACCAAAAACACCAGAATCTTGAAATTTCAAATTCAGCCTAGGTATACGCGACCTTGCAGTTAAGCAACAGGCGTGTATACGCGTCTGTGTTGAGGGAAACCCGCGTATACGCGGTTCCTTCTACACAAACTCGCGGGTATACGCGACTGTGTGCAAGAAAAATTGCGTATACAAAGAAAGATAATAAAAAATAAAAAGTACAAGCCTGGGAAAGGTATCAAAGCTTCAAACTGACTGCAAGAAAACAAACTGGACTGTAAAAGACAGAAGAAACTGTTGGCAACCTACCAAACAGCTGAAACAACCCAACAGGAGAATCACAAAAATGTGATCCCCAGCGGAGTCGCCAGTTCTGTTTCGGGGATTTAACACCCTAGAGGTTGGTTGGGATTCAACCTCCACAGAGTAGGGGCGTACTATTTAACAGAGACTCACACGATCATGCACATTCATAAAAACGAAATCGAGTAGAATGAGAGGTTTACCCGTTGGTCCTACGTTTGAAGTAGATCCACGTGGAGTTCAAACTCCCTGCAACCGTCCTTCCTCCTTCACCTGAAATACAAGAAGAAACCAACACAAAGGACAAGTTGTACAGTATATTTCTACTCTATATGTTAGTGAGATTCATATAAAACATTAAATAAATCATCATGAATGCTTGTATAACAAATATTCTTCATACATTAAAGCATACACTAACACATTTACTTCGGGAACAGCATGATACTTCTGTATTATAAAAATAGTACGTACAAAAGTAAGTGGAGAGATCACCCGATCCTTCCAAGGCCTTCGCAGACCGTCGTCCGGATCCGTCCAGCCCTTGCCTCGCTAAGACTCCTTCCAAATAAATGCATACGAGATAACATATAAAGGGATGTGTATCTCAAGGAAACAAGGGTTTCCTGAAATGAACTGGGAAAGTGCAGGAGGCACGGGGAATCAGACTTGGATAGGGAACCAACAGAGTATAATAATAATAATTCTCTCTCTCTCCCTTAGGCCATACATATGAGGTCTTTTTATAGTCCTTCCAAGTAGTTTCAGCAGAATAATATTGCTCTCAAGTGGAAAAATGAAGACTAGATCTCTAAAGATCTCCTCTCCAACGTTGTGAATCAAGCTGGCCCAAATCATTCCATATGTGATGGATAGGAAATCATCACCATATGTAATCCCATAAATCACATGGCCCACCTCAAAAAGAAACACGTGTTTGGCTATGGTGGCCATAACTCCTCGCATTCTCCCATTAAAACATGTAATGTAGAAAGTGTGGGAATCCTCTTCCCAAATGGACACATCCAACCCATGTGTCTCTCTCCCAATCATGCTCTCAATAGAAATAAGAACAATATAATCAAATGAAATCATGATCAACATCAAAATGAGGGAAATACTGAAGGTTTCATGTGGTTCAGGAAAGTACCAGCAATTTCCCATGTAGTTATGGCGCAGTTTTTCTAACTCTTGCTTCAGAAAATGATATGGCAAGTTTTTTTTTTATACATGGATAATTATGTATGTCATGAAATCTACTGATAAATATAAAATGGTTGGATATATCAACTAAAAATACATGAAAGAAAACACTTTCCCAAGGCCATATAAAATATGGTTGTCTCCATCATACAATTTGGCCCAATGTTGACCATGGAGCTCAATGAAAAGCTTGCCCTCTTGTGGAGCAATGTTCTGAATAGGAATGGTAAGAATATGAAAATATTGTGTTGGAAAATAAATAAATGCAAAAACAAATTTCCCACCATGAAATGGAAGTAAGATGATACATGGATCCATGAATAAGCCTCCCATAGTGGTATGACATACTCCCATGAAGAGAAATGAATCATATGTTGCAGGAAGATCACCCTTCTTATGCTTGGAAATCCAAGTTAAGAATATCATATCTCTGTAATAGATGTTTCCATCCACTACTCCATATCTCTCACCTCCTCCTTATTCACCACGTGCATCAATTGTGAATTGATCCTAGGGACACTCCAATAGTAACCCCAACCTCCCAAGGGACAACATTGTTAGCCTATGCAAATAGGCTCCTGCCAACTCATAGCTCCATTCTTTGATATGCACATTGTAAAAGACATCTCCCATAATGCTACTACACATAATAAGTTCATCCCAAAGTGGAAGTACCTCTTGATCATCTAAGGCCAGGGAGTAGCCCCTTTGCACCATGATAGTGCCATCTCCTACTCCTAAAACATCATGCAAAGTGTGAGAGCAAATATGCCCTTGCTCTCCCAAGAACAACCAAGGCAGCAAAAGTCTTTGTTGCCTCCACATACCTCCATCATACAAATCATGAGGTGAAAACATGGTGATTGATATGAAGAATGTCATATCAGCACAATGTTTCCATAATTCTTTCTTCCCAATGATTCATGTATCCTGCCACACCTTCTTCACCCACATACCCTTAGAAAGAGTATGATGGCCAAAATCTTTCAAGAGTAGCCAATGCAACCAAGCCTCCTACTGCCTAGTATCATAGATTTTAAAGTAGCTTTCCAGCTTCTTGCTCTCCATCCACAACCATCCATCCATATGTAGGTTCCTCCCATCATGTTCTTCCTTAGCATTCTCCCAAGTAAGACTACCATCCTCCCAAATCCGATTTCTCCCCTTGCATTTCATGGGATGATGAAATGCATCTCCTTGGAGATCTTCTAGAGAAGATCTCTCATCAATTTTCCCCTTGAATCCATAAATGTCCAAGTGTGATGAGGGGAAAACCTCCTCAAACTGTTGAAAAACTTTTCACTCCATAATGTGTTGAAGTGCACCTCCAATGAGATCTCTTCATGAGACCTTCTCTTCAACAAAGGTTTTCCAAAACCAACAAGATTCTGGATCTGCTACAAGTAGAATTTTCTCTTTGAGTAGGGGAGTGCTCATTGAGAAAGGGTCATCTAGAAAGGAGAAATTGTTTCTCACTTCAAGATGTTTACCATCTATCTCTTCTTCGTCCATTGCTTCATGAATGAAGCTACCATTTGAATGCTTCCATAAGGAATGAGTCTTATTTTCTTCATTAATGCTCTTGTACAGCGCAGTGCCATTCTGTTGCTCGAAATCAGTAGTATGCAATAATGTAGATCACTCCATAAAATTTGTTGAAATGACAAGAGATGGAAACTTAATCATACCTTGGTGAAATTTGGAAGCTTCTTGTAGGGCTGCAAGATTTTCTTCCTCATATGTGTTGGCTTTCCAAACTACTGAAGATGAAGGCTACTCCTCCATGGTTATAACAACGCTGGTACATGCCTCTTCTACTGGTGGTGAGGGCTTCTCTTCCACTAATTTTTCTTTTCCAAATTTCTTGATCAGCTTTTTAGAAAACTTAGCAAGAGTAGACACTCTTGCATGGCTCAAATGGTGGAAACACTAGCATTTTCTTCACCTTCAAGGTGTAGCGCTGCAATTTCTAAAACCTCTCTCTATACTACTGGATGTAGTAGGAAGAAATCCTCTAATTTTTTCACCCAAGCCTTTGCTGCACATGTGAGTGATCCATCAAAAGTGGACAATAGAAATCTATTGCCTCTCATCATCCCATAGCTATAGGGTCTTCTTTCTTCCTCCAGCTGAATGAATTGTGGTAAAGTTAGAGTCTGATTGAAGGCTCTAGATTTCGCTTTGTATTCAACAAGGTGTTAACTTAGAATTTCAGATTCTAAGTGTCCTTCATGCTTCATGTCTTCTCCTCTTTGAGAATAGGAAGTGCATGGCTCTTCCTCTTCTCTGCATTTTTTCTCCTTTATTTGCTTAACCTCCTTGGAGAGGTTTTTTCTGGATCCAAAAAGTGATGAGAAAAATCTCATTCTATCCATCATTCCGATCTTATTTTTCTCTTTGTCTTCTTGTAGCATAATGGCTGAAACTCACATGTTGAGCCAAGACTATGCTCTGATACCACTGTAATATCCAAAAATGGGAATGCAACAATACATGAACACAAATATGGAATAGCAATGATAAATAACTCATAAAATTTGTATAAAAAACATAGACATCAATTACATTTACATAACCAAAAATATGATCCATTATGTCAGCCAAAAGTGGGGAAAAGCAGCAATTTATTCCCTAAAAACATTATATTCGGAAAATTGTGTTACATTAGGGGAAAATAACACTTGGATGCCTTATAATATGTAATTTGGAACTCACAACTAGAAAATATTTAGAAAAAATCTCTTTTTCTTATTTAAACAGATCTCCTGGTCCTGGTATGGCTTAAAAACACTGAAATCCCATGACTTGACTAAACATAAGTTTTTTGAAGCTTGCACAACATATTTTAAAGAGGGTTTCTGATACAATATTATGAAAACATTAGATCTGGAGTTTTATTGCTTAGAAAATTATGAAAAATGGAGATCTAGCTCCTTTTACACATCAGAAAGATAACCCGGCAAGGGTTTCATGAAAGCACATGTACAAGAGGCATAGATCTGCAGATCTGGATCTGAAATAACACAGTATGATGAATCATTGTGTATAAATATCTTAAGAATACAAAAATTAAGGATGATACTTCTTACAAGACTTTCCGGGAGAAGGGTTGGCCCTTTCCGTGAGAAAGCAAGAAAATATTGAAGGGATTGACCCTCACACTGCAAATTTGCAAGAAATGATGTAGTTCCTACAATGGACTATGTTGTAGCTGATAGAAGTGCTTTTTCCAAGTTCCAAAATATGGAAATATTCTCTAAGATATTCCTTACTGATCTCCCAAAGGAATCGAGACTCCCTCTGAAAAATAACTGCACGAAGTGGTGTTGTGAACCCTCACTACAACACCCTGTAACACAACATTATATTACTGCAAAAATAACATTGTATCTGAAAGAGGATGCTTGGCCTCAAGCCTGGATGTGAGGCAAATTAGTACAATCTCCTTCAAGAGGCCTCTCAAAAAATGAGAAGGATTCCTAAACAGGAAATCCTTGTGCTAAGCAGCATAACAATTCTGCCAAACAGTAAGAGAATGAAGAATAGTATAAATAGACACATCAAATTATCATTCACAATTATGTCTTGCTATGGTTGCCTTGCCCTCCTTTAATATATGTGTGAGACTTATTTCCTTGGGCCCCACTCAATTTGGGTTTCCTCCACCAAGGAATCTTCTACCCACTATCTCTGTGCTATCTCACAAGATGCTCTCCACCTCTTATCCCAGTGTTGTTGACATGGTCAAACTTGACCTTGTCCACATGAAAAAGTTCATGTTCACACATGAAAGTGTGAAATCCATCCTTTATGTTGATCCCTTTTCACATTATGAGGGATTTATTTATATTTTTATTATGCATGGGCCTCCTTACCCATTTATTCATCTCCTAAGTGAAATTAGCAAAATTAAATATTCCAATTTGTTGCATGAAAATTTTGGAATATTACACACCAACATCTTATTTCCAACACTGCTCAACACCAATGTTGACTGCTGCAAATCTTTCACATCTTCTTTAACTCCTTTCAAAGGAAACTTGTTAGAATCCTAAAACATCTCATTACGAGCATAAGCAACATTAATGAAATCAACTTGTTCATTCGATGCATAATTTTGAAAGGTTTGATTCAAAACATCTCTATGTTTGATCATTAACAATGTCAAATTTTGATTTGCATTCAATATCCTCTTGATTTCTCCTGCATGTATAAGAGACAAAATTGTATTCTTCTTATACGTTCTAACTATGTAGTCAATTCCATATTTAAAAAAGTGATACTTATTCTTCTCATGGCAATGAAATACTTTCCTATCATATAGATATGGACTTCCCAATACAATACCTGATATCTCAAGTGACACTACATCAAGTTCAACTTCATCAAGAAAGTTTGAATTGATGGTGAATCTTAGTATGCACTTCCTTGTAAACTGCAAGTTTGCATTTTTTCATATCCACCCTAAAGGATAAGGTCTTAGATTTATAATAGTTTCAAGGTCTAGCTACTTAAACAAGTCTTCAAAAATCAGGTTAGCTTGTGACCCACTATCAAAAAGTGTATCTATCTAGTTATATTTAGAGACGACTCTAATATGGAAAATTTATATTCTTGTTTCTTCATCTTGAGTGACATTGGAACAATTTAAAGAAACAGTGCTTGCTATGTTCTTACGTTTCAAACCCATGGGTGTAATATTTGTTTCATCTCCTGAATCTGGCCCTAAGTCATGTTCAATGGTAGCAACAATTTTCCCCTTCTCTTTGGTTTTTAGTTTATTCGACTTCAACTCTGGACGGAGTTTCCAACATTTGTCTTCATCATGGCAAATATTTGAACAATGTTTACAAGTGAGTTTTTCCTTTTCTCATTTTACTGAGATATTTCTCTTTCTCTTCCATAAAACTTTCCCTTTCCTTTACTCTCGATATCACTTTATTCGTCTATGTTTTGTTTCCCTCTTGCTTCTAAATGTGTGGCTTGTGTTAGCCCCCTGTAAATTTTTTACAGGCAAAGTAGGGGGCTAAATTGTTTCTAAGCCTTCAATTAATGCATCTCCCTTGGAGACACATCATCCTTGAAGTCTACTGTGCCTTTTTCCTTTGAAAAATCCCCTCTGCTGATCCCCATTATAAGGCCTCTCTGATTGTGACAAAATTGTGCCCCAAAGGGCTTTAATTTTCCCCTTGTATCCCTGAAGAATGCCCCATTTCACTCTGTTGTCCTTTTTCTAAGTTTACTTTCCACCCTCTTTTCCCCCCTTTCTCAACTTCCTTCATTAATCCTCTAATCCTCCCAAAACCTTGTTTAAACCCTTCAAATACTTTGTTTCGTTGAAACAATCCTTTCTCCCTATATTTTTCCTTTTTCACCCTCAAATTGCATTATAATGGCCCAAAAAGCCATATTCTCCATGTATATGGGTCTTAGCCCCCTTCAGCTAGCCCCAGAACCATTTTCCCTCACGTGACCCGGGTGCTAGAACCACCCGCCAGCCCATAAGAGCGCTTATCAGATATGTATTGGGCGAAAGTTGAACTATCGATCTGTATTGATCAAACAATTATCACGTGCTCCACAGCGCCCATGGCCTAACCCATTCATCACCGATCATCGCTTCTTAACCGTCTGTTTAGCCATTAATCCGACGGTTCGCATTCTACCCGCCCCTGTGGTCCCCACCGCGCACTATGCCAAAACAAGTCGGTTTCTATTGCATCACCTTCTGGATGCAGGTGGTATTTTCCGATCGGCTAGCGATTCCATCCATCATCCGATGCATGGAAACGGTACGGCTGGAAAACTTCTATCTCATCGCGCATTATTGTTTGTCCGCAAATGCATAGCGATATCTCTGTGAGCCGTCCGATCTGGAGCAGCCCATCCAATGGTCATCGCCCAACGAAGCTATGCGCGGGTTAATCAATGGTCTCTGTACCCCTGGCCCACCGTCCATTGCCCTCCATCATGTTTCCCACCGTCGATCTCCTCCTAAAATCGGACGGTCCAGATTTGTTCTTCCCCCACTGTTGACTATCCCGCCATCACCCGGTCCTGCCATGTCACCAATACATGTGTCTCCACCATACTTTCACCTGCCCCCGTTCTTAATGTTTTTCCCAAGGTCAAAGTTCATTATTTTTACGTTAAAACATCTTCCTCGAAGTTTTCTCATGCATTCTCCACTGTGTCATGTTTTCCTCCATTGTTGCCCTTGCAGTCATCATCCTCGTCCGCGCCACACTGCCACTGTCACGTTCATCCATACCACCCTCCCCATAAATGTTTTTCATAACCATTTTCGTGTTTTGCAGGTTTATCAGGTGGTAAAACTCGCCATGGTTCATACGCGCTATTATTAAGGCGCAGTGCATAGGAGGAGCTGAATTTAGAGCCTGATTTCATAGAAAACTGTCCGGAAAGGTGTATGCATCATAGATTTAATCAAAGTACAGAGTTTAAAATCTGCAAATCCTCTCTGGCACCATTAAAGCTCGAATTATATAGACAAAGATAGTACGGGAAGTAGTATAGAGCTCGAGGCAAGAAATAGAAGACTTTTGAGCTTCTTTGGGGATTTTAGAAGGTAAAGGTACCAAAATCAAAGACCCCATGGATCGTGCGGAAGGTCCATAGCACAGGAAACTATACCATCAGGGTTTTCATATCAGCAGAACGTTCTTCCATAAAGGGACAAGGTGCCCCTACATTTCTCATCCTATGCCATGTTCCAGAGAGATTTTCCCACCTAGACAACAGTCCTATGGTGCCAGTGCATTAGTCATACAGTATGGCAAACCCCACAGTCGTCCATACACCTCGGTTTATTCACCAGAATTCTACAAAGGGCTACAACAAGTACATCAAAGACATATCTTGAGTAAATTGCAGCCTGACGAAGGTCACTCTTCCATCCGAAGAGTACCAAAGATAAATGCTCAGAATTAAAACCGAATGGAGCCTCAACCCTCCTACTGTTTTAGAGTTTTAATGCTGAATTTGAGTTTACAACTACCATTGTTATTCTTTCTCCTATAAGAAACCTATAGAACATATTGTAAAGGTTTTTTTTCGGCTACTACCATTGTAGTTAGAAGGGTTTAGTTTAACTGTTAGAACAGTCTTGGGAGGGATTAGCAGAGTAGTTGTTATGTAGTAGGCTAGGAGGAGAATTTTGGATTGTGACAACCATTGAGCTCAGTGTATGTGACTGGTTTTGCATCAATTAATAAAAGCACATTTCACAGGATCATGATCTATTACTATTGGTGATGTCTTCTAACTTTGTTTATTACATTTCATATTGCTTCATTTTCTGCTGGCTTGCAATAGAAATATGGCATAGGATTTACCCTTGTTAGGTACCCTATGTCTCTGCTCTCCTTGCCTTAAATGTTGTTCTGTTAAATGTGATTATCTAAGGGATGATATCAGTTAATTTGACCAGTGTAGTAGTTCCTTATGCTGCTAGTTGATGTATGAGTTAAATGGAATCTGTATTTAGTTGTTCTTGTTGGGTTTGATCTGGAAGATTTGGGAACACTGGGGATTAGAGTTAGCCCTCTCCACTAGGATCCTTGTGCGACCAATTGGCCTTTCTAAGATCTCTCTGTTAAACTTATCTCTGTTCTTCCCTTGGAGCATGCTAAAGCTGACCTAGAGTTAGATGACCTCTGGTCCGATCTATAAGTTTCCCCTTTTTCCCTCCATTGAAAGCTGCCTTTGAGTATGTCCAAGCAGTTCTGGAGTTAAATGACCGTTGATTGATCTATAGAAATAAATTAGGTTGCTTCCCTTCTTTCACTTTCAATCCTTAATGTTCCATCCCACCATATAATCTAAAAATATCCTTTAGTATTAGATGACTTGCCCTTTGGAAGCCTTGGCTAGTTGTTGCATGTAATCACCTTTCATGACTCCATAGCCCAATGGATGGCACTTTCTTGACCTATCCTCTTTGCTGAAACATCCTGTTGTTTTGTTCCTTTCGCCCATTACTTTCTCAGTCCATGATCTCATGACCAACCCAACAACCAACCAACCAAATCATTTTAAAACCCCCCTCTACACTTCATACCTAGCCTAACATCTCATTTTGAGCTTCAAAGATATATCATTCTTTTTTTTATCAGAGAGATCCCTCTCCGGGTCCAGGAGGGCTAGATCCTAGGGCCCCAAAGTGGTTATGATGTTGTCTCATCTTTTGGTCTTGCCAATCTAGCCAAAACATGGGAACCCCAACATAATGGCGACTCCGCTGGGGAAGCCTGAGTGCATTTATCTTACATACTCTTAGGCACTCAAAAGACCCAAGATCTATAGTTAGATTGACATTCTATTGTTGATGGTGGATAGCACCCTGCTTCAAATATTCATATACATCCACCTGGCGACTCCACACTCCATAACTATCAAAGACTCCACTGGAGGAAGAACCTGAAATATGGCCAAGGCTCATAGAAGGGTAGAACACATGGGTTGGATTTGGTTTAAAGAATTCATTGTTTTTACCTACCACTATGTTCTGTCCTACTTTAAGCCTGATCAAATGTACAAATATGAGACCCACACTGAATGCAGGAAAGATCTCGAGCCTCAGTCTTCAGACTATGAGCAGACCTATACTCCTGTGAAAAACTTGGTGGAACAAGAGTCTCATGTTGTACCTCCCACTCCTGAAGAAGCTTCAAGCAGCCATGAGCCCATTGTTATACTACCTACACCTACAAATGTCATAGAAAGATATAAGCCTCTGGTTTTACCTCTTATATTCCAGCCCCTTCCTTTAGAACTTATAAACCAGCTGCCCCTTTTTGATGGAGAAAATAAAGGGACCACTGCTGAGGAACATGTTCAAAGCCTTGAGGATTTACTTGAATTGTATTAAATAGAAGAAGATGATGTGTGCATCAGAATTTTTTCCTTGTCGTTACAAGGAAATGTTAAGAGTTGGTTCAAAGGCCTGCCAGAGGCAAGCATTTGCAGCTTTCATCAATTTTCTCAAATTTTCCTTGATAAGTGGGCAGCCCCAAAGAGTGCTCTCCTCATCCTTAAAGAGTATCAAAACTTGAAAAGGCAGCCAGGAGAGACAGTACAAGAATTTTCAGCCAGGTTTAATAAGGTATATGATGCAATACCTTCAGATATAAAACCACCTTTGCGATGGGATTTATTTCACTATCCAAGTTCTTTTGAACCTGAGGTGGAATTACATATAAGAGAAAGAGAGCCTTCGAGCCTGGAGGAAATGCAGAATATATTAATCACTGTCGAATAAAACATACACTGAAGGGAGGAAAGGTTAAAAACAGCACGGAAGGATCGAACATAACAAATAGCACAGATCTCTTTAGAGAACAAGCTGGAAAAACTGAAAGAGACTGCCAACTCCTTGCTAAATGTAAAAGAGGAAGAATATGAGGATGAAACCAGAAAATATGATTGGAAAGGACCTGCTCCTTGTCCCCCAAAAAGAGAAATCAGATTACTTCAAGATGTAAGCAGCATGCCAAGCATGCATGATGAACAAGTGTTTGAATCAGAAGATGAACTTGCAGGCTATTTTAAAGAAAGAATTGCTGAGAGTCTTGAAGAGTTGATGGGTGAAAATGCTTATAATTATGATTACTCTGATTTTGATCTGTCTGATGATGATTTTTTCTGAAAGGAAACGGAGCTTGCAGGGCCATCATCAGTAGATTCATGGGAGGAAGATCACAACCATCAACTTCAAGAAAGGGATGAGCCAATGCATGCCATCTATGATACTGATGGAGAAAGCGTTGAAAGCATGATAGAAGAGGAAGATTCATTAAATCTTTTCTCTGCTTTATATCCAAACATCAGTTATACTAACCAAGAGGACGGAAGCCAGCAGCTCTTCAGCGCATAGGACAAGGAAGAAAGAGTTGAAGAAAATATTGAGTGGAATTAATATCTTGAGCCTTATCCCGAAAGGATTAAGGTAATAAAAGAAGCCTCTGCTCAAGAATTGTTAACTTTTTCACAGAGTTCTAGCAGAACCAGCTTGCGTTACTTGAGGACAGCAATGCCATATGTGATGAGCCCTCCAGTTAAGGCTATAGTGAAGATGAGGGAGGCCTTCTTTCCCACGGACATCTCTGTCTTGATCTAATGGAAGATGAGGTATTCCTGGTTGACGCTCATCTACCAAACACCCCAAACCAGGAAGAGGAGTATGATTAAAAAGGCCTCATTGCAGGTGCAATGATTGAAACTTCCCAGGATGCAGACATCCTACCAGTCATGGGAGGCTTTGAAGGAAAAAAAATTCGTCATGTTTTTGTTGATCCTGTGGCAGAATACATGGAGGCCATGATTGGCTCAGCTCTTCAAGCATCAGTCCTTTGCAAGAGCCAAATACATTTGAATTGGTCACCATTGCTGGTGGCCTCAGTTTTGAAGATCCACATGCAGAGCATCCTACTGTCATCTCTGATGAGCAGTCAGTTCTTCTTCCCTTTTTTGCTATTGCTTGACTGGATGCATTGGCATTATTGTATCACCTAGAGAATCAGAGATTTCCAGTAGAGTAGGGTAGGTAGGAAGTCTAAAATAAAGCTCAGCCTGTGACCATGTAGTTAGTTGTTTTTTAATTTCTGTAAGGTCCAGCAAGTCAGACACTCTAATCCTGGCTTGACTATTTTCAGTTTCTGTATTAGAATTTAGAGAAGAAATATTATAGACAATTTAATCCTAGCAGATACTAGATTAGGTAGAGAAACTATGAGACCAACAGTTTAATCTGGTCTCATGGAGTAATAAGGGTAGAAATGGAATAGGTTTATTTTTTGTTTATAAAATAAATGATGTAAAGGGTCTACTAGTCTAAATTCACCCTAAAATAAAATGCTAGGATTGTAGTCTGGGTAGGTAGATTGTTTGAGAGTGTTTCTGCTGATTTGATGTCTTCAGGATCTGTGGCAGTTGATCTAAAGAAAGAAAGGGATGTGCCAAGTAGCAGGCAGCTAGCCTACACCAAATATTTATCCTCTGAATTCTTGACTCCTTCAAGAAGAAGCCATCCCCATGTGGAGCTGTTGTTAGCCCCCTATAAATTTTTGACAGGAAAAGTAGGGGGATAAATTGTTTCTGAGCCTTCAATGAATGCATCTCCCTTGGAGACACATCATCCTTGAAGTCTCTTGTGCCTTTTTCCTTTGATAAATCCCCTATGTTGATCCCCATTATAAGGCCTCTTTGATTATGACAAAATTGTGCTCCAAAGGGCTTTAATTTTCCCATTGTATCCCTGCAAAATGTCCCATTTCACTCTGTTGTCCCTTTTTCTAAGTTTCCTTTCCACCCTCTTTTCGCCCCTTTCTCAACTTCCTTCATTAATCCTCTAATCCTCCCAAAACCTTTTTTAAACTCTTCAAATAATTTGTTTGGTTGAAACAATCCTTTCTCCCTATCGTTTTCCTTTTTCACCCTCAAATTGCATTATAATGACCCAAAAATCCATATTATCCATGTATATGGGTCTTAGCCCCCTTCAGTTAGCCCTAGAACCCTTTTCCCTCACGTGACCCGAGTGCTAGAACCACCCACCAGCCCATAAGAGCGCTTATCAGATATGTATCAGGCGAAATTTGAACCGTTGATCTGTATTGATTGAACGGTTATCGCGTGCTCCACAGCACCCATGGCCTAACCCGTTCATCACTGATCATCGCATATTAACCGTCTGTTTAGCCGTTAATCCAATGGTCCGCATTCTACCCGCCCCTGTGGTCGCCGTCGCGCATTATCCCAAAACCAGTCGGTTTCTATCGCAACGCCTTTCGGAGGCAGGCGGTATTTTCCGATTGGCCAGCGATTCCATACAGCATCTGACGCGTGGCACCGGTGCAACTGGAAAACCACTATCTCATCGCGCATTATCGTTCGTCCACGGCTGCGTAGAAATATCACCATGAGCCGTCCGATCTGGGGCAGCCCTTCCAATGGTCATCACTCAACGAAGCTGCGCGCGGGTTAATATATGGTCTCCGTACCCCTGGCCCACCATCCATTGCCCTCCATCATGTTTCCCACCATTGATCTCCTCCTAAAATCGAACAGTCCAGATTTTTTCTTCCCCTACTGTTGACTATCCTGCCATTGCCCGGTCCTGCCACATCACCAGTACACGTGTCTCCACCATATTTTCGCCCACCCCCATTCTATATGTTCGTCCGAAGGTCAAAGTTCATTATTTTTACATTAAAATGTTAGCCTCGACGTTTTCTCATGCATTCTCCACTGTGTCATATTTTCCTCCATTGTTGCCCCTGCAGTCATCATCCTCGTCCCCGCCACGCTGCCACTATCACGTTCATCCATACCACCCTTTCCATAAATGTTTTTCGTAACCATTTTTGTGTTTTGCAGGTTTATTAGGTGGTAAAACCTTCCATGGTCCATACGCACTATTATTAAGGCGCACTGCACAGGAGGAGCTTAATTTAGAGCTTGATTTCATAGAAAACTGTCCGAAAAGGTGTCTGCATTATAGATTTCATCAAAGGATAGAGTTTAAACTCTGCAAACCCTCTCTGGTGCCATTAAAGCTCGAATTTCATAGACATAGATAGTACGGGAAGCAGCAGAGAGCTCGAGGCAAGAAATAGAAGACTTTTGAGCTTCTTCAGGGATTTTAGAAGGCAAAGGTACCAAAATCAAAGACCCCGTGGATTGTGCAGAAGGTCCATAGCATAGGAAACTATACCATCAGGGTTTTCATATCAGCAGAACGTTCTTCCATAAAGGGACAAGGTACCCCTAAATTTCTCATTCTATGCCGTGTTCTAGAGAGATATTCCCACCTAGAAAACAGTCCTATGCTGCCAGTGCATTAGTCATACAGTATGGAAAACCCCACAGTCGTCCATACACCTCGGTTTATTCACCAGAATTCTACAAAGGGATACAACAAGTACATCAAAGACATATCTTGAGTAAATTGCAGCCTAACGAAGATCACTCTTCCATCTGAAGAGTACCAGAGATAAATGCTCAGAATTAAAACCGAATGGAGCCTCGGCCCTCCTACTGTTTCAGATTTTTAATGTTGCATTTAAGTTTACAACTACCATTTTTATTCTTTCTCCTATAAGAACCCTGTATAACATATTGTAAAGGTTGTTGTTCGGCTGCTACTGTTCTAGTTATAAGGGTTCAGTTTGGCTGTTAGAATAGTCTTGGGAGGGATTATTAGAGTAGTTGTTATGTAGTAGGCTGGGAGGAGAATTTTGGATTGTAACAGCGATTGAGCTCAGTGTTTGTGACCGGTTTTGCATCAATTAATCAAAGCACATTTCACAGGATCCTAGTCTATTACTATTGGTGATGTCTTCTAAATTTGTTTATTACATTTCATATTGTTTCATTTTATGTTGGCTTGCATCAGAAATATGGCATAGGATTTACCCTTGTTAGGTACCCTATGTCTCTTCTCTCCTTGCCTTAAATGTTGTTCTACTAAATGTGATTATCTAAGGGCTGATCTCAGTTAATTTTACCAGTGTAGTAGTTCCTTATGCTGCTAGATGATGTATGAGTTAAATGGAATCTGTATTTAGTTGTTCTTGTTGGGTTTGAGCTGGAAGATTTGGGAACACTGGGGATTAGAGTTAGCCCTGTCCACTAGGATCCTTGTGCGACCAGCTGGCCTTTATAAGATCTCTCTGTTAAAATTATCTCTGTTCTTCCCTTGGAGCATGCTAAACCTGACCTGGAGTTAGATGACCTCTGGTCCGATCTATAAGCTACCCCTTTTTCCCTCCATTGAAAGTTGCCTCTGAGTATGTCCAAGCAGGTCTGGAGTTAAATGACCTCTGATCTGATCTATAGATAGAAATTAGGTTGCTTCCCTTCTTTCACTTTCAATCCTTAATGTTCCATCCCACCATCTAATCTAAAAAGATCCTTTAGTATCAGATGACTTTTCCTTTGGAAGCCTTGGCTAGTTGTTGCATGTAATCACCTTTCATGACTCCATAGCCCAATGGATGGCACTTTCTTGATCTATCCTCTTTGCTGAAACATCCTGTTGTTTTGTTCCTTTCTCCCATTACTTTCTTAGTCCATGATCTCATGAACAACCCAGCAACCAACCAACCAACCAAATCATTTTAAAACCCCCCTCTATGCTTCATACCTAGCCTAACATCTCATTTTGATCTTCAAATATATATCATTTTTTGTTTTGTCGGAGAGATCCCTCTCCGAGTCCAGGAGGGCTAGATCCTAGGGCCCCAAAGTGGTTATGATGTTGTCTCATCTTTTGGTCTTGCCAATCTAGCCAAAACATGGGAACCCCAAAAGATTGAAAAAAAACCTCATGTATGTTTGTGGGATTAAACATGGGAATAGTGTTCCTAAGGTAACTGTGAAAACCCCCATTGTACTTTAACAAAGTTTCTCAAGAATACAAATTAATACCCAAAATAAGAGCTCTTTTCCTAAATTCATGAGTATAGTCTTGCACACTTTTCCCTTTGAATTGTCTAAAAATTTTCCAATACATAATGCCATTTTGCATGTAAGATAATGGATAGAATTTCCTTTTAATGGCAGCAATAAAACATGACCAAGACATAGAGATCTTACTATAGTTTTTAATCTCTTCTTCAGTCCTTATTTCCCATCATACAAGTGCAGATCCTTCCATCCTCAAAGAAGCCAATTGAATATTTATGTCATCTTCCTGAAGGTTCTGAATTCTGCAATACACCTCCAATTGAAATATCGAATTATGAAGCCTCTCTGCATTTATCTTGTCATTATACATTGGAAGCTAAAATTGGAAATCAAGTTTCAGTAAGGGTGCTTTTCCTTTTGTCGCTTTTGAGTGAGTATGAGTGGTTTTTGTGGTTGTTGGCTTGAGGGGTCCTAACCGAGTTTCTGATGTTAAGGTTTTCCAACAAACCCCTATACTATTGACCCTTTTGGCAATGACTTGCTTGCACATGCCAAAGTCTCACCCGAAGTAGTATGGGATGGTGCGATAACCAGGTTTGTGCACCCTGTGAGAGGGCAGGCAAGTCAGGCAGGGCTATGTTCGACTTCACAAATATTAGATCATATAGTCCCTTCGTAGCTACGTGCAAAATACCATATATAATCATAAATGATAATAGATACATGATAATAAAGAAACTATCACATCTATTCTTGCATAAATAATAATAAGAAAAATCAAAACAATTGTCAACGCAGCATACGTACTTAACACAGTCACTTGCGGAGCTTAATATAGAATTATACATAACATAACAGATCCATGTCGCAGTATAAACAAGTAACACAAGTACTTTCACAACTTAAATCAATGACACAAATCATACATAATCAGATATCACAGATTCATAAGTCCAATATATTCAGATATTCGAACAGCCTTCTGCATCCATTAATCCTTCAGATCCTTTTACAATACCCAAAACCCAACCTGCACACACAGCAGTAGGGTCTACACACACTAGTACTGAGGATCCCCGCACACAGAGCTAGCAGGATTCCTTTCCCTAAAAACCCAAAAAAGATCTACTAATTCTCAATTCGCACCAATATTAGTTCAATGTCTTCCTTACAACTCAAAAAAGGTTCCATTACTTATACTACTTTAACCTACGCATCCAATGGTCCACAAACCATGGTTTGCAGACTCTTGGTCTACCCTTGACCCACTTACATTGTGTTAGGGGCTTTGACCCACTCCAAAACCCTTGCGCTAGACTAAACATAATAAAAAATATACAAAATGGACCATATTCATAGCTTTTGTAGGAGACCCAACAGTCCCCAAACACAATATTGTGACTTGTCTCGAGTCACTATGGTGGTGGGGTCTCCACCTACACGCGTAGTGTAGTGACAACTGCGACCAATCGGGGTAGCACTTCTTGACTCTGAGCAGCAATGCTCTGTGCAATATCTACAAGCTTCTTTGGTGTTGGTCCCTTTGTTGTAGCCGTGACACTCTCTAGTGTCTGGTTTAGTTTCTTCATAGCACCATCAACATCCTGTGAGAGCTGGAGGGCCGCAGTAGCCTAAGGATTCAAACCTTCTCTGATAACATTATTCTTATGGCTGAGTCCCAAGATCTCATCTTAGAGGGTGTTTGTGGTCCACAATAATGCTAAACGTTGTGCAGGGACCAAGGTAGGTAATGTAGCCTCAATCTTCTCGAAAGCTTCCTCTTTCTGTCACAAATCCTGATTGATTTTCTAAAGGACCGAATTGCGCTAGACCTTGGTCCAAAGCTGCATGGCATCCTCAAGTAACTGTGCGCCCTAAGTAATCTATCATGTAATGGTGTTTTTAGTTTTAGTCACTAGTGCAGCGTGTTGGGCTCATACCTCTGGTGGTGTTACGGGGTGCATTTTGGCCTATAAGTCAGAAATTTGCTGCTCCAACTGTGTCTTAATGACCTGCATTTTCGTCTTGGAGGCCTTCAATGCTGCGACCAATCCTTCCACTTTAGCCTGAGGGGTGGCTATGACCGAGATTTCTTCTGTAACCTATGTTCAGAGCTAGTAGATCAGAGTTTCGAACTCTGATTGCTATGCAATAGCAAAGAGTACGTCTGCCTTCTACTGTGTAATGGTTTGTTCGGCCATAACAAGTTGGTGGTGTACTTGCTGGTCCCAATGGTGAATCTCTTGAAACACTACAGTGTGGAGACCTTGTAATGCTACGTGGGGTAGCTTGGCAAGATTCAACTACACTCTTGCACCTGCTTGGAGCTGGATTTCCTGGTCCGGTGAATTGATCATAAGGGCGGCGCTAGGTAAAGGAAAGAGATGATTTTATTCCGTGGAGAGCACTGTACTACTAGACGCCAAGGGAATTCATCCTTGAACCATGTTGGTATGTATCGTGTCTGTCTTTAGCTGCAAGGCTCGAAGATCTTCTTGGATGGTGTTGATCACATCCTTCTGGTGTTCCTCTAAAGCGACCCATTTTTCTTCCGTGGCTAGTGTGACGACATCTACGATTTGTTCGAGATCGCCATTTGTCAATGTCACCATCTCATCTCATTCCTTCCACTGGGTGAGTTGCTTCTTTCAGTGTCCCTTAACAAGCTCGCCTATTCGCTTCGTACCTCCAACGTTTACTTCCTCTATGCCTAGCTGCGAATCGACCTGGGTTTCAGCCTCGGTGTTATTTGTGGTGGTCAGCTTTGGATGTGTGTCATTTTTCATGGTTGCGCCTAAGTCTTTCCTTGTGCTTCTAGTATCCTTGGTGATAACAGGTGGGGGTACCTATGTTGTGATAATACTAGTAGTTCCCCTTGCATTGGTTTTGAAGCCTATCTTGCAGGCGGTAGGCCATAGTGCAATCAAATTTTTAATTTCCTCGTCTGCTACCATATAAGGAATTGACGTTCAGGTTCTATTCTTGTGGCTGCGGATCTGAATGTTGTTCATGGTAACCTGGAATGCTGCGATACTCTTGTATTTGTCATATACTGTGGGGGACAACCGAGGTTGAGAATTGATGGCTGCAGTCACGCTACTCTGGAAGAGGACCTAGAAGACTTGGTTATCTTATATGCATTGCGCATCCTTGGAATCCCAAAAATGGGCATATCGGGCCCCTTGGAGCTCACATAGGGCTGAATTTGTATGGATTTCCTAGGAAATGAGGGCTATAAGAAATAATAGCCAGGTATAGTAGAAGGCTCTTCCTTGCTCCTGTAACTCATGGACATTAGCTAAGAATTTGTCGCATAATTATTGGGCCCAATTGAGGTAGACCCTTTTTGCACACTGACTAGCTAGCCGACTGAAATATGCAGGGATGGTTGTGACCTGACACTTTTGCATTATCTTGCAAGCTATTAATATGGTACCCATCTGTGTAGCCGGGTCACTGATGGATTTTATGACAAAGCCCCACGTATTCGTTTCCACATGGTAGGTCTTATACTCATATTCAGCGATCTCCCCTTCATATTTCTTGCCCACATGCTCTAGAGGATGTGGCCCGTTCATTGGAAGGCCCGTGATTCTATGAACCAATGAGGCATCTATGGGGACCCTATCTTGAATCCACAGGCAGCCACTCTGAATTAGGGTGAGCATTTGTCAGGCCAGTCGATGAGTGATGCTGTAATGGCCAAAGTGGGGTATACGCAGTAGGTTCAAGAGCCTGTATCTGGCCAATATTCTTACCCAACGCTGAGAAAGGACCGTGACCCCATCATTCGCGTAAATTATGTCAAAGTACAACATGTGGGTCAGCTCAGGGAAGGCTTCATAATTCACCAAACCATGATCGTCGAATTTAACCTCATGGAGCTTTCTGCAGGGGTCACTCAGTATAGGGACTTCTCCTAGGGTTAGCGGTGTATATAGATAGGTAACCAGGCCATCAAGGTTCTTTGGTGTATGCATCAAGGACCTGCATGAGTGGATGGAGGGAGTTAACCAGTTGATTGGATTGGCACGCACGACTTCCCCCTGTGTAGCCTGAGCCTGAGGTGTTTCTTGTGGGGACTTGGCATGCCTTGGGGAGGACCTAGGCTTCCCAGAAGCCCATTTCACAGCTTTGAGGGGCTTCCCTGAGCCTTGTGCTTGCTCCTTTCCATACCTCGTGACCAGCGTTGAGGGCACTTCCTCATCCTCAGACCTGATCTCCATTACTTCCTCAATTTATGGGGCAGTAGGTGATGAGGGCTTAGCTGGGTTAGTGGCTGCCATCCTAGCACGAAAATTGAATCTTGACTCTGGGTGGCTACTATCATTAGGGGGAGGTTGATCCGACATGAGGGGGATAGTGCAGACCTGAAAAATATTACAACTCAAGCTCGCGCGAGATAAAGAGGATAAGTACAAGTTACGCAAGTGAGACAAAACCCTTGTTTGTGCTACCTGGCCCTTTTTACAGTGCCTACAGGCATCCAATGGTAGGGTAATCTTGAAATGTAACTTACCATTAGGTAAATGGTAAAAAATCCTCAAAATATGCCCCATTAAAGGCTAGCGGCCCGCTCCTTTTAACAGTAACTTTTTCTTTTTACCAGATTTTATTGTGCTAATGGCTATTTTTCGCACCTCCTGTGCACTTGGCATTCCTGCTATGCTTGGTTTAAACACTTGGGCCTCCTGCACATCTTCCCCCAACACAGGATTAAGCCTTAAGTACTTCAAACACAAAGATATGTTTTCTTGGCATGGGTCATCCCAACAGAACTGGGTCGGCTTCGTAAGCAAATCTTTCAGAGGTTCTATGATCACTACATGTCTCCGAACAAAATTTCTGTAATAACCTACATGGCTAAGAAGTGAACGCAGTTGCCCCTTTGTTGCAGAAGCTAGAGGATATCTAATATTTGCATCCTTAATTTTAGCCAACGTGGGGTGCGTCTTCTTAATTTTATCCGTTCGCAGCATGAGTGGTCCAGTACCTGTGCACACCCTATTCAATTCTGAGTCAAGACCCTCTCATGGATCATTCTTACCTTATTTTGGGGCTAGGCTACAGTATTTGATCATGCTTGGTGTCTGTGGCTCCCAATCGGGTATTTCAGGTGTGACCCACAAGTGCAATTCACCCCACGCTATAGTGTCAATGTCCTGCAGAGCTGCGTCAAGTGCCTTTGTCCCACCTATTAATCCAAATGTTCCCATAAATTCATCCTTAAAAGTATCCCAATGGCGGGTGCATTGATGGAGCTCCGCATCTAAGTACCATGCAGTGAGAAGTGGTCCTAGGGCATGAAAAACCATATGAACCCACTCTTGGGTAGTTCTATCACACCATTGTTCTATCCAAGCGAGCATATATTTGTGTGGATATTTGGGTACAAGGAACATTTTGAATCGCACGTTGGCTAGGGTCTCAAATCATAGGATCATCATATTCTGACACTCCTCCCAATCCTGGAATGCCTCCTCATGCGTTACCCACCATTTCACAGGTGATCCACAAATGGCTACCTTACAGGCCCATAGCCGTCATTCTTGAGGAACCTCAGCTTCAAATGCCCACAAAAATTCCCTAACATTACCAGAACCATCAAAATAAGGTAGATCTCTTACCTCTGAGGAGATGCAGCGGAAGCTCTTTATGACTCGAAAACATCGCAGCACAGAGGCATCATGTAACTGGTTTTTCCAATTCTCTATCTCCTCATTAGATTCGGAGTAACATTCACTGTCCTTTTCCCAGCAGACTACCCCCTCCGCCGTGGGCTTGATCCAATATTCATCTTGTGCAGTCAACTTATAGATGTGATCCACATCCTCTTCATCATGGACTGGTTTTGTGTATCATTCGCCTTCCACCTGGTCTAATGGTACTATTACTCTTGCATCGTTATTCTCAAATACCAAGCTTCTCTTCTTTAGGTTAATGATGCCCCCCATATCTATGGCCTAATCCAAGCCTAGGAGCGCTAGGTAGGGGTTCGTATCTTCGGCAATCTAAATTAATTCAAATTCATCCCGGACCTTAACCCCTGCGATATCCATCATAATATTTGATAGTCTTCCCAATGGTATGATCTTCTGTTGATTAGCGATACGCAGCTCGATAGTGGACCATTCCAACTTAGGTTCCCCCATTCGTTGCCAATTCTGTTTAGGTAATAAATTTGCATCTTACCCTAGGCCCAAAATAACCTGATCCATCTCATAATCACTGATCTGTGCAGTCAACTGCAACTCCCTACTAGTGTGTTTCTTATAGCTATAGAGTTTGTGTATGTCCTTAACTTCCGGAGGGAGGATAGGTCATGTTGTGAACCTATCTATCAATGCTTGAAGATTTTCCACAACCTTTGGGTTGCGCAGTAGCTTCATACATGCCTGTAAAAGGGGTTTGACTTCCTCATCTACCTTGAGGTCTTCAGGCGGATGCGAAGTGGATGCCTCTGCCTCTGAAAAGTCTTTACGTACTGTGACAAATTTTTCTTTCTAATTTTTTAGATCCCAAACTTCCTATTTGATAATTGCTAGTTGGATCAGAGGCTCGATTACAATTTTCTCCCTAGGCCCCCTTGTGGCTATCCCACTATGTGTTATGACATTCACACTTGGATCTTTTTCTTGTATCTCGGCCTTAACCCTATGCACATTCTGCGTAGGTTTTGGCTACTTTTCCTATATATTTGATCAATACTATAAAATCTTTAATCGCATGGTCCAACTGCCTGCAATACCAGCAGGACTGTCTTGTAGAGTTTGGACAGTCTCTAGAAAAGTGCCCTACCTATCCACAGTTATAACAGATTAGTTTCCCTCATCGCCAACCTGCGCTTCCACCTCTTCCGCCTCCCCTACCCCTTGCTAGGGAGCTCCCTGTGCTTGAGAGGGATAAGGGTGAGGATGGATCTGACTACACCCTATAGAGATTCCCTCGATCAATCATCAAATCATACGTTTGGCAGTTCTGTTCATGATGTCCTACCAACCTGCAAAACCTACACCATTGTTGTTTTACTTCTGGGATGTACACAACAATGTGGGGACAGTGGTTTTTGTCATGTAGCCCTGCAATGTGGCGATCATCGCACCATAGTGCCAGCCCACATGGTCCTGCAACTTCCCTAGGGAACAATGGACTAGGTCCCCTAGCCTGCATGTAGTCTGTTAACAGATTGTAGTTATCCTTGCTGTGATCATTCATACTGCATCGCATGCACCATCTTTCGGGGCTAGCATTTGCGCCTCGCTCCTTTCACAGGTTCTGGATCTCCATGTGCATCGCCTCCAATTGTCCTTGGATTTACTGGATGCCTAGCTGGGTATCATCTCTTGGCGGAGCTTCTAACTTCATAGTGACCTCTAGAGATTTTTCCGGTGAATCGAAATTTTGGTGACCCATAGATACATGCAGGTGAGGCAGCAACATATCAATGAACCATTCTGTGTGTTTTCTATCAGCGTAATGAAATATTCCTTTCCTGATCACCTTATTCAGTCATTGGTTGGCCTCCCAAATAGACTTAGAAGGCCCTTTCTTGAAATCCTTTAGATCGACCACTATTTGAGAATAGGACTTAGGCTTCTTGAACTGTTGTTTCAAGGCGTTCTTGATCTCTTCAATGGTTGAGTTTGCATGCTATCCCATGTATCCCATGTACCAATCCAAATTCCTTCCTTAGAAGGCAAGGGATAGTTGTGCTCTCTTCACCGCATCACTAGCTATGTTTTGCACAGTCCATACTGATTCTGTGACAAACCAAAACTGATCCATGTCTTCATCTCCCACACCCTTAAAGGTATGCAACTTCATGTGCACAACCATGCTGTCTTTTGGTGGTGGAGGTGTAGGTGAATTCTTACCCCTACGCTAGTTCGAAAGTGGTGTGGCTGGAGGACTCTGTGAAACTACTTCTCTTACCGGGCTGTAGACAGATCTACCTCCTTCTAGGTTGGTCCGATACTATTTTCCACTTCACGTCGTACTCTTGTCGAGATCAAAGGTCATCCATTCGGTGTGGCTACATAGAATAATTTTTTCGCATAGTAATATCTTAATAAAAAATGGTAAATTATTCAGAAACTTACCCCTAAATCCTTTGAGGAATCTTCGCTCTACTTCATAGTAGGAGATGAATTGATTGATAGAAAATTCTGTCACGAATCCTCCTAGCATGTTGTCCACCCAGTAGTCTACTGTGCGAGTGATGGTGTTATCAGCCTTCTCTATCTGTTGGATTAATTCTGGGGTCTACTGTGTGACCGAGTTGTCCTTCCAACACTTCTAAAATTCGACCAACCTTGAGAGCCATTCCTGGAGCTTGATCGCAATGATTACGAAGAAAATCTCGTAGATATCCATGAAAATATACTTATTTTTCCACTCTTAGGTGGTCAACCTCTTACTCCAGTTTTCTTTTACTGTGAATTCGTGAACTTGCTATTCGAACCATTCATCAATTTCTTTTCTTTTCGGTTTCCAGTATGGCCTTGGCATTACCCGACCCCTCTCTCAAAATGCTCCCTGTCCCGGTAACAGAACCATTTGTTGGCTTGAGGGATCTTGATCTAGGTTTGGAGGTTAAGGTTTTCCAACAAACCCCTATACTACTGGCACTTTCGGTAGTGACCTGCTTGCGTAGGCCAAAGTCTCACCTGAAGTAGTATGGGAGGGTGATCAAACCAGGTTTTCGCACCCTGAGAGAGGTCAGGTAAGTCAGGCAGGGTTGTGTTTGACTTCAAAAATATCTTATCGCATAGTCCCTTCACATCTACGTTTTCAATACCATATATAATCAAAATAGATAATAGATACAAGACAATAAAGCAACTATCAAAACTATTCTTGCATTAAGTCTAATAAGCAGACTTAGAACAATTATCAATGCATCATAAGTACTTAACACAGTCACTTGCAGAGCTTAATTTAAAATTATGCATAACATAACATATCCATATCACAGTATAAACAAGTAACACAAGTACTCTTTCGGCTTAAATCAATGACACATAGCATACATAGTCAGATATCACAAATTCATAAGTCCAATAGACTTAGATATTCCAACATCCTTCTGCATTCATTAATCCTTCAGATCCTTTTACAATACCCAGAACCCAACCTGCACACATAGCAGTAGGGTCTGCACACAGCAGGACTGCAGATCTTTGCGCACACAGCCAGTAGGAGTCCTTTCCCAAAAAACCCAAAGAAGATCTACTAATTCTCAATTCACACCAATATTAGTTCAATGTCTGCCTTACAACTCAAAAAATGTTCAATTACTTATACCACTTTAGCCTATGCATCTAATGGTCTGCAAAACATGGTTTTCAGACTCTTGGTCTACCCTTTGCCCACTTACAATGCATTAGGGGCTTTGACCCACCCCAAAAACCCTATGCTAGACTAAATATAATCAAAAATATAAAAAATGGACCAGATTCACAACTTTTGTAGGAGACCCTGTTCCAACAGTGGTGGAAGTGGAAGATGATTCTAATGGAGATTATGAGGATGATGATGAAGATATTGGATATGGAGGTGTATTTCCTCCACTACCCTATGAATCATTCTCCTCATCCTTCTTATCATCATAAGTTCCATCTCCATGTGGAGGCTTTGAACCTTTTCTTGCCATCGTAGTAGTAAATGCATCAAACATAATTTTAACCATCCTCTTTATGTGATTGAATTATTTCTTGACATAATCATCTTCTGAATGAAATTCAATTTTTCCAACACCTGACATGATGACTATGGATTCAAGCTCAGCTTCTGGTGCTTTTACCTCTTCAAACTCAGCTTCTTGTGCAACTTGTACCTCTTCAATCTCAACTTCTGAGATAAAAATTGAGGTGCTTCAAGTGTAGTTGTGAGTGGAAATTTGGATGAAGATGGTGCCCTTGTGGCTCTCCTTCTTCTGGTCCTAATCTTAGGACTTGCAACCAACAATTTCCCTTCACCTCTCTACAACTTTAACCTTGTAAGCATCACAACTTTGCAACCATTAAAACACTACTTGCACGACAATCAAGAAAATAGCCTTAGAAACTCATGCTCTTATACCAACATCATATTAATTTGAATGTTAGTTTTGATGTGCTAATTTCATGTTCAGATTTAAAATGTCTTTGTTGATATTTGCTTTATGTGCATAGGTTTCCTTGGTGTTTATGTGTGTCAACCAGTTAAATGAGCTGAGTTTTTAAGTTAAATTCAAGAGCATAAAGTATAAAAATCAAATGTTGAACAACAAAAAAAAAAATGCACAACAAACCATCACAAGTGATCCATCAACAAATTGTTTTGATGAATGAGTTCACCCTTCCTAGGCTACATCTCCTTTGTCTACCTTCCATGGCTTAGGCCTATATTAGATAAAAAGTGCAAAAATTGTTGTTCAAAATTCACATAGAGCTCCTGAAACCTGCTTAAAAGATTAAATAATGTTAAAATATATCAGAAATGACTCTTCTTTCTCTTCATTTGGTCGAAAATTGAAAAATATATGCCACATTTAATTTTCCTAGGAAATCTCCTACAAATTTGGAGAAGACTCCAGTTAAGAGCACCGTAGTTGGAGAACCTGCAGGTTTTGAAGGCACCTCTAAAAATTTTCCATCCTAACTGGAGTTAATTAATGTAAAACACAATGTGGTATGGGATAATCTCGATTATTATGGTGCATAAGCACATTTAATGGGAGCGCTTAAGGATGGTTATGTGATAAGGACACATGGGGAGGCGGTTTGCCCCCTCCTTCTCGTCGTCAGAGTAATTGTATGACATTAAATATGTATGGCAGACATAGATTAATAAGAAATGTTGTTTTGGCTTATTTTTAAGTTTCTCTATTCATTTGGGGGAGGTCATGTGGTCGATCCCCAACCTCCTCCCTTCCACTGTTGAATAGTTTTCTTCCACGTGAAATATATGTGCCCAATAACACCATATCAAACCTTTGGCATATATTAAATTTCCACCATATAAAATATTAAAACCGAATTTGGAATGTTAATAAATTCACCCATATGATAGAGTTCCTATACCATATAATATTTCAAATGTAAAGTATGGTTCAGAATTTGTAAAATTTAATGCAATTCGACCTGTGCAATGAAGTAATTCCAACCTTTGACATTGATTTCGAACTTTGGCAATAATATCAATTCGATCATCCATAATATAAAAATCGGACCTTGGAGTTAGAATTTGAACTTTGGAGAGGGTCCACCAGAGGGGGCACATGGCCACCCCTGGTTGCACCACGTGTCAGCCTCTGGTTGGGATTTCCCAAACCATAAACAAAATTCTCATTCAACATTAGGAGAAATTGTAACAAAATTTCATCTTCAAACCAATTCGAGGAATCCTGTTGTGACACTTGTCATAATGTAACTAGTTGAAACTGAAGAATATTCCTAGAATATACCCTATATGCTGATTGGGCTGCCATGTTATCCACCTGTCACTGTTCTCCAATTTTTTAGCTGTTTAGAAAAATAAACAACATGCTCTATCTTCTTCATCTAGTTTTTTATTCTGACAAAATGAATTGCACTGGATTGCTGGCGGCGAGCTCTTCGCTGTCATTCAATTTCTAAACAATTATTAGCACTTTCATTTTTGATATTTTACACTAAGCACCTGATCAATATTCCCCTAATTACACTACGTTTTGATTTTTCCTTGCATGAAAAAGAAATGGTGTGTCGATAATGGGTTTCTTACTCCTTTTTCCTATTATGTTATGTGGGTCTAAAGGGAGACAATAAAATAAAGCTATTTAAGAAATCATTCATACGCAAGCCTGGGTTCACCTAAAATATGCAAGGGAAGTACAGATTACCTACTTTTTGAAATGACACTCGACTCTTGTGCCAAAAACTAGTGAAATGGAAAAACAATTCTTTCTTTAGTAACAAGATTTGTGGATGATGGGCCACTTACTCCTTTACTAATTAAGCTATATGATTTGTAGAAAAAATAGCAAAATAGTTTGAAACACATACGTGGAATTTGGCCAATTAATTTTCTCCATAATTAAGCTATGCGTGTGTTGCAAATAAAAAGGGAAAATAATCCAATTGCTCCAATAATAGTGGTTAGTAAAGGAACTAAGAAAAATAAACAGATTGTAAAAAAA
The DNA here is from genome assembly GCA_034641835.2 of Pinus albicaulis. Taxonomy (NCBI): domain Eukaryota; kingdom Viridiplantae; phylum Streptophyta; class Pinopsida; order Pinales; family Pinaceae; genus Pinus; species Pinus albicaulis. Next base: position 1,546,011,432 of record CM076578.1, on the reverse strand, counting down.
ATGCAGCGGTGAAGGAAATTCACTGAAGGTTTCCAATCACCCGAGAAACATAAACTAAACAAATACATAAAAGCATAAACAAATACATCTATAAAAATAAACTAAACAAGGACATAAACACATAAAATAATGCTTAATGAAGAAAATTAGTCAACAAAATAATGTAAAAAGGCTCCCTTTATTGACTACTAGTGGTAGAAGATGAATACTAAACACGTGAAGAGAATTATTTGAGCTATGGTGCTCAAAAAACTTGAAAAAGGAGTTAACTTTCCTCAATTTCTTTGAAAGATTCTCCTCTATCAAAAAATAAGTATGAAGACTCTCTCAATGGTGGAATTTTATTCCCTCACTAAGATGATAGATTTCTTAGAAGAAATGTGGCCAACATGCTAGATCTCTTACTTCTTTTGCTTCAACAATGAAAGGTATTGTTTCTCTGATAGCAATTTATTCATCATAAGATTGTCTCACGTTTTGCTTCTCCCATGGCTTATATATATATATATATATATATATATATATATATATATATATATATATATATATATATATATATATATATATATATATATATATATATATATATATATATATAGATATAGATATATATTTGAATCCATGTTTCCTCTCTTGGTTCTTGAATAATAGTGATTCAAGAGTAGGATACGATCATTCCATTGAGGGCTTCATATCTTCCGCGCGACTTGAATTCAATTTTCCTTGACTGGCACATGTCAGGAAATCATCCTCCAAGTCTGGGAAGTGGTCCCAAAATTTCTGAGTCCTGCTTTTCCTCAATCACATGGATTTCAAAGAAAAATCTGCATGGTCACACTTTTCACCCTCCTATATGGTGTGCAATCTAAATTTTACATAGGAAAACTTAGGAGAAGTTAAATTTTTAAGACTTCCATAATTTATTCAATTGTAAAATCTTGATCTACATGTTATTTTGGAAAACCTTAGGTGTATCTTAGAGTGTATGATTTTTTGCTGTTAACATAATCCACCTATGTATTTAAGGGGAATGTCTTGTGAAGACAAATCTACACCCAAGATTAAAGTTCTTATTCTAAATTATTCTGTGTAATTTTGAACACTTTGGCCTTTAGCTTGTCTAAAAAATTCTCAATGTATGATTTATTTTTTCATGTAAACTAATGGATAAAATTGTCTTCTTAATTTAGCTACAAAATCATTCCAAGAAGAGATCATTTTACCATTTTTATTCAAGTCTTCTTGAGTTATGGCCTCCCATTAAATGAGACCTGTACTTTCCAAACGAAGAGAAGCAAGTTGGATCTTGGTCACATCATCCTTAATCCTTTTAATGTTGCAATAGACCTCAATCTGACAAACCAAATTACCCAACTTTTGAACATTTACTTTTCCATTCTACATAGGAAATTCGAACTTGACATCAATATTTAACAAAGTATACTTAGCATGTATTTTTGGATACCTTAGAGGAGCATGTGAACGAGATGAAGTAGATGAGGATAAAGGTGAATATGGAGGTTAATGAGGAGGTGGAGGTGGAGGTTTTCTCTCATCGCCACCATTACCTTTTGGTTGATTGGAACTCTCTCCATGTAACCTTGTAGTCCTATTTTCATTTAAAACTTTCACCATTTCCGACATGTCATTGAAATCCTTTCTAAAGGATCACTCTTCCTCAGACATGATCTTGTATCCTTCTTCATGTGCCATGACAAGTGGATTTTTAAGAGTTTATGACCTCCTTGAAGAAATTTTAGGATTTGGTTCTTGAGGAAATCCTTCTCTTCTCTTCAAATTTAACCTCGCAATCATCCGAAAACACTTGAAAACACGTTCAAACCTTCAAAACAACCATGCTTTGATACCAAAACTGGTCTGGAATTAAAAACTTGAAGGTGTATTAAAAAATTTCAGGCAAGTTTACATCTTGTGGGAAATGGATCAAGTTGCAAAAGAAAATAAAATTTACAGTCTTTACAACTTAGTATGCAAAAATAAAATAGAGAAATATGAACCATGAACATCAACAGAAAACAAAAAATTGATAATTGTGTTCAACCCTACTGAGCTACATCTTTGATTCCAACTTTCAATGTTGAGCCTCTTCAATTATGTGATCAAATACGAAATTACATCAATTTACATTGATAAAAATGTAAAAATACGACTTCCAATGGATTGAAAATGCTCAAAGCTCCATATCTAGATTCTTCTTGAGCTCAAAAAGGTTAGAAACTAAGAAAGATATGCCTCCTTGAAAATTTTTTGTTAATTGTTCTACAAGATTTCAATTATAGTTAATTTTTCTATTTTTTCCTCCTTTCTTCCAACCGCCAAGTGACAGTTTCACCTGGAATTGGCAGGATTCCCACCACAATTGTGGAAATTTCTCGCCTCAATTGTGCCAATATCCCTTAAGTGTTGGTCAAGGTCATGTGGGTGTCATGTGGCTTGGGGTTAGGCTAACCACCCACCCCCACCATTCCGCTCCCTGCTGTTATGACTCTAATAATTCTCAAGTTGTGATATTTTTATTGAAAGTCTAATAACAATAGAAGTAACCACAAAACAACTTTTAAACTCTAGGATCTAGCCTTCCTAGGGTTCAGAGAGGGCTCTCTCTTTAAGTTTTAACTTTTCTTATTATTATAAGATATTAGGCTAGTTATGATTGTGAAATTTGGTTTTGATTTGGTTTGATTTGGTGGGAAAAATCACTTAATGAGATGGATAGTGGGAAATCTATTTGTCCATTGGACTAATGAATCAAAATTCAAGCAGACAGAACTAGGATCAAGGTCAAAAATTCAAATGTTTTCATGGCAATATAAATAAGTCTTTGAAGATCTTGGAAGGTTGTTTTGGTGAAGTGGTTTGATCGGGAAAAAGAGAAATGAAGGATTATTTGTTCTAGATAAAGAAGGAGTAGACAGAGGTCATTCAAAAGAGGGAGAAATTAAGGGTTCCCTACTCTGGAAATTAGCAGAAAACATAGAAATGATAAACAGTAAAGGCATGGTGCTTTTAACAAATCCTGAAATAATACTCATGTTTTATTCATTCAAATTTAGAATACATAATGGATGCACGAAAACATGACAAGATAAACAATGACAAGTAGAAATTACTTCACTTCAAGGGCTCATGAAATGAATCCTGAAATATGATGCTACATGATTTGATTCTATCCGCTACTCAAAATTTGCAACAAAAAGCTTCCAAGTCCAACAAAAATGACTATAGAAATCTTCAGCAATTTATTCCACACTAATACTTCAAAGAGCGAAGTATTTATACCAAAACGTTTACAAAATATCCTAGAATTATTCTAGGAATTATCTAAGGAGAAAATACAATATATATACAACCAAATGGTGGCAGCTACTTAACAAATCAGTAAGCTATCCTATTTATCCAAATAAAATAGAAAATTGTTTGTGGATAAGGTCCAGTTGGCTGCCTTGGTGTCCCCTTTGCTGGCAGAGATATTTCAAATATGTTTTGAAATATTATCTTCAGTATCTTATACTCTTTAAATTTGATTATCTTTATTCTCTAATATTCTTTAATCTCTGTAAAAACTGCGTTACTGCTGTAATAAGTTCTATTTTGACTGAAAAAGAAATAAATTAGCAAACTGTTTATGTCTTTATTTTTGCAATTTGACTTTTACATTAAATCAATGAGTGATTGCCAAACTTCATCACTTGGAATTTGTATCTTTTTAAGCTTCCTAAAATTCTCATCTGCCTCAATATATCCAGAAAATGTTGGTTTTATGACAAATAAATGTCTTATCTCATGTTGCAAATAAAACAAGTCTTCAAAACTTGTGAGTAAGACCTTCCCTGCAGGAATACCTTTTCCATCTATCTAGTCCACCTACTCTTTTACATACTATCTTATTTTCTTATTGTAGTCCTCTTGTGGCATGAGTTTATCATTAATGACCAAAATGTTAGGAAAAATTCTTTGCCTCAAATTTTCAAATTTAACCATAAACTTGGTTATGGCTATGTTCATGTTTTCACATTTCTCTTCAAGTTGTTTCATCATATTCTTCTTTGAAAGGACTTTCCTTATTTCAAGGATTGTCTCTGTCCTATCAATGATTTCTATTTCTTCCAACTCCTTGTTTTTACTATTCAGAATCTTTATCAATTCTATGGCTTGCTTAGGTTTGTCACCTAGCTCACCTTTTGTTTTCTGAATCTCTGCTTGTCCTTTCTTCAGTAAATCCCTCTGCTCATATATTACCTGGATTGATGGCCAAACATCATTGATGGCTTCAATGATTTTACTTCATAACTAATTCTTCACATAAGAAATTGTCTCTTTCAAGGTCAAATCTTTTTCTAGATTCTTCAACTCAGTATTTAACCTATTAGCCCTTTGGTCATGAGTTTTAGCCTTAATTTGAGCTATCTTTTTAACATCTTCAATATTGTCAATCAATTTCTTCAATTTGTTAATCTCATTTGTTTGAAGTGACATTTCTTCCATGGATTTTACTATTTTATTAGCCTCATCTGTTGGCTGCACTGTTGATGTAGAAGACTCTGTGGCTGATGTTGTAGATGATGACATTGGCACTGCAGTAACCAGTGGTGCTTTTGGTGCCAACTCTTCTAGCAGAGTCGAATGCACATCAGTAGTAACCATCAGAATTATTGCAAGAGTTTCCTGTGCTTTTATAGTTTCTCTTTCATGGACAAGCTTGTCCATTTGGATCTACATCTCTTTTATCTGTCCTGTTAATTGAAAGATCAAGTTCATCATGTCATATTTATGATTTTCCTTTTGTACTATTTCTCTGGCCTATGGATGTTCAGTTGGTGGAAGCTTGATTTGTTTCCTTAATGCTACAATTTCCTCATTATTTTTCTTCACTAACTGTTCCGCAACCTTGACATTGGCAAGATCATATCCTACTTGGATAACCAACACTTGTAAAGACTTAATCCTAAGATCTTTATCATATGATGAGGCTTTGTCAACCTTTATTTGATCTCTCATTTTTATGATAGTATTATGAAGCTTGTTGATACTCATAGCCTTGGTAGTTATGGTATAATATAACATCTATGAACTTTTCCTATGAAACTCAATCTTATCTATTCCATGAATGCTTTCTGTGGGCACTTCAAGATAAATTTTCTTATAGTCTACAACTATCTTGGGAGTCTTAACTATTGATTGAAGCAGTGACATAGTAAAATTTTTATTTGAATAGTTAAAATTTGATAAAAGTCTGCTCTGAACGTCTGGTGTTTGCTTCAAATATTGAGAATATATCTCATTAATTATTTCTTCATTGTTTTTCTTAATTTTCTTGTATTTTTATTTGATATCGAGATCTTTTATTCTGCTGTCTGTGAGGAAGATGGCTCCAAATTATGTTGTTTCTCTACGACCTGAGTGTTGGAATTATCAGGTTGTCCTTTATTTATAATTTATGTAACTGGCTCATTTGTATTGACTGTAGCAACATCTTTATTTTTCACTGGAACATCTGTGTCTTTTACTTCTATGGTCACGCTTCCTTTATCAACTGAATTTACTTTAGGCATTTTATTGTATCTAATTTGAGACCATGTTTCAGTTGTTGTCACAACAATGTATGTTCCTTCTTCTCTGAGTCTTTTAGTAGCTTTCTCTCCTTGATTTTCAGTTTGCAAGGTGTGACTAGTATCACCCTATTTAACTGAATCTACCAAAGTGTTTTCTAGCCACTCAGTTTGATTGACATATTTTTAAATCTCTGGTTTTTCCTCATGAATATAGGGTTTTAGTTTACACTTAACCCTCATTTTTCTTAGTATTCCTTATGCATCATAGTTCCATGCGAATCTTTCTTCAAATATGTACTCAAGTAATTTTTTTGCTGCTCCTTTTTTTACATCTCTGTGATTACAAATAAATGGCCCCACCTAATTCTTCAACTTAAATTGGGTCCTTTTATTCACTGCTAGGAAGTTAATATATTTAGAATTTAATATTTTTCTGATATAATCCAAGGAAAAGACTCTCATTGGTACATATTTAGGTAGTTTGTAGGGTAACAGATTGGACCCAAAAACTCTAATTTTTGTATGTTTTTCATATAAGTACCAATCGTCAGTTATATTGTGCTCTGATAGCTGTATCATTTTCTTCATTTCATCACTGATTCTTGGTTGTTCTATATTTATCAGCATATTTATCAATGGATGGAAAAAATTATCTGTAAACTCTACATTAGTGAATTTTGAGGACTCTTTTCTAATCAAATAAGTCCAAAAGATGACTGAAAGTGGATTTTATTCTATATCAAGCTTCTAGAGGGTCATTGGGAACTTATATGCTTCAAAATACAAGAACATATGGAAGAGAAAGGATGTATATCTAATTACTCCATCAGTTGGACATTTGACCAACTGATCATGGATATTGTCAGCTATATACTCAGCCTAATTGAAAATTATAGAGGGAGGTTGTCCTGCTGCAAAATTAGATAGAAACCCTAGGATGGACTCATTAGTATGCTCATTTTTAAAGTATCCTAGGATAAATGACAACATGGAAATGACATGCCTAGACCCTTCTGGAAATTTTGAAGTAGAATATGGAGGGTTGATTTGTGGAATTTTAACATGTAAAGGCATGAACACTTTAAAAATCTGAAACCTTTTGGGAAAATCAAAACCAATTTACAAGTTTTTTAGTGCTTCTATTGATAAAGGAACTACTTTGGTATCATGTTTGAGTTGTAGCATCTAGTTTATTGACTCAAAAGTAAATATAAACAATATCTCTTTGTTTGCATTCATCATTGCTCTATTTTTAGGTGAATAATAACTCTGACACAACCTAATAACCTCTAGGTGTTGATGAGTGACTGGAAGAACATATTTTGGTTGTCTTGATTCCAAAATTTGGACTTATTCAACCTGATATAAGGAATTTTCATAACTCCAGTAGTGGAGGTATAACAGATTAAATTCAACAATTGGATCTATTATTTTATAGTTCACATCTGCGAAAGGTGTGTGTTCAATGTCTACAATAGGAGGTTGTAGAGGATTAACAATGATTGCAATATTGAAGGGAATAGCTAGATTGGAATTTGACATTTTTTGGCTTTTTGGATAGTTGAAACTCTGTTTTTAGGTTTTATGGATTCCTCTATAAGATTAAATGGTTTACATAAGTGATTTTTAATTTAACAAAGGTTTTGGATGTGGAATAGGTATAACTTGGTTCTTTCCTTGTATTTCAACCTTCAATTTTGGTTTTCAACTAGATTTCAGACCCTTACAGGTTTAGGAGATGATAAAACAAGGGTTTCATCTATTTTTTGGATAACTCTAGACTAAAAAATGATTAAAATTAAGCACAAAGGGTTGGGGTTACCTGCAGAGGATTTATGGGCAATTAAGGAGTCTTATAAGGTCTGCAAAGACTGAAAATGAATTCAATTTTTCCTTTTAAACTATACGCAATATTTGAAATAGGGTTCAATCAAATTATGACAGGGTTTTAGCTCTTTTCGGGCAAGTAGAAGCTTTCTTTGAGCAAATAAGCTTTTACAGTACTCAATTCTTTCAGCAATTTATTTTTAGAATGATAATAGGCTTGTTTTTCTTGGAAAATACTTTTTTGTGTAGGTATTGGCCTTTGTAATAGTTCTTGAGGTGTCGGAATGAGTTTCTGGTTGCTTTTGAAGGAAATATGGGACTTTTCAGGTCTTTGCAGCAGTTTGGGTTCTTTCTGTAGTCTTGACATCAACTGCGTAGCTTTTTTGTTGGTTCCAGGTTTGAATCAGTGTACAGGCTTCGTTCTTTTCAATCAGGACGACGAATATAGTGAAATAACGTAGGAAAGGACATAATGGCACAATTTAAAAGTTTTATTAAACATTTTAGGTCTAAAATAACCTGCATTAAATGGCGGTCACATCGGACATGTTGTTCCTTGAGAAACAATTCCTTGCTGTGTAAAGGAATCCGTGCTCAAGACATTAAATATTATGTCACAAACAAGTGTATATTTGTCTCTGTTTATTAAACCTTCAAATATTAATAATATAATCTCCAAATATCAAACACCTACAAGTTCTGCAATGCCATGTTCTCTTTATGCTGAAGTGAATGAATGGAAGAAAAAGAAAGAAAAGGATTTCAATTTGATATGCTGCTTAAAACAGAATATACCATTATAAAACCCTGAAGAAGTGAGGAACAATAAAGTTAAAATAGAGGAGCGCCCATTAAGGATGTTTAACTCTTAGATACACAGATATCAAGAGACCTGCAGCTCAAATCACTCTATTTTATTCATAGATATGAAAACGAAATGGAAACCATAAAACTATTCAACATAGATAGAATGAAGGAAACTTGCAAAAATTTTCATTGATTCAATATTTTTCAGTACAAAATTAGGCTCCAAGGTCCAAAAACTCGGAACCTTTCTCTTTCTTCAATTTGTCTTTAAATACATTATGACAAAACAGTTTCCAATAATGAAATTGATTCTAACTACTCTAACCAACTTTAACTGCCTAAACTGTTAACTGTCATGGAGGTACATGCCTCGAAAATTTTTTATTACTTTTGCATAATCCTAAGAAATGACATAATGAGAATTTTTATAACTTCTAATATAAAGGAACAGCTATTCCTAAAGTGGCTACGGAATCAACGACTACTTTTGATTTATCCGTTGGGATCTTTTTTGCTGTGTCAGCGGAGAAGATTTTGCATTTTTCCCAAAGTTCACTTTGAGCTGTAGGGGCATTCCTGTAGCTGAGGTATTCCAATCTAAATGCAACTGCCTGATTGTGAGTGAGTCTTTCTGTGAAGAGTGCTTTTACCATCCATAGCAAATTGAAGTGCCTCTGTAAAAAGTTAAACACTGTCTCTCCCTTTAAAACTTGTGTCTTTTCATGCCTGCTATCTGCTCTGCTCTTTGCCAGTGTTAATGCATCTTCATAAAACTTCCATGTCAAAATATTTCCCTTTTCTGTCCAGCATGAAGGAAAACCTGTTCAGATCAATTTATCAAAAGTTATATCGAACTTCTTTACTGCCTCCTTAATTCTCAGTAACCTTTTCTCTGCAACTTTCCGTAGATCATTCTTAATTATCATTTTATCAACTTCTTCAGCATAAAAGTATCTGTCTTGTATCTGAATATCTTCTAACTCTTCATCTGATTTGGAATTGATAAAATTTAAAAACCTCCTAGCCCAATTTGCTCTTTTAATGACCGTTTGTTTTTCAGATGATATCTCCTCTTCATGGTCTAAGATGAGGCGTTTCTCTGTAGCAATTATACTTAGGGAATCCAAATTTGACTTCATTTCAGAGATAATTTCATTCCAAATAATATCTTTAGCTCTTAAAAGTGAGATGTTACCTTTTAGCTTCTCCTTGAGCTCCTTAATTTAATCCACAACCTTTGGTAATTGCTGCTTATTTTCATTTGCTTTATCTTCCCATCCTCTCATCATCTTAGTAGCTGTTTCCAAATCTAACTGAACCCGCTTAAGATCACCTTCAGCTATCTTCAGTTCTGTGCTGAGCTGAACAATTTGGGTTTGAGGATCCGCATCTCTGTCACCTGTAGGAACAACAAAAGTGCAAGTATGGTTTTGAATCTGATTCTGCAGAGATATAGCAGTCTGCTTCACTTTGGATAACTCTTCATCTTTTTGTAACAATTGCAGACGTAACCCTTCCTTTTCTTTTTTCACCTCAGCTACTTCTGCAGCCATTGAGTGCTCTGTAGCTAGTAATTTTAGCTTTTTCCTTAGTGAGGATATTTCTACTTCTGCACTTTTCATGAGTTTTTGAATTGCAGCTTTATCATTTGGAGCCACACCAATTTTCATAATGATCTTCTTCAACTCTTACTTTTGAGTTGTTAATGCCCTTGAATTAGCTTTCTCCATTTTGTATTGTCTGATGACCTTTACAAGCATGTTTTCAGTCTTGACTGCTGTGGCATTAGTCTTGCTCAAATCATTTACAATCAACTGCCCGGTCTGCATATGAAGATTCATTTTGTCCCACAATGGGATCTTTTTAACATCCATGATTATGTTTACCTCATTAAAGCTGCTCGAAGACCCAAGGGACATTCCCTTTGGATGTGATAGAGCCATTCTAAATTGATCTTTTTCAATATCCATTACAGTCAATAATCTGGTCAGATCAACAGTTGTGTGATGTTCTGCTTGCGCTTCTACATTGGCTTTTATTCTCTGATTTCTTTCTTCAATTTGCGTGAATACTTGCTTGACTGCCAGCATCCTTTCTGAGTAAAGTTCATGTCTTCTAGGAGAAGAGGGAACACTTGATTCTTCATTGATATGAAGGGTAAAACCAGGCGAATTGGGAGAATGATCTTCTGCTAGTTTGGTTCTCTTTTCTTCTCTGGGTTCCTCATTATCTATTTCAATAACATCCTCTCTACTTCTTTTGCTTTCCCTTTCCATAATGGCAGGTGTTTGAATGCTGGTTTTTGAGGCACTTGTTTCACCTGGATTTGCCAGCTTCTCTATATCAGGCTTGCTTACATGGGAGAATGCAGCATACCCGTTCTCAACCCTTTTCTGAGAAATTATTCCATGCGGATCATAAGGCCATTTTTCTCCCAACAACAACTGTGTCCCTTCCAACATTTTTGAGACTTCATCAAAAGCTTGTCTCGCGTTGACCACAAAAGGTCCCACACTCATAGGAAATTTGTACATCAAACCTTTCTTCATGGGAAGAAAGTGGACTTGGTCTACATTAAGACTTTGCCTTATGAATTCCAGGGCGAAAAGTCGCATGGGTACAAAAGTTGGGAGCCTATAGGGCTCAATGCTAACTCCATACAGCCTTATCTCCGAGTATTCTTCGAATACAAACCAATCTCCAAATCTGCAATTGGGTCCTATCTGTAGGAATTCCCAGGCTTTTGGTAGAAAGCATGGAGGAAGAGTTCCATTCAAAATTTTATAAGCAATAGACATGAAATGATTAGCAAATTCAAACAGCCCTGCTTCATTCTCTTATTTTCTAATCATGTCGGTCCAGAATAAAACTGATTGCTTATTTTTATTACTATCAACTATATTTAAATCCAAACTCATGAATTCTTCAACATTTTGATACAAAAATAAGTAAACAACCAATGATGGAAATCTGAAGAAACCTGTTAGAGGAAAAGCTATCAATTGGGAATTTACTATTTCCTGCCAAAAAGACAGAATGTCAAGGACCACCCGTGGTTTCATCATCAGTGCAAACATCCCCAAGAATGATTTATCAACTTTGTGGTCATCGTCTTTCCCCAAAATCTCCGTAATGCAGCTAAGAACTGGTCTATACTGAACATTGAATGCCTCCAAACTGAACTCTTCTCCTTCAAATTGAGTTTTTTCTGGATTTGATTTCAAAAATGACATACAACGACTAAACTCTTTGTTTGAAAGGTCTTCAAAATACTAAACCAATGAATCTTCGGAGAATTATAACGAAGACATATCTTCTGGAAAGCACAATGCTTGGTGAATTAATTGTGTTGATACCTACAGGACATTTTCTCCCTGAGAATTCATGACGAAACATTTACCAGGGTACATTGATGAGACTAACCATGAGATGAACTCGGGGAAGAAGTGAGTTTTCGAAACACAGGCGGACAGCACACCAGAACTCTTCATAGCAGATAATACAGGGGATTTATCAGTGTTTACGGTTACTTGGTAATGCAATAAGGGATGATTGACGGACGACGCGGTATCCTGGACGTCCTTTTCACTATCCAGGAGGGGACTGAGGTTTGATGAACCAGACAAGGATATTCGTTTTGCCATGACTAACAGGAACTGAAATCAATTCGCGGGGTAACGGAAAATGCAAATGTGGCAAGAACACAGTTTAAAAGGGGAAAAACAGTCACATATGGACAAAACAGGACTAAAGAAATCTTTAATAAGCTACGGGAATCAGTAATAAATGCCGATATGATGTGGAAAAACTGTTGAGAGCGGATGACAGATGTTTTCCACTTCGCTTGATGACGTCACTGCGGGGGGTCCTAGAGTACGACAGAAAACTTCAACCTATACCCCCCGTAATGAATCCAAGTCGTTGATCACGGCTCATCCAAGATTTGACTAGTCAACTATGAGGGGTCAGGATTTGATAAACAACGAGCTACTTCTCCCCCCGCAATAACTTATCCGAAAGCACTTTTCTGTGATCACTGCTTCCACTTGGGAAGTTGCTCAGAGCTTAAGCTTGAAATCATATATATCAAAATAAAGTTTTATGACTACTTTATGTACATCATTCTTTGTAAAACCATTGCATTTCTTTTTTTTTTATGCTAAAGTATAAAAATTTCATACTATAGCATATTTTTCGAATTTCAAAATTTTTTGATTTTCGAAATAAAATATAAAAAAGGATATGCAGATAATGATCCACAACATCTGGCTCCACCCGAGGATAGTGTTTTTACCACGAAACACTAAGAACCTGCAGATTAGTGCCTTCACCTCGGGCATGGAGTCACACATTGCTTGATGGAAATGTACACTGATCACACCGGATATATACAATGATGAACAAACAACTACTTAATGCTGAAAATAATGCTTGAGATATTGTCCATTCATAGGCATATCCAACACTTCTCCTTCAAGATTTTCCAGTACGAAAGTATTATTTCCTCTGACTTCATCAATTTTGAATGGGCCATACCACAAGGGATCAAATTTTCCATGTTTCCCTTTGTCTTCCCTTCGTGTATCCCATCTCAATACTAAGTCTCCCTTCTGAAACATGATTTCTTTTTCTTTCCTGTCAAACATTTCCTTCATCTTCTGCTGATAAGTGAGAAATTTGTCCCGAACTTGATTTCTATTTTCACTTAGCTCCATCACATTGTTCATTCTTCTGATCATGGCATTCGGTTCTGCTTGAGCATCTTGGAGGAAAGAAATCACAGGTTTTACCAACTGTGTGGGAAACAATTCTTGAGTGCCATATACGAGCTCAAAAGGAGACTTGCCAGTAGACCTCTTAGTATTCATCCTTGTTGCCCATAGAGAAAAAACTAACTTTGTATCCCAATTCTTCTGATTTTCACTGATTGTCTTCTTCAAAATTCTTACCAATGTTTTGTTGGAAGATTCTGCCAATCCATTTCCCTGTGGATGATAAGCTGTAGAATGAGACAATATCACACTATAATTCTGACAAAAATTAACAAATCTGAGTGAGTTGAAAACTTGGGCATTATCTGTCACAATCTTCACTGGAGATCCAAACCTGCAAAATATATTCTCCTCTAGAAACTTCATAAAAACCAAATCATTTTCCCTGCTGGTGGGGATTGCCTCCACCCACTTTGTAAATTAGTCTGTAGCAGTAAGTATCCACTTAAATTGCCCACTAGATGGCGGATTAATTTCCCCAATTAAATCCAATCCCCATTGTCTAAAAGGTTCTTCAACAAAAACAGGGAGAAGAGGTAATGGAGCTAGCTTTTTCTTTTCTGCAAATAATTGGCATTTTTGACAACTTTTGACTGTTTTATAAACGTCAGAAAACACAGATGGCCAAAAGAAACCTGATTTGAATATTTTATGAGCAGTTACCTTCCAGCTGTAATGACCTCCGCACAAGCATTCATGATATTCTTTGACCACTGCTGAAATTTCTTCCTCTGTCAGACATAACAAAAACACACTAGCAGGGTCCTTCCAATATAATTTTTCTTCAATTATGACATAAGGTTGAGCCTTAAGTTTTAAAGCTCTGTATTTAGCTCTATTTATTGAAGGGGGACAAGAAAGAAAGCATAAATAATGGACAATATCCTTATACCAATCTGAGCAGAGAAATTTATACTTAATTGCTGTCTTTGACTAATTATCACCTGTTTCTCCATCGACTTCCTCTACAGGGGCCAAAAAATTGATTCCCAATGCTTGGAAATTGGACTTTGTCAATAATTTGGACAATCCCAATCCTTTAACCAGTTTGGTTGGTTTTACATCCAAGTCATATTCTTGGATTTTAGTGATCCATTTTCCCCTTTTACCTTCCACATCGCTCTGTACTAGTACATCTTTTACAACTGAATTGGGAACGTATGCTAAGATTTGAGAATGAAGGATATAAGTTCTGAAAGCTTTCAATGCTTTCACCAAAGTGTATACTTGTTTCTCCAATATATTATATTTTAATTCTGCATCTCGAAGAACTTTACTAAAATATGCTACAGGCTGTTCATGCTTTTCTTCATTTCTCTGTAATAACACAGCAGCAATTGTTGAAGGAGATGCAAACGAGAAAATTTGAAATGGCTTCAAATAATTTGGACTAATGAGAACAGGCACTTCCTTTAAAGATTCTTTAATCCTTTGGAAAGATTCTCTGGCTTCTTTGTCCCACTTCACTTCGGCATCTTTTTTCAACATGTCCGTTATCTTCTTGACGATTTCTACGTAATTGGGAACGAATCTTCTTAGAAAATTAATTTTTCCAAGAAATATTTGAATATCTTTTTTGCTTCGGGGCAGTGGGATAGACTGTATTGCTTCAAATCTTGCTGGATCAATCTTCACACCTTGCTTTGAAACAATATGGCCCAACAGGTTTCCTTCTTCTAGGGAAAACAAAGATTTTTTAGGATTCAACGACAATCCATACTTTCTACACTTCAGGAAGGCTTTCTGCAAATGTTGCAGGTGTTCTTCATCAGAATTTGAAAAATTGTGACATCATCCAGATAAATAACTACAAACTGATCCCCAACAAATGCAATATCCATCGCTCTTTGGAATGTAGCTCCTGCATTCATTAGGCCAAAAGGCATCGTGGCGTACATGAATGTTCCCCAGGGTGTAGTGAAAGCAGTTTTCTTCTGATCTTCTTTCTCCACAGCCACCTAGTTATACCCTGAAAAGCCATCCACCATAGATAATCTATAATCTCCAGTCACCTTCTGTAAAACAAAATCCATCTTCGGCAAAGGGTAATTATCTTTCAATGAAGCCCTATTCAAGTTTCTGAAATCTACACACAGCCTTATCTCTCCGTTTTTCTTTCGGACTGGTACAATATTGGAAAACCAATCTAAATATCTAAGCGGAACAATTATTTTGGCATGCAGCAATTTCTTTACCTCCTTTTCGATCAGAGCCAACAACAACGGATTGATTTGGCGGAGCTTCTGTTTATGTGGCTTGATTCCATCCTTCAGTGGGATTTTATGCTGTATGATACTCTTATCATATGTCTTCAAATCATCATAAGACCATGCAAATACATCTTGGAATTGTTTGAACAAATCTACGTACCTTTCTTTGTAGTCCTTCGAGACCCCTTTGAACAATTTGATCATTTTAGGCTCCTGTTGAGTCCCTAAATTACAATCTTCCACCTGCTCATCTTGGTTTGCTTTCTTCTGATTTACTGCATCGTCGTTTGCATCAAACAGTCTTTCAAGAGGCACTAAGCCTCTTGGAAAAGCATTGTCTTTCAACTGAATGATTTCCTGACCACCAGTCTTCTTTTTAAGAGTCTTACCAGCCAATTCATCTTCATCAGTTTCCAAATCAATCTGATGATATTCAAAATCTTCAATCATCAACAGAAACTGCTTAATCTGTTCATCATCCTCAAAGACCTGCCAGTGTTTAATATTGTCAGGAATTGAAGGTCTATGTCTCATCTCAATTTCATACCTTAGTCTCGGACTGATCGGAGGCTTGAATGTACTTGTTGCAACCGCCAAAGAATCAGCCATTCTATTTTCTTCCCTTGGAACAAACTGTAAGTTGAAGGCTTCAAAGTAATTTTCGATCAGATCCCAGACCTCATTCCGATATTCTCTTAACCTGGGATGTTTAGTTTGACATAAATTTTTGATCTGTCTTATAATTAATTTTGAATCCCCAAACACAGTCATAGACTAAATTCCCATTTGCTTAGCTGTCTGCAAACTAATGATTAATGCTTCATATTCTGCAACATTATTAGTGGACTCAAACTCCAATTTGAAAGAAAAAGGTACAAGGTTGCCTTCAGAAGAAACAAAAATGAAACCGGCTCCAGTGCCTTCTTTGGAAAACGCACCATCAAAATAACACTTCCATAGCTTGTTCGAATGCAGCTCCTTATGTACAATTGCTGAAGGAAGCTGCCCTTGTGATTCTTCAGCAAATTCTGCATCTTCATGCAGCATGAAGCAAGAGAGGTCATCCTTCTCTTGGCCATAAATTAGTGAATTACCTACATCTTTCTTGGTAGTATTTTTTTGAAATCTAGTCTCTCTATACAACCTCCTTTCTTCACCATTGAAAATGGGAATGATAGCATATGTAAAATCTAGCTTCAAAACTCCTCCAAGCTTTTCCCCCCATGATCTAGATAGTAACATACCAAACCTGGCAGGAATATCTGCCACTACAACATCCATCATAATGCTTTTGGCTGGGATTTGAGCCAATGTAACAACCATATCCTTAATCAGACCCACACACTTTACCCTTTTTGAGTCAAAAGAATAAAGATCTCGATATGGCTTGGTGATTTGCAAATTCAACTCTTTCATCACACACAATGGCATCAAATTGTGGGACGCACCAGAATCTAGCATGCAATTATCTAGAACAAAATCATGTAACAGAAGTGATATATAAAAAGGAGGGACAGATGAATCTACCTCTTCAACATGAGGTCCAAATGTAACCACTGGTTTCTCTTCCTACAGATTTACTATATCACCTACCTCATCAGACTGAGATAAATTGATAAACTCGACAATCTCTTTCTTATAGCCAGGTGTTTTCATTAACTCAAGAAGAGGTACTTGAATCTTCACTTTCTCCAACTCTTTCGACAAATTGAAAGTTTGATTTTATTTTGTCAACTTTTCAGGTTCTTCTTGATCTTTCTTGGAATTTGAGTTTTGATTAGAAACAGTAACCACTTTCTCCAAAATATTAGAATCTCTAACTTTTGTTTGAGAAGCTTCTTCTTGCTGCTTTTCCTTCTCTTTTTCTTCGTTCATGGACTTTTTCCCCTTATCTGTTTTCTTGGTTTGATCTTTCTGGAATGGAGTCGCCATTGGAGCAGGTGCTGCTTTTGATTCTTTTTCTTCATTTTCTTGAGTTCTTAGTCTCTTCTTTGACCTAAAATTGTACTTTTTATGCAACTTGGATTGCATGAAGTCTGTGAACTATCTGCAGTAATCATCCATCTCTTCTTGATCAAATGAAAGATCATTTTCTTCCACTTCTTCTTCTTCAGCTTCTTCTTCTGTTTCATCTTCTTCCATATACACAATAGAAATTTGAGCATCATCCTCTCTCTCATCATCATCATCTGCTGAATGGGACGGGGCTGCCTCTATGTACAAAGGTGCTTGCACCTAATCTTGATATTTTTTTTCTCTTTGTAGAATCTGCAGGGGCTGTTTTTTAAATTGGGGATTAAAAACCCCTCTATTCTGTCTTGCAGGATTACTATCTATTTCCAACTTTACCAATTTATTTGACATATTTTTTATGACCTTAGTCATATCGTCAATTCTCTAATCTTGAGCTGAGGCTTCTTCTTTAGCCTTTCCTTTATCTGAAACTTTACCAGCAGCGGACATATTAGCCTCAATCTCCAGAGCATCAATTTGAATTTGCTCCAACGTAGGGGACCTTCTTTCCCTCAATGTGAAACTGAATTTTGGTTCAAATTCACCAGCAAAAATGACCCTAGCTCCAATAGGAGGAGGCTTCATCTCTGTAGGCAAACTATTATACAATTTGTAAATCTCTTCACAAAATCACTCATATTTTCATCAGATTTCTTCTTGATTGCATTAAATTCTGTCAAAGAATAGTCGTGGTCCCCCTTTTCACCCCACCTTTCAATTAAATGTCTTTCTAGGGAATCCCAATCGTTAATGGAACCATTAGGTGATCCTTTGAACCATTTCCTTGCCTCTCCACTTAGAGACTGAACAAAGAGTCTCATAACAACATCTAAATATTCAACATTAAATTCTCTGCAAATGTGCAAAACAGGGGCAAGTGTTGTTCTGTGGTTATTTCATCTTCACCAGTAAATCTAGGGAGTAACTTGAGGTACTCCTGAGGCATATCATGCAATGGTTGGGCTAGATTTAATGGTGCATATCTATTCATCAAGAAAGCAGGGGCTACAGGGACTACCATATTTACGCCCGGGTTAACTGCTCCTTGAGCTGGGGTAAAATGAATACCAGTTGTAGGTAGGGATGAATGAGGTGAAACAACTGATATAGGAGTTGGAGTATCAATGATTGCAGAAGAGCTGGCAGCTATATGGGGCTGAGTTTCTATAAAAAGAAAAGACACAAACTCCAAAGATTGCTCTTCTAATGTGGGTTCTTGAAAACGAATGGGTGATGGTGATGATTCTTCTTCCGAGAAAATGAGTTTCTTGGAAGCTTTCTTGGATGAGAAAATGTGTGAACTGCTGCCTGGTGCGAGCAGTGTAGTTTCAGGTGTATCTAATATTTTTGGTTTCTGGCCCTTCTTTGAAACAAGCTTCTCAAGATCAGACAAAACAAGAACTTTTTACTGAGAGGTATCTGACCTCGTGTGAGGTTTCTTGGGAGCTAGAGCTATTTTCAAACAAAAACAGCGTACTATTTCCTCCTCTCTGAACAACCAGAGCAAATGTAAAAAAAAAACCAGGGAAAATCTTCGAATCTTCGGTCCCCGGCAACGGTGCCAATTAATGTTGTTCCTTGAGAAACAATTCCTTGCTGTGTAAAGGAATCCGTGCTCAAGACATTAAATATTATGTCACAAACAAGTGCATATTTGTCTCTGTTTATTAAACCTTCAAATATTAATAATATAATCTCCAAATATCAAACCCCTACAAGTTCTACAATGCCATGTTCTCTTTATGCTGAAGTGAATGAATGGAAGAAAAAGAAAGAAAAGGATTTCAATTTGATATGTTGCTTAAAATAGAATCTACCATTATAAAACCCTGAAGAAGTGAGCAACAATAAAGTTAAAATAGAGGAGCGCCCATTAAGGATTTTTAACTCTTAGATACACAGATATCAAGAGACCTGCAGCTCAAATCACTCTATTTTATTCATAGATATGAAAACGAAATGGAAACCGGAAAACTATTCAACATAGATAGAATGAAGGAAACTTGCAAAACTTTTCATTGATTCAATATTTTTCAGTACAAAATTAGGCTTTAAGGTCCAAAAACTCGAAACCTTTCTCTTTCTTCAAATTGTCTTTAAATACATTATGACAAAACAGTTTCGAGTAATGAAACAGATTCTAACTACTCTAACCAACTTTAACTGCCTAAACTATTAACTGTCATGGAGGTACATGCCTCGAAAATGTCTTATTACATTTGCATAATCCTGAGAAATGACATAATGAGAATTTTTATAACTTCTAATCTAAAGGAACAGCTGGTCCTGAAGTGGCTGCGGAATCAACGGCTACTTTTGATTTATCCGTTGGGATCTTTTTTGTTGTGTCAATGGAGAAGATTTTGCATTTTTTCCAAAGTTCACTTTGAGTTGTAGGAGCATTCCTATAGCTGAGGTATTCCAATCTAAATGCAGCTGCCTGATTGTGAGTGAGTCTTTCTATGAAGAGTGCTTTTACCATCCATAGCAAATTGAAGTGCCTCTGTAAAAAGTTAAACATTATCTCTCCCTTTAAAATTTGTGTCTTTTCATGCCTGCTATCTGCTCTGCTCTTTGCCAGTGTTAATGCATCTTCATAAAACTTCCATGTCAAAATATTTCCCTTTTTTGTCCAACATGAACGCAAACCTGTTCGGATCAATTTATCAAAAGTTATATCAAACTTCTTTACCGCCTCCTTAATTCTCAGTAACCTTTTCTCTGCAAATTTTTGTAGATCATTCTTAATTATCATTTTATTAACTTCTTCAGCATAAAAGTATCTGTCTTGTATCTGAATATCTTCTAACTCTTCATATGATTTGGAATTGATAAAATTTAAAAACCTCCTAGCCCAATTTTCTCTTTTAATGACCGTTTGTTTTTCAGATGATATCTCCTCTTCATGGTCTGAGATGAGGCGTTTCTCTGTAGCAATTATACTTAGGGAATCCCAATTTGACTTCATTTCAGATATAATTTTAGTCCAAATAATATATTTAGCTCTTAAAAGTGAGATGTTACCTTTTAGCTTCTCCTTGAGCTCCTTAATTTCATCCTCAGCCTTTTGTAATTGCTGCTTATTTTCATTTGCTTTATCTTCCCATCCTCTCACCATCTTAATAGTTGTTTCCAAATTTAACTGAACCTGCTTAAGATCACCTTCAGCTATCTTCAGTTCTACGTTGAGCTGAACAATTTGGGTTTGGGGATCTGCATCTCTGTCACCTGTAGGAACAACAAAAGTGCAAGTATGGCTTTGAATTTGATTCTGCAGAGATATAGCAGTCTCCTTTACTTTGGACAACTCTTCATCTTTTTGTAACAATTGCAGACGTAACTCTTCCTTTTATTTTTCCACCTCAGCTAATTCTGTGTCCATTGAGTGCTCTGTAGTTGGTAATTGTAGCTTTTTCCTCAATGAGGATATTTCTACTTTTGTACTTTTCATGAGTTTTTGAATTGCAGCTTTATCATTTGGATCCACACCAATTTTCATAATGATCTTCTTCAACTCTTCATTTTGAGTTGTTAATTCCCTTGAATTAGCTTTCCCCATTTTGCATTGTCTAATGACCTTTGCAAGCATGTTTTCAGTCTTGACTGATGTGGCGTTAGTCTTGCTCAAATCATTTACAATCAACTGCCCGGTTTGCATATGAAGATTCATTTTTTCCCACAATGGGATCTTTTTAACATCCATGATTATGTTTACCTCATTAAAGTTGCTCGAAGACCCAAGGGACATTCCCTTTGGATGTGACAGAGCCATTCTAAATTGAGATTTTTCAATATCCATTACAGTCAATAATCTGGTCTGATCAGCAGCTGTGTGATGTTCTGCTTGCGCTTCTACATTGGCTTTTATTCTCCGATTTCTTTCTTAAATTTGCATGAATACTTGCCTGACTGCCGGAATCCTTTCAGAGTAAAGTTCATGTCTTCTAGAAGAAGAGGGAACACTTGATTCTTCATTGATATGAAGGGTAAAACTAGGCGAATTGGGAGAATGATCTTCTACTAGTTTGGTTCTCTTTTCTTCTCTGGGTTCTTCATTATATATTTCAATAACATCTTCTCTACTTCTTTTGCTTGCCCTTTCCATAATGGCAGGTGTTTGAATGCTGGTTTTTGAGGCACTTTTTTCACCTGGATTTGCCAGCTTCTCTATATCAGGCTTGCTTACATGGGAGAATGCAGCATACCCGTTCTCAACCCTTTTCTGAGAAATTATTCCAAGTGGATCATAAGGCCATTTTTCTCCCAACAACAACTGTGTTCCTTCCAACATTTTTGAGACTTCATCAAAAGCTTGTCTCGTGTTGACCACAAAAGGTCCCACACTCATAGGCAATTTGTACATCAAACCTTTCTTCATGGGAATAAAATGGACTTGGTCGACATTAAGACTTTTCCTTATGAATTCCAGGGCGAAAATTCGCATGGATACAAAATTTGGGAGCCTATAGGGCTCAATGCTAACTCCATACAGCCTTATCTCTGAGTATTCTTCGAATACAAATCAATCTCCAAATCTGCAATTGGGTCCTATCTGTAGGAACTCCTGGGATTTTGGTAGAAAGCATGGAGGAAGAGTTCCATTCAAAATTTTATAAGCAATAGACATGAAATGATTAGCAAATTCAAACAACCCTGCTTCATTCTCTTCTTTTATAATCATGTCGGTCCAGAATAAAACTGATTGCTTATTTTTATTACTATCAACTATATTTAAACCCAAACTCATGAACTCTTCAACATTTTGATACAAAAATAAGTAAAAAACCAATGATGGAAATCTGAAGAAACCTGTTAGAGGAAAAGCTATCAATTGGGAATTTACTATTTCCTGCCAAAAAGATGGAATGTCAAGG
Source organism: Pinus albicaulis (assembly GCA_034641835.2). NCBI lineage: Eukaryota > Viridiplantae > Streptophyta > Pinopsida > Pinales > Pinaceae > Pinus > Pinus albicaulis. Next base: position 1,545,989,356 of record CM076578.1, on the reverse strand, counting down.
ACCACCCCTGGTTTCATCATCAGTGCAAACATCCCCAAGACTGATTTATCAATTTTGTGGTCATCGTCTTTCCCCAAAATCTCCATAATGCAGCTAAGAACTGGCCTATACTGAACATTGAATGCCTCCAAACTGAACTCTTCTCCTTCAATTTGAGTTTTTTCTGGATTTGATTTCAAAAATGACATACAACGACTGAACTCTTCGTTTGAAAGGTCTTCAAAATACTGAACCAATGAATCTTCGGAGAATTGTAACGGAGACTTATCTTCTGGAAAGAACAATTCTTGGCGAATTAATTGTGTTGATACCTGCAAGACATTTTCTCCCTGAGAATTCATGAAGAAACATTTACCAGGGTACATTAATGAGACTAACCATGAGATGAACTCGGGGAAGAAGTGAGTTTTCGGAACAAAGGCGGACAGCACACCAAAACTCTTCATAGCAGATAATACAGGGGATTTATCAGTGTTTAGGGTTACTTGGTAATGAAATAAGGGATGATTGATGGACGACGCGGTATCCTGGACGTCCTTTTCACTATCCAGGAGGGGACTGAGGTTTGATGAACTAGACAAGGATATTCGTTTTGCCATGACTAACAGGAACTGAAAACAATTCGCGGGGTAACGGAAAATGCAAATGTGGCAAGAACACGGTTCAAAAGGGGAAAAACAGTCACATATGGACAAAACGGGACTAAAGAACTCTTTAATAAGCTACGGGAATCTGTAATAAATGACGACATGATGTGGAAAAACCGTTCAGAGCAGATGACAGTTGTTTTCCACTTCGCCTGATGACGTCACTGCGAGGGGTCCTTGAGTACGGCGGAAAACTTCAACCTATACCCCCCGTAATGAATCCAAGCCGTTGATCATGGCTCATCCAAGATTTGACTAGTCAACTACGGGGGGTCAGGATTTGATAAACAATGAGCTACTTCTCCCCCCGCAATAACTTATCCGAAAGCACTTTTCTGTGATCACCGCTTCCGCTCGAGAAGTTGCTCAGAGCTTAAACTTGAAATAATATATATCAAAATAAAGTTTTATGACTACTTTATGTACATCATTCTTTGTAAAGACATTGAATTTCTTTTTTTTTTATGCTAAAGTATAAAAATTTCATACCATAGCATATTTTTCAAATTTCCATATTTTTTGATTTTCGAAATAAAATATAAAAAAGGATATGCAGATAATGATCCACAACAGGACAGATAGTGGTTTTGGGTTTTCGAAGGAAAAAACTATAGGTGGTTATTGCACAGGAAATAAGTGGTAAATGGTTTTGGTTGGATCAGATGTGATCCAATAGGGCTCGGCCGCGTGGAGGAGGGAGAAAAAGGTAAAACCACCTATTTCGCATGGTTTGCAATGTGTTATTTTTGCACAATTTAATTTGTGATATGGCCAGGTGATCGTTGGATCTGGGGGCTTTGATGCAAATGTTTGCGATCGTATCTTGGGGTTGCTTGGCGATAAGAGGTGGGGTCTGGGGTTTGTTTATATGTGGTAGGGTAGATTTTAAACATTGTAAATATATATATTTATAATGTAAAACCTTATGTTATTTGATTGGCGGGGGGTAACGTTATAATGTTTAAACAAAACATTAAACAAGTGTTAATAACCAATGGCACACGTATGGTATTACATGGCATATAAAAAAAATTTAACAAGTGTTTTAAAACCATAGGGGGCAGGATTAGAATATAAAATATGTTTTAACCTATGGGAAAGAGCGGGGATTTATTTTATCATGTGGGATAAATAAACATATGTTTTTAACTTAAAATAAGTGGGTTTTTGGGGGTATTAATATAAAAATAAATTAATATATACGGGGAGGGGTATTTTATAAAGGATTTAGTACTTCGGGTTAGAATTTAATATGAAATGGAGAAATAATGAATGAAATGAATTAAAATACATACCATTTAAACTAAGTAAAGTTTAAAATAGGCAATTTAGCATAATTTGTCCCATTTCGATTTTTTACTCATACACTTAGGATAAAATGCATTTTGTGGGTTTTTGAGTGGTTTTTGAATGAAAATGAAATAATTAAGTATGGATTTTACTTTTGCTAAGGAAAAAAGTGTTTGACTTAGGAAAAGGGATCATAGTTTTTGAAAAGGGTGAATATGCTGATGAAATGGGTTTTATGTAGGGAATCCAATATTTTTAACCAATCAGTTACCAAGCCTTGGATCTAGTCCCAACAGAAGTCAGTGAAATGCTCTGAGCCTCTTTAACTTAAGGTTTTGAATACTAGATCAGTTTGGGGGAGGGGAAATTAGTAATTTTTCCTGATGATGCTTTATTACATGTCTTGCATAACTGATTTCTACCTACCCATCATTATTCTATCATTTTTTACTTCATTTACATGGGTGAATTTAAGATTGCAACCCTAAAACCATTTTTTCTTTCAAAGCAATAAATATATCTAATTCTAACCTTATTTCATCTGAGGACTCAGATTAAACTATTGAGCTCCTCATTTATTCTCTAACTATCTACTAATTTGTCAAGTTTAAACTGTTTGACATATATTTATTCTCTATTTAAAACATGAAATTCAATGCATGAAAAGTTAGGATTAAGCTATTTAACTGATCATGGATTATGGGATTTTGAACAATCTGCACATAACCATTATTGTTGTAGTAAAGGTAAATAGTAGTGGCATTTTGACTTGCTTACTTTCATGTATTATTTTTATTTATTTTTTCTTTTCAGGTCTATTATTTTCTAAGTTCTTTGATTTTTATTTTATGACTTTTACTCTCTTTTCATTTTTTTTTTACTATTCAAACATGGGAAAACAACTTGCAGAAAGAAAGGTATGTACATATTTACAAGACTGTCAAAATCGATTCAAAAATTATGAATCTGTTAAGTCCCTATATTAATAGTGTAGTCCGTTATTATGTTAGTATAACCCTCCTTATTTTTATTGTTGTATCGTTGTAACCCCCATATTTTTATTATTGTTCCCTTATATTATTATTGTTAGGTTACCCAAGATTACATTGTGGCACAATGGACTCCTATATATAGAAAGGAGGTTTTGTCATTTGTATCATCCAAGAATTGTTCATTCATGTAATGTATTGGAGGTTTCCTCCTCGAAGTGGCTTATTTATAAGGCGTTGATATCTCTTTTCATCTATTTTTGGAGCTGGTTTCACAACATTTTGTATCAGAGCTTTGGATTCTAGGGGTTTCACTGCTCCAAACATGTCATCGTGGAATTTTCACTATAACGTTTTTTATACAAAGTTTTAGAAGCTAAAATGTTTAGAGTACGAATTTGAAATCTTGAGGAACATCGTCACAAAATTTCAGAGCTTGGTTCGCAATATTTTTGGAGATATTATCTGTGGAAGTTAAGTCTTCTTCAGGCTCCTGAATTTCATCTCAAAGAGGTTATCATGGGAAAATATTCATAACTCTCTCTTTGAGCATTAGATTGGAATTTTATAAAAATTGACTAGAAGTACACAGACTGTAGCTACATTTCTATAAATTTTAGATCCAAAGGAGCAAACAGTGACCCATGGCAAGCTGTAAAAGTTTGCTCTACGAAACTAGTCCATAATTAGGTCATTGTGGGAGATTGGAAATAACTTTGACTTGAAGAATCCAAATCAAGTCAAACCTATGGAAATTGAAGGACGATTCAAGGGGCTATGTCGGGACTGAATTTTAGATATTGAAGATCCGAAATCACAAAGATAATTTAGTTTCAATATTGAGCTCCTCAAAATCAAGAAAAAGGTGTGTATTTTTTTTCAAATTGCATAAGTCTTGTTTGAAAAATTAGCTTTAAGTGATTCCAAAGGCCTATTAAGCATAGATATCAATATTGGGTTCTAAAATTCCTCTTAAAAATAATTACATACCCATTAAGCCCTCAAAAAGCTATACTATGACGCATGAAGAGGAATAATTGCAGTATGAGATATAAAATTTACGGTACCAAGTGCAACAAATTTCGATATTACGAAGAGAAATCAAAGATGACATAGATGGTTTAAAAATATAAATGGAGGCTAAGTTGGATGGTTTGAAGGATCAAATAATAACTAATATGGATGATAAATTAATGGAATATCACATCGAGCATCAACAACAAGTTCTCCAACTCTCAAAGGATAACCTAACTTTGGTGCAAAATCTAATGAAATAATAGGAAGATCAACATCACGTTGAAAGAAGTTCTGAAGCAGTCACAAAAACAATAATTGGACAAGTATGATCAATTTCAGAGTATCTCAGCAAGTGGAAGAACTTTCCTGTAGAAGATTCCACATGGGAGGATGAGAATTTTATCCAGACACATCAATAAATAATCAAGCATTTAGGACAAAATTTGGTTGAAGGAGAGGGGCATGTTAAGTCCCTATATTAATAGTGTAGTCCCTTATTATGTTAGTATAGCCCCCCTTATTGTTATTGTTGTACCCTTTTAACCCCCATATTGTTATTATTGTGCCCTTACATTATTATTGTTAGGTCAGCTAGGATTACATTGTGGCCCCACTAGAATTACATTGCGGCCCCATGGACTCCTATATATACAAAGGAGGTTTTTTCATTTGTATCATCCAAGAATTTTTCATTCATGTAATGTATTGGATATTTCCCCCTCGAAGTGGCTTTTTTCTAAGGCGTTGATATCTCTTTTCTTCTATTTTTGGAGCTGGTTCCCAACATAATCCTATTATTATAGGACCCTAACAGTGGCTCCACATAGGGATGGCATTTCCTGGTGAAATGTCAAGAAATTTTAAGACTAGTAGCCTTTGAATTTTCACTGTGATTACCTTGTAAGTGTCTTTTGATCTCCTCATTTATTCATACTTATGATATTTTACCTCTCAAAGCTTAGTGCCTTCTCTCCGGGCTTCAAATTTGTTAGGAAAACATCCAATCCATTATAAAATCTTCAATGTTTATGTACAATTATCAAAGTAAACAAAAATAACTATTTGTTATCTCTGAAGAGTAGTATTGTTTTAGCATTCTACCATTTACTGGTCCATCTAGCATATTTGATCCATTCATTTCTTTTAGATAAAAAGAATTATTACCTCTGTAACCATAAATAACATAAGGTCATTTCCATAGAAAATCAAATTTTCCATGTTTACCTTTGTCTTCTCTTCTTGAATCCCATTTTAAAACTTTGTCTCCAATGTAGAAATCATCTTCTTTACGCTTTTTGTCAAAAAATATCTTTACCTTATCCTAGATAACTTGAGACTTAATGTAAACCTCTTCTCTTGCTTGTTGCAAGTGAATGGTTTGATTTCTCCTTTTTTGAATGTCATTTGGTTAAACTTGTAATTATTTGATAATATTCATTACTGGTTCTCCTAAGGAAGATGGAAAAACAACATCCATTCCATAGAGAAGATGGTAACGAGATATACCAATGGATTTTTTGGTTGTAAGTCTATCTACCCATAAGGCATTTACTAACTTGTTATTCCAAGTCTTTTTGTTGTCTTCAAGTAATTTTTTGATGATGTTTACAAGGCTCTTATTTGAAGATTCAGCTAGACCATTACCTTTTGGGTAATATGCAGTAGAATGGCCTAGGGTCATGTGATATTTATGGCAAAATTCAATCATATTTTTAGATTTCAATGCAGCTGCATTGTCAATAATTATCTTTTTGGGACATCCAAATCTTGAAAGTATGTTTCTTTCTAAAAATGAGATAATGACAATACCTATGGCTTGCCTAGATGGTATGCCTTTAATCCACTTGGTAAAATAGTTAGTGGCTGTCATAATCCGCTTGTGTTGGGTTGATGATGGGGGGTGAATTTCACCAATGAATTCAAGACCCCATTGTTGAAATGTAATTTCTGTTGATATCGGCTTTAAGGGCATGGGTAACAGCTTTTTCTTACCCTCAAATATTTGATACTTGTGAAAAGAGGTCACATACCTTTTAACATCTGCAAACAAAGTAGGCTAGTAAAAACCAACTCTCAGGATTTTGTCTGCAGTAGTCTTCCAGTATAGATGTCCTCCACAGTCACCTGCATCAAATTCTTGTAATACTTTTTCATCTTCTTCATTTAAAAAACAATTTAATAAAATCCCACTATGATCTTTCCAAAAAAGTACATTTTCTATTATACAAAATCTTACCACCTTTCGCTTTAAAAATCTAGCTTTTAATATTGACAATACAGGAGGAATTTGTAATTTTAGTAATACAAATATGATATTTTCATACCATGGTGAGTCTAAAAAGGCTTCATTGATCTTTGGAGTTGCCATCTCTTCTCGATCATCTACTTAGGCAACAAAATTTATGTCTAGGGCATGAAAATTTGATTCAGCCATGATTTTGGCTAAGCCTTGACCTTTTATCAATTTTGTGGGTTTTATCTCTATGTAATATTCTAAAATTATGGCAATCCACTTACCTCTTCTACCATTAGGACCATCCTGAGATGGATTGCCTTTTACTAATGCATTTGGGACATAGGCAATGATGTGAGAATAGAGAATGTACACTCTGAAATTTGTAATGGCCTTTACCAAAGCTAGGGCCTGTTTCTCCATGATATTATATTTTAAAGTGGCATCTCTAAGTGTTTTGCTAAAGAAAGATATGGGCTGCTCATAACCCTTGTTATTTTTTTGCAGTAAAACTGCAGCAATGGTGTGCTCTGAAGAAAATTAAAAAATGATGAAATCTTTTTTAAAGTCAGGACTTATAAGGACTCTGGTCTTAGTTAAGGCCTATTTGATGGATTCAAATGATTTTTCGACCTCAATAGTCCATATAAGAATTGAATATTTTTTAAGCATATTTTTTAGTTCTCTAATTATTTCAGCTAAATTGGAAATGAATCTTCTTAAAAAGTTAATTTTCCCTACAAAATCTTGTAACTCTTTTATGTTTCTTGGAGGACTAATGCTAAGAATTGCTTCTATTCTGGCATGGTCTATTCTAATTCCTTCCTTAGATAATATGTGTCCTAGTAACTTGCCTTCTTCTAGTCCAAATAAGGTTTTATTAGGGTTTAATGAGATGCAAAACATTCTACATTTAATAAATACCTTTCTAAGATGATCCAAGTGTTCATAATTAGTCTTAGAAAATACAGTTATGTCATCTAAGTAAATCACAAAGAATTCATGAATTTCCTTTGTAAAGGCTATATCCATAGCTCTTTGAAAGGTATCCCCTGCATTCATTAAACCAAAAGGCATTTTTACATACATAAAAGTTCCCCAAAGAGTAGTAAAATTTGTTTTGGCTTGATCCTCTGGTTGGACTAAAATTTGGTTGTATCCTGAAATTTCATCTAAAAGTGAAATCCTAGAAGAACCAACTACCTTTTGTAAAATGTGATCCATTTTTGGTAAAGGATAATTATCTGTTAAGGATATTTTGTTTATATTCATAAAATCAACACATAATCTAATCTCTCATGTCATTTTTCTGGTTGGAATTAAATTAGAAACCCAATCAGAATATCTGATTGGTGCAATTATTTGTGCATCGTACATTCTTTTTACCTCTTTTTTTATTAAGGGCATCAAAACAGGGTTGATCCTCCTTAAATTTTGTTTAAAAGGCTTTTGATCTTCTTTTATAGGGATTCTATGCTGAATTATGTTGGTGTCATAGGGTTTTAGGTCCTCATAAATTCAAGCAAAAACATCTTGAAATTCCTTGAAAAGAGCAATGTATTTTTCTTTTTCTTGTTGAGGGAAGGCTTTGGAAAGTTTGATCATCTTGGGCTTTAACTCTGTGCCTATGTTACATTCCTCAATATCAGATCTAAGTGGCTCCATTTTCAGTTTTCTAGAAACATCATTTGAGTCAAATAAATCTTCTAAAGGAGTTAAACCTTTTTGTAAGAAATTATATTTGAGATTTAATATATCAAATTCAACATCAATTATCTCATCAATTCATACTCTCTCTAAGTTATCTATATCTGATTGAATAAACTTAGTTGGTCTAGAAAAATTTACTTTATTTACATCTATATTATTTAAATCAATTTCACTATCTAAATCCTAATCTAATGTACAATCAGTATCTATTTTACAATTTTGAAATTCACCTTCATTATTCATAAAATGGTAAATTTGTTGGTCTTTAGAGGAAATCTATCAATATATAAGGTTATTTGGAATTATTGGTCTGTTTTTTACTTCTGCAGTATATTTATGATTGGGCTGAAAAGATAAATTACGAGTACTAGCAAAATTTGCTAAAGAATCTTCTTGTAAATTTTTCTTTCTTGGGATTGCAGAAAAATTACATTCCAATAAATCATCAATAAAATCTAATACAGTCTCCCTATATCGGCCTAGTCTAGGATTGTAAACAAAATATTCACCATTAATTTGTTTTAAAATCAACTCTGAATATCCCATTACTGCTATTATTTTACCTCCTAATTTTATGATAATATGGAGTCCTAAAATGAGGGCTTTATACTCAACCATATTGTTGGTGCATTTAATATTCAGTCTAAAAGCATGGCCTTCTGCATGATTATTTTCAATATTAGTTATCCAAACTCCTACTCCTGCTACTATTTTATCTACTGAGCCATAAAAATCTAAATGCCATAAAGATTCATGAAAGATATTGTCATTGTTTTTTATTTAATTTTTTTCCTTTATTTCAGTTTTGATTTCATTATCAGTTTGAAAGTTACATAAGATGAAGGAATCTAGGAGGTTTAGCATAAATTGGGTAATTTATTGATCTTTCCACACTACTTACCATATATTTCATCAATGTTTCCCTATATATTTTCTTTGGTTGACCAAAAACCGATATAGTAGCATATGACATGTCCAATTATAGAGAATCCTATAATTTTTCTCCCCATGAGTGAGATAGTAACATTCCATATTTGGATGGGATATCAACTACTACAATGTCCATGAGTATACTTTTATCTGGATATTGAACTAATGTAACACACAAATATTTAATTAAGCCTAGGCATTTAACCTTTCTTGAATCAAATGAAAATAAAGATTTGTAAGGCCTTGTAATGTCTAAGTTTAGGGTTTCCATTATTTCTTTGGGCATTAGATTATGTGAAGCTCCTAAATCTAACATTGCATTGTGTAAAATTTGGTCATGTAGAGTTAAACTAATGTAAAATGGAGGAACTTCTCCATCTTGATGCTTTCCATTCACATCAGCGCCAAAAATCAACTCTGGTTTATCATCATTCAAGTTTGCAGAGTCTTCTCCATCATTCAGGTTTAATGTTTGAGTGATTGTTGTTTTATACAAATTATGTTTTACCAATTCTGTCAAAGTAATTGGTATTTTTAACTTTAATTTCAATTTGTATATTAAATTAAGGTTGTTATTTACTTATTTGAAGTAACTCTTCCTTAGTAACTATAGTTTGAGTAGGTTTATCTTTTTTTTCTACAGTTATGCTTTGATTTTTTGTTTGAGTTTCTTGTGTCTTATTGTTCCTAGTTTTCTTTTAAGGAATGGTTTGAGAAGCAGTAAATGTTTTTTCATATTTTGAATTTTCAGAAGATGTTTTTGTAGTGGCAGCTTTTGGATCTGTTGATTTTGGATCAACAGTGGATGTTTTGGGTTCTAAATTTGTTGTTTTAACAGAATTAGTTGTTTTAACAACAACAGACTTTTGTGAATTTTTTGTTGTTTGAACAACTTCATCTGTTATGTCAACAATCTTAGGACTTGGTGAAATTTTGGGGCTAGAACTTTGTGGGATGAATTAGAGTTTTGCTTGTTTTCCTTAGGGAGAATTCACAGAAGTTTTGTTGTTGGGGCTTCTACTATTTTTTATTTTCAATTTGTGCAGATTTCTTAGTAGAAGGTCTAGTATTTTTCTGACTTCTAAGGTTGTATTTTTTATGTACTTCGTTTATAGAATAATAATAACCTTGTTTGTAGTCAAATTATTCACCTGAATCTAATTGAATTTGTTGCATTTCAAATAACTCATGGTCTTCCTGAGTGACAAAGATAGTTTTATCTTCATTTATACCCATTAGATTTATGGTGTATTCATCGTCAACATTGTTTTGAGAAATTTCATCATAGTTCTCCTGAAATGGGTGACTTATTGTCTGATGTGGAGCTAATTCTTTTGATTTTCCTAAATTCGTATTTTTCCTAAAATTGGGACTTCTGTTTTGTTGTTGATTATCCCATTGAGGTATTCTTTATATGTTGTCTAATCTATTCATCATTCTCTCTAAAGTTTTAGATAACCGATCTATTTTTCCATCTGAACTAGATGTTTCTTCCTTATCGGTTACTCTCCTCTCATTTCTCAATCTATATTTTCTAGCTAAAATATTTACTTCTATACTAACAGCATATGTTTGCATTGTTTATAATGTTTCAAAATTTCTCTCCCTCATATGATAAGCCATGTCCGTGTCAAATCCATCAGGGAATTTGAGTAGGATAGAATCAGGAGTGGGTTTGAGATTAGCTAGAATTGAGTTTTAAACACTGTTATATCTAGTGCAATAGTCTTGGACTGATTCATTGGGAGCCCTTTTCATTGCATCAAATTCAGAAAGTATTTGGAGTGGATTTTTCTTATTTTCCCATTTATTTAAAAATACTCTATGAAATACTACTAAATTAGTTATACTACCAGGATTAGGACCTTTAAACAATTTCTTAGCTTCCCCCATTAATGTCTGTGCAAACAGTCTCATTTGTACATCATAATCATCTATTTCATGAAGTTCAAAGTAATCCTTCATTTCACTAATGTGCTACTGGGCAGTGTATTGAGTAGTAGCATCAAATTGGGGTATCTTACTTATGTAATCCCGAGGCATGTCATGTATTTGTGCTGGAAGAGCTAGGGGAGCATACCTAGCAGCCATAGCTTGAATTTTAGCTTGGCTAGAAGGTAGATTGTAACTGCTTGGGGCTGACCTAGAAGTACTAGTTGATGCAGTTAATGAAGTGACTAATGAAACTGGAATATAATACGGTGAACTAGAAAAAGTGGTCGATGAACTAAAAGATAAAGTTGGGGTGCTAGAAAATGAAATTGTAATATATGAAGAACTACGTGGAAATGAGAATAATGAGTTTAAATTTGTAGAAGATACACTAATCGATGAAACAGATATGGGAGAATATGGAAATAGTATTCTAGGTTGTAAGGGTTATCTAGGGATAAATGGATCGATAGGTTGGAATGTGGTGGAAATTATAGATGATGTAGTGGTATCTAAATGAGAAATAGAAGGTTTAGATGTGTATGCTAATAATTCAGCTAATTCAATAGCTTCATTTATTCCTTAAGAATAGTAGAATTTATCTCTTTAATTTTATCATGAGCTTTAAATATATTTGATTCAGAATCTGCTGAATTTTTTTTTTCTTTGTTTCAAGAAATGAAATAAAAAAAGGGTCTAAAACAACATTATTTAAGTCATTTTCTAAATTGCTTTTAAACAAAGAATGTTCAAACTTCAAGTCAAACTCTATGTCTTGTAAACTCACTAATTATTTTGGTAATGAATTGGATCTATTTAAGGAAAATTTTGTTCCTAAATCTTCTACTAGTTTATTCTTTTTTCTAATTCTCTCTGGATTGTCTACTATAACAACAGGTTTAGGATCCAGGTTAGACCTGGTATAGTAAATTTTTCTGGAAGCTAGAATTACATTTTTTTGAAAATGATACTCACAACTTATAAAATAGCCTTAAAGGAAAAATAATAATAAAAAATGTTTCCTTAAGACCTATTTTATGAGTAAGGATTGGTTAGTTCCCCAGTAGGGTCAACAGTATGTTGTCACTCTAATAATTCTCAAGTTGTGAGATTTTGATTTAAAGTCTAAGAACACTAGAGTCAACCATGTTATGACTATTTTTTTTTTTTTTCAAAAAACATGGTATGTCAACTCTGTTTTGATCATGGTCTAAATAGTTTTGAAAGTCATTTTAGCATGGTTAAGGGTATGTCATAGTTTTAGAGGTTTAGTGTTCACCATAAAAATTCAAATAAGGTCTTTATAGGTTCATTGCATAGTCAAAAAGTTCACATTTTTCATTTAAGGGTCATCTAGGTAAGTTTTGGGTCAATTTTCTGCAATTAGCCACAAATCCACAGTTTCGTAGCACCGTTAGTTCAAAAAGTGAGTTTTGCGCTATGAAAGCACTGCTACTTTCATAGCACAAAGTGCAAAAATTACACTGTGAGCGCTACGAAAGCACGGTTTCTTAGCTTTAGTGTCAAATAAGCCGAGATTTTTCAGTTTCAGTTGGGCAATGACATGATAGGGGTATGGTGAGTTAGTTAGTTACCAAATTCGATGTACTTACCTATCCTACAATCATCATAGTCATGATAGGATATCAATCAAACATCATTTGGTCATGAGGTGACATCTCTAATTCGATTTTTTTGCCTAATTGAGTCATCGCTATTTCATTTACCTTCACATATGTTATTAAAGCTCTGAAATAGTAAGGATAAGTTTTTTATTGTTCCATTCAAAGACAACTCTCACCATTATCAAGCAAGGTTGTTCATCAAATCTATCGAGGTTGTTCATCAGGTCAAGAGAGGATGCTTTATAGGTTTTAGAGAAGCTAATAGGTTTTCTACAGGAAACATGGCAAAGGAAAAGAAGGTTCATAAAGGGGGACATTGTCTAAGATACGAGGCTGAGAATGTAAATATTGTTATGGGGGATCAAATGGTAATGGAGGATTTTAGAAAAGCTGGCTGTCTCAAATTTTGTGAAAAGATGTAGGGTTTCCACACTTAGGTGTCCAAAGATTTTTCTCTACATTTCAGTGGAACCACTACCAAAGTTGGAATGATAAATATGCCAGTGACACCTGAGATCATAGCTGCTGCGATAGAGATAAGAAGGGGACAACAATATTGGTTTAAAGGTTTTAGGTTTGACATGGAGCCATGCAAGGAGTTTATGAAACCTGAATATGTAGACATGGACTTGAACAATGAAATACCCAGAAGCTGTATCAAGGACAAATATGAAAATCTTCTATTCAACACCCAAAGATATTTCACATGTGAAGGAAGGTACCATAAAATCTACACTTATCATTTCAAACTGTTGTTGCATTTCACAGGAATGATATCATTAGATTTACCATTTTACTTGCATAGAAGCCTTTCTGAATGGCTGACAAAGTCCAAGCTAAATCTGATGGCTGTGAAACATATTTGTTTCATCATGGTTTGATTAAGTTACTGGTTTTAAATGATCTTTAGAAAATAAATAGATATTACTCTTCATTTTTATTTATGAGTGGATTTGAAATGGAAGCCCTAACCCCAGCTAGAAACCCTAAGATCAAGGGGAATCCTTCACCACGAGTAGCAGAATCTAGTCATCCAGTGGTTACTAAAGAAAAAACGTTTGTGAAGTTGAAACCAAGGAAACAGGTTGAAGGTATAACTAGGAAATCATCAGTGCTTTCTATAGAAGCCCCATCACCTGCAAAAAAAAAAGTAGAAAGGGTCAAAGAAACAAAACAAAAATAGGTGGCCACTAACCAAGAGAACTAGAGAAAGACAAGAAGCCAAGTATCAGCATCAGAGGGAAAAGCAGGGGTTTTAGTGATAGAGAACAACCCAATGATGAAAGGCAACTTAGATGATATACTGCATGCAATTGATATAGAAGAATCACCCATTGTGTAGGTAGATCTCATTGAAGTGAATGAACCCAAACAGAGAAAAATTAAATCAGCAAAGAAATTGGAATTTGAAGGTGAGAATACAACTTTTGTTTTTCAAGCTAGGAATCATTTAACCATGCATGGAAAGAAGCTCCAAGAAGGAAGTAAAGATATCCAAGTAACTATTGAAGAAACCAAAGTACCTGAAGAGGTGGTTGATCTCTCATCAACCATAGTGGAGCATGCAGCCAGCAAGATACAAAAAGGAAAGGAAAACATGTAAAAGAATCAAATGCTGGAAGAAAGGTTGAACCTAGAAAATCAAGAAATGGAAATGATGAAAAAGAGGGAAAGAAAGCATAGCATTGAAAAGATAGAATTCAAAAGGATGAAGGATGTTTGGGAAGGCCAAACAGTTTCTAGGTCAGAGATCTCAAGCAGTGCACAACAGTTCTTTACATGGACAGTTCTTGCCATTAAAGAAGCAAAATTTGTTAGAGTGATCAACACCCATTTGAGAGCTAGTAATAGAAAGCTAAGAGGCCAAGTGGAAGATTTGGAGCTACAATTAAAACATTCTCAAGATGAGCTAAAGGGCATAGGTACAAAATGACAAATTCAAAGCAAACTCAAAATGGAAAATGATGATTAAATTTTGTGAAGGTTATGTCTTTAGTCCAAATAAATGATGTTTTTGATGAAGAAAATGATTTTCTGAAGCTATGCCACCTTTTTGTTTTAAATTTTGTGAAAATATGATTAAAACAACTTACACAATAGTCTCGTAGTGCCTATAGTGCTAAAAGGGTGAAATGTGCTACGAAACTGCTGTAGAAGCTTTTTCACCCTCTTCCTTATCAAATTTTGGAGGGAAAACCATGAATTTTGACTTGAAATTTCAAAGGAAGCTATGTCAAGTGAAGATAAAAGCAAATCGGAAGGAAAGGAAGCTAAATTTTGAAGGAAAATGGGTAAAACGACGACGCTACGAAAAGCGCTATGAAATTGTGCAGCTTTCGTAGTGCAAGTCTGTTTTCACTGTTTGGAGAAGTTTGAAGTGGTTTTTCATAGCTGGCATGAAGGAATTACTTGGAACATATGATAATCATGTTCCTGACATCAATTAGCCTCGAATTTATTGGTTAGAAGTGGTCATAATATCTCAAGAAACTAAAATAATCCTAAGCCTAAAAACATGGGAGAAATTTCCTAAATTGCAGGAGATCGACATCATCATCATTATGGTCTTAACGAGTTGGAATTCATCATCAAGATTTGACTTAAGGGAAAGATAGGTGACAAATGATGTAATTAATTTTAGATAAAGCTGTTTTGAGTGGAATCAAAAGAGTTCTAATTCTATTTGTAATAGGATTCTATATCAGTTTTACAGTTGTGTTTGTAATAAATACCATGTTTTATGGTTGGTATAGGTGTCAAAGCAAAGGAATTCGATGTATATAGTTGTGGATAAGATTACCTTCTGATTTAAATGATCTATAATATATCAAGGAGTCAAAATAGAAAGGGTTGGAGATTTGTTAGAAAAAATACTTTGTTTTATGTAAGTGACTTTTTTCAGCCTAATAGAGAATTTCTACTTAGACAACTCAAGATTCATAAGGATTTATTGTATGTTATTTCTCTGATGGCATATTTTCAATATTCTATTGCATTGGTGTTTTCTTATGTTACTCTAAATTCATCAATGATGCTCTGACTTCCTTCATACAAAAACAGACTGTCTGTTTCATTGTTCTACATGTTTATTCCTTGACTTGAACTCTGATATGCCTTGACTTCCATGCTAGGTAGATTATTTTGGTTTTTATGAAGCTATTATTACTCAATAAGCCCAATTTATACTTGCTAATGTGATTTACAACCAGTTGATATCATTTACCTATTTTTATCTCATATAGAGTTAGCCATCTACCTATTTTTCAAAAATCATAAACCCTTGAGAGAGCCCTCTCAGGTTGAGGAGGCTAAGCCTCAACCAAAATATTGGTTTGAAATAGTTGCACAAGATTGGTTTGATGAGAAGCCTATCAAGTATTATTTTGTGATAACAAAAAACAAACTAACTTTTAAACTCTAGGATATAGCCTTCCTAGGGTTCAGAGAGGGCTCTCTATTTAATATTTAACTTTGTTTTGATTATAAGATATTAGGCTAGTTATGATTGTGAATTTTCGTTTGGTTTGGTGGGAAAAATCATTAATGAGATGGATAGTGGGAAATATGTTTGTCCATTGGGCTAAGGAGTCAAAATTCAAGCAAACAGAACTAGGATCAAGGTCAAAAAGCCAAGTGTTTTCAAGGCAAGATAGATAAGTCTTTGAAGATCTTGGAAGGTTGTTTTGGTGAAGTGGTTTGATCGGGATAAAGGGAAATGAAGGATTATTTGATCCAGATAAAGAAGGACTAGACAGAGGGCATTCGATAGAGGGAGAAATTAAGGCTTCCCTACTCTGGAAATTAGTAGAAAACATAGAAATGATAAATAGTAAAGACATGGTGCTTTTAACAAATCCTGAAATAATACTCCTATTTTATTAATTCAAATTTAGAATACATAATGGATTCATGAAAACATGAGAAGATAAACAATGACAAGTAGAAAGTACTTCACTTCAATGGCTCATTACATGAATCCTATAATATGATGCTAGATGATTTGATCCAGTCTACTACTCGAAATGTGCAACAAAAAGCTTCCAAGTCCAACAAAAATGTCTATAGAAATATTTAGCAATTTATTCCACACTAATACTTCAAAGAGTGAAGTATTTATACAAAAACGTTTACAAAATATTCTGGAATGCTTCTAGGAATTATCTAAGGAGAAAATAAAATATCTTTACAAAAAAATAGTGATAGTTGCTTAACAAATCAGCAAGTTGTCTTATTTATCCAAATAAAAAATAAAATTGTTTGTGGATAAGGTGCAATTGGCTACCTTGGTGTCATCTTTGCTGGCACAGATATTTCAAATCTATTTTGAAATATTATCTTCATTATTTTATACTCTTTAACTCTGATTCTCTTTATCCTCTGATACTCTTCAATCTCTATAAAAACTGCCCTACTACTGTAATAAATTCTGTTTTGACTAAAAAAAAATCGGCAAATTGTCTATGTCTTTATTTTTGCAATTTGACTTCTACAGTAAATCAGTGAGTGATTGCCAAAATTCATCATTTGGAATTTTTATCTTTTTTAGCTTCCTAAAATTCTCATCTACCTTAGTATATCTAGCAAATGTTGGTTTTAAGAAAAATAAATGTCTTATCTCATGTTGTAGATAAAATAAGTCTTCAAAAATTATGAGTAAGACCTTCCCTGTAAGCATACCTTGTCCATCTGTCTTGTCCACCTGCTCTATTGCATACTCTCTGATTTTCTTATTGTATTCCTCCTGTGGCATGAGTTTATCATTAATGACCAAAATGTTAGGAAAAATTCGTTGCCTCAAATTTTCAAATTTAACCATAAACTTGGTTATGGCTATGTTCATTTTTTCACATTTCTCTTCAAGTTGTTTCATCAGATTCTTCTTTGAAAGGAATTTCCTTATTTCAAGGATTGTCTCTATCCTATAATTGATTTCTATTTCTTCAAACTCCTTCTTGTTTTTACTGTTGAGAAACTTCATCAATTCGATGGCTTGCTCAGGTTTTTCACCTAGCTCATCTTTTGTTTTCTGAATCTTTGGTTGTGTTTCCTTCAGTAAATCCCTCTTCTCATATATTACCTAGATTGATGGCCAAACATCATTTTGGCTTCAATGATTTTACTCCATAACTGATTCTTTACATAATAAATGGGCTCTTTCAAGTTCAAATATATTTTTAGATTCTTCAACTCAGTATTTAACCCATTATCCCTTTGCTCATGAGTTTTAGCATTAATTTGAGCTAGCCTTTTATCGTCTTAAAGATTGTCAATCACTCTCTTCAATATGTTAATCTCATTTTTTTGAAGTGACATTTCTTCCGTGGCTTTTACTAGTTTACTAGCCTCATCTGTTGGCTACACTGTTGATGTAGAAGACTTTGTGGCTGAAATTGTAGAGGTTTTCACCTACACTGCAGTAGCCAGTGGTGCTTTTGGTGCAAACTCTTCTACCAGAGTTGAATGCACAATAGTAGTAACCATGGGAATTACTGTAGGAGTTTCCTATGCTTTTATAGTTCCTCTTTCATGGAAAAGCTTGTCCATTTGGATCTCCATCTCTTTTATCTGTTGTGTTAATTGAAAGATCAAGTTCATCATGTCATCTTTCTATTTTTTCTCTTGTACTATTTCCCTAGCTTGTGGATGTTCAGTTGGTGGAAGCTTGAGTTGTTTCCTTAATGCTACAATGTCCTCATTCTTTTTCTTCACTAACTATTCTGCAGCCTTGACATTGGCAGGATCGTATCCTACTTGGATAACCAACTCTTCTAAAGACTTGATCCTAAGATCTTTAGCATATGATGAGGCATTTTCAACCTTCATTTGATCTCTCATGTTTATGATAGTACTCTAAAGCTTGTTGATACTCATAGCCTTGGTATTTATGGTAGAATATAACATCTCTGAACTTTGCCTATGAAACTCAATCTTCTCTAGTGCATGAATGCTTTCTGTAGGCACTTTAAGATCAATTTTCTTGTAGTATGCAACTTTCTTGGGAGTCTTAAATGTTGGTTGAAGCACTAACATAATCAAATTTTTATTTGAATAGTCAAAAGCTGATAAATTTTTTTTCTGAATGCCTAGTGTTTTCTTCAAATACTGAGAATATATCTCATTCTTGATTTCTTCATTCTTTATCTTAATTTTCTTGTATTTTTCTCTTATATCAAGACCTTTTTCTTCTGTTGTCTGTGAGGAAGATGTCTCCAAATTATGTTGTTTCTCTATGACCTGAGTGTTGGAATTATCTGGTTTTCCTTCATTTAGAATTTCTATAACTGGCTCATTTTTATTGACTGTAGCAGCATCTTTATTTGTCACTGGAACATCTATGTCTTCTACTTCTATGGTCACTTTTCCTTTATCAACTGAATTTACTTCAGGATTTTTATTGTATCTAATTTTAAACCTTGTTTCAGTTTTTGTCTCAGCAGTGTATGTTCCTTCTTCTCTGAGTCTTTTAGTAGCTTTCTCTCCTTGATTTCTAGTTTTCAAGGTGTGACTAGTATAATCCTGTTTAACTGCATCTACCAAAGTTTTTTCTAGCCACTCAGTTTGATTGACATATTTTTCAATCTCTGGTTTTTTCTCATGAATATAGGGTGTTAGTTTACACTTAACCCTCATTTTTCTTAGTATTCCTTGTGGATCAAAGTTCCATGAGAATATTTCTTCAAATCTGTACTCAAGTAATTGTTTTATTGCTTCTTGTTCTGCATCTTTGTGATTACAAATAAATGGCCGCACCTGATTGCTCAACTTAAATGGGGTATTTTTCTTGGCTGCTAGGAAGTTGATAGAATCAAAATCTAAGATTTTCCTAGTATACTCCAAGGCAAAGACACTCATTGGTACATATTTAGGTAGTTTGTAGGGTAACAGATTGGACCCAGAAACTCTAATTTCCATATGTTTTTCATATAACTACCAATCACCAGTTCTAGTGTGCTTTGATAGCTGTAGAATTTTCTGCATTTCATCACTGATTCTTGGCTGTTCTATATTTGTCAACATATTTATCAATGGATGGAAAAAATAATCTGTAAACTCTACATAAGTGAATTTTCAAGACTCTTTTTTGATCAAAGAATTCCATAGGATGACTGAAAGTAAATTTTCTTCTATACCAAGCTTCTGGAGGGTCATTGGAAACTTATCTGCTTCAAAATACAATAACATATGGAAGAGAAAGGATGTGTATCTAAATACTCCTTCAGTTGGCAATTTGATCAGCTAATCATTGATATTGTCAGCTATATACTCATGATAAATGAAAATTACAGAGGGAGGATGCCCTGGTGCAAAATTATATAGAAACCCTAGGATGGACTCATCAATATGCTCATCTGTAAAGTATCCTAGGATAAGTGACAACATGAAAATGACATGCGTAGTCCCTTCTGAAAATTTTGAAGTAGAATATGGAGGGTTGATTTGTGGAATTTCAACATGTAAAGCCATGAACACTTGAAAAATCTAAAACCTTTTTGGAAAATCAAGAACAATGTACAACTTTGTTAGTGCTTCTATTGATAAGGAACTTCTTTGGGATCATGTTTGAGTTGTAACATCTAGTTTATTCACCCAGCAGTAATTGTAAACAATACCTCCTTGTTGGCATCCATCATTGCTCTATGTTCAGGTGAATAATAACTATGACACAACCTAATAACCTTTGGGCATTGATGAGAGACTGGAAAATCATATTTGGGTAGGTTTGATTACCAAATTTGGACTTCCTCAACCTGATCTAAGGAATTTTCATAACTCCAGTAGTGGAGGTCTAATAGATTAAATTCAACAACTAGATCTACTATTTTATAGTCCACATTTGCTAAAGATGTGTGTTAAATGTCTACAACAGGAGGTTGTAGAGGATTAACAATGATTGTAGTCTTGGAGGACATAGCTAGATTGGAATTTGACATTTTTTGGCTTTCAGGATAACTGAAACTATGTTTTTAGTTTTTCTGGATTCTTTTGTAAGATTAAATGGTTTACAAAAGTGCTTTTATGTCAACAGAGGTTGTGGATAAAGAATAGGTATAACTTGGTTCTTTCCTTGGATTTAAACCTTCAATTTTGGTTTTCAACTGGATTTCAGACTCTCACGGGTTTAGGAGATGATAAAACAAGGGTTTTATCTATTTTTTGGATAATTCTAGACTGAAAAATGATTAAAATTGAGCACAAGGGGTTGGGGTTACCTTCAGAGAATTTATGGGCAATTAAGGAGTATTATAAGGTCTACAAAGACTGAAAATCAATTTGATTTTTCCTTTTAAACTGTATGCAATATTTGAAACATGTTTTAATCAAATTTTGATAGGATTTTAGCTCTTTTCGAGCAAGTAGAAGCTTTCTTTGAGCAAATAAGATTTTGCTCTACGCAATTCTTTCAACAAGTTATTTTTAGAATGATAACAGGCTTGTGTTTCTTGGAAAATACCTGTTTGTGCAGGCAATGGTCTTGGTAACAGTTCTTGAGGTGTCAGAATGAGTTTCTGGTTGATTTTGAAGGAAATCTAGGGCTTTTTAGGTCTTTAGCAAGAGTCTGAGATCTTTCTGCAATCTTGACATCAACTGCGTGGGTTTTTTTTCGTTCTGGGCTTGAATCAGTGTACAGGCTTCGTTATTTTCAGTCGAGAGGGCCAATATACTGAAATATCATGGGAAAGGGCTTAATTGTGTAGTCTAAAAGTTTTATTAAATGTTTTAGGTCTAAAACAACTTGCCTTAAATAGCGGTCACGTCGAACATATAATTGTTTTTAGTTTTCGAAGGCAAAAACTGTAGGTGGTTATCACGTAGGAAATAAGTGGTAAATGGATTTGGCTGGATCAAATGCGATCCAATAGGACTTGGCCGCATGGAGGAGGAAGAAAAAGGTAAAACCACCTATTTCGCATCGTTTGAAATGTGTTATTTTTGTGCAATTTAATTTGCGATATGACCAGGTGATCGTCGGATATAGGGGCTTTTATGCGAACGGCTGAGATCATATATTGGAGTCGCTTGGCGGTAAGAGGTGGGGTCTGGGGTTTGTTTATATGTGGCAGGGTATATTTTAAATGTTGTAAATATATATATTTATAACGTAAAACCTTATATTATTTGATTGGCGGGGGGTAATGTTATAATGTTTAAATAAAACATTAAACGAGTGTTAATAACCAATGGCGTGGGTATGGTATTACATGGCATATAAAAAAAATTTAACAAGTGTTTTAAAACCATAGGGGTAGGATTAGAATATAAAATATGTTTAAACCTATGGGAAAGAGCGGGGATTTATTTTATCATGTGGGATAAAGAAACATAGGTTTTTAACTTAAAATAAGTGGGTTTTTGGGGGTATTAATATATAAAGAAATTAATATATACGAGAAGGGGTATTTTATAAATGATTTAGTACTTCAGGTTAGAAGTTATTATGAAATGGAGAAATAATGAATGAAATGGATTAAAATACATAGCATTTAAACTAAGTAAAGTGTAAAATAGGCAATTTAGCATAATTTGTCCCATTTTGATTTTTAACACATAAACTTAGGATAAAATGCATTTTGTGGCTTTTTTAGTGTTTTTTGAATGAAAATGAAATCAATTAAGTAGGGTTTTTACTTTTACTAAGCAAAAAAATGTTTTACTTAGGAAAAGGGATCATAGTTTTGGAAAAGGGTGAATATGCTGATGAAATGGATTTTATGTGGGGAATCTAATATTTTTAACCAATTAGTTATCAAGCCTTGGGTCCGGTCCCAACAGAAGTGAGAGAAATTATCTGAGCCTCTTTAACTGAAGGTTTTCAATACTCGATCATAGTGGGGGAGGGGAAATTAGTAATTGTTTCCCGATGATGTTATATTACATGTCTTGCACAACTTCTTTCTACCTACCCATCATTATTCTAACATTTTTTACTTCATTTCCATGGGTGCATTTAAGCTTGCAACCCTAAATCCATTTTTTTCTTTTAAAGAAATAAATGTTAAGAGAAATATTGAGACAGGGTGGGGGGGGGGGGGGTGAATCAGTATTGAGAGCTGACCGAAAACCTTTTTGTCAGAGATCTTATTATGCATTTAATTCTTTACTTAGATTATTCCATCATTCATTCATCAGAGTTTTAGTAAGCAGTAAGCATATGCAGAAATAACAGAATAAGCCATCACACATAAGAAACACACATGAACACCAGTATTTAAGGTGGAAACCCAATTTGGGAGAAAACCACCACTGCCGTTGTTTCTGTCTTCAATATTTATTATAAAGAAAACTTCTTACAATTTTTGTGCTGGCGCAGACTTATACCAGCACGTAGGCACCCACCTGCAGAAGGCTACAACCTTCTCTTGTTCTCCAGTCACTACTGGAAGGGAGCTTTGACCCCCTGATTTTAACACCAGCTTGTATTGGCAGAAAGCTTCTACTTTTATGCTGAAGACTTTAACCCTCAGATCCACCAAATTTCTTCAATTTCTTCATCAGACTTGCGTCAGGTCATCATTATTTCTTTATATATCTTCCTAGAGATTCATCATTTCTAGATCTAGAGATCTTGAACCTTCATCAACTCCATGGGTGCATCATAGATTCAGATTTATCAGAAAACAGATTTCAATCATGCAGATATCTCTTAAAGAGATTTATTCTTTTAACAACCCCTCCACATGCAAACATTGTACTATCATCCTCTTCTCCTTATATAGTTTTTACCTTTATTAATACCATGAGTCAAAACCACCCAACCGCTAATGGTATTCCTGGATGGGATCAATTAGATAATTCAGCGGGGTCTACCCAAGCCCCAAACAATTTCTTATTGTTCTATTTTCTTGGTTTGGAAATTAGATAATTAATCTAAGACTTTAATATCTCAATCTGAGATTGAGATATTAATCCAATTCCTCCTTTAGTTATGAACTCCCCAAGACATATATATACATCGATCCCTGGTTTATGTGTTCGTGAGATCAACGCATATATCAACCCACATTCATTACATGACATGTTTCATATTTCGCCAACTTCATATATTCAACATCCTTTATTAACCCCGCAAACCTTAGTTTAAAAGGTCCCAATTAATATAATTTACAACCGGCCCCACATATATAATCAATGATCCAATCACATACTCGCACCGTACTGTGGTTATCCATCGTCCACCTTCCTCATATGGCCACCGTCCGATGGCTCCCCTCCAGATCGATGACGCACAAAAATATCACATGACTTCCTTGATCGGACATTAACGCGCGATGGTGCTTAGTGATGGCGGTTTTTCAAATTCGTTCAGGGATGCGTGTCGCTCGTTTTATGGAATCACTCCCATCCTCTTGAATACCACTTTCCTGTCAAAAGCGGTGCGATGAAAACTGGAAACCCCCTTCACTATTCTTTATGCTCATCGTTCCTCTCCTTCACTCAAAGTTCCGTCTGCCTGTATTCCGTCATTGCTATGTTTCTCTATGAAGGCATAACTCTGTTTTAATTTTTCTTTCTTCACGCGATTATGTTAATGTAACTCAAGTTATATATAATTCAAGATGGTCCATACTTTTAACTGAGATTGGAATGGATAGGATTCTTCCCTATTTTTGGATGAAAATATACATTAAAGGGCATATTTACTAACACAGGTCATATGTATTCCAAACATGCTCTGCGATCATGTGTCCATTCAATTTCATTCTTCAGCAAGCAGGTTAACCCTATCGAATCCACCATACAGAATTACATCCTTTACCGATTACCTAGCTCGTGCTTTTACAGAAATCAAATTCATCAGCCCTTTACTCAGATTTACTTAACCATACTTAACACATATTGTGAAGAGACCAATACCATCCAACTTTAGAGGTTTGTCAGGATGTATGAATACACCGAACTTATTCACATTGATTATCCCAAAGCTTCGATTAATGTACATTCAGTCTTATATTTTGCTTGTATAGAGTTGCTGATAGTTTTTTGAGTTCTTCATACAGTCATCATCCTTATTCAGAGAGTTGCCATCAAGGACAATCATATAACAAGAAACATATTGCCAACAATATCCCCCTTTGGACTTGATGGCAACCATGACTTGAAATACATTCAGCAATATTCTCCCCCTTTGACGTCAAGGGAAAAGGATAGATCAAGATCCTTTGTACCAACAATACCATGCTCCCCCTGAGATCGTGCTGCATTTTTAAATATGGTAACAGAAATGAGTTATACACTCAAGATCAAATATTCTCAAGCATGAGATCAGATTACAACAAATAATTAGAATGCCAACAATGCATCCTTGCCACCTGACCAATGCTACCCCTTAGCATGTGCATCCTGAACTCTTTCAATAGGAGCGTATCCAATTTAATCTTATGAATTTAAGTAGATCTGATCTTTTCGATGGCAGAGACTACTCCCAGATTTTTTCTAAGATATTTTAACTTTTCCCTGGGTAGAGGTTTGGTAAATATATCAACAACTTGTTCTTTGGAGGGAACATACTCCAACTTCACCTTTTGTTCAAGCACTTGTTCACGTAAGAAGTGATACTTTATGGGAATGTGATTGGTCTTGGAATGCATAACAGGATTCTTTGAGATACTGATGGCACTTGTATTATCACACATAATGGAGATAGGAGGTGAACATTTGATTTGAATATCTTGTAAGGTTTGCACCATCCAAAGAAGTTGAGTGAAACATGATGCAACAGCCACATATTCTTCTTCTACTGTAGATAAGGCAATAAAGCTTTGCTTCTTGCTGAACCAAGATACTAACCGGGGCCCCATATAGAATGCACCACCACTAGTTCATTTTTGATCATCAACGTTTCCAGCCCAATCTGCATCAGTGTAAGCATGAAGAGTGAGATTAGCATTCTTTGGATACCATAGTCCAAAGTCTTGAGTTCCTTGTAGATATTTGAATATTATTTTGACAACCTGAAGATGAGACTCTTTCGGATTAGCTTGGAATCGTCCCACAATTCCAACTGCATGCATAATGTCTGGTCTAGTCCTGATGAGATAAAGTAGACTTCCTATCATAGATCTGTATTCTGATTGATTCACCAGGGGAGAATCATCATGAGAACTGAGATTACATCCATTTATCATTGGTGTACTTACAGGTTTGCATTCTTCCATGCCATACTTCTTCAGAATTTGCTAAGATATTTTACTTGTGATAAGAATATGCCATATGTTGCTTGTTGCACTTGCAAGCCAAGACAGAATGTTAGTTCCCCATGTAAAGACATTTCAAATTCTTGCTACATATCAGAAGCAAATTTCTGACTCATAGACTCTTCATTACTTCCAAAAATGATATCATCAACATATACAACCACAATCAATAGTTTATCATTTTCAATTTTTGTGTATAAGTTGCTATCAGTAGACCCCTTTGAAAATCCTTGTTGATGAAGATATTTGTCAAGATGATAGTACCATGCCCTTAGAGCTTGTTTGAGACCATATAGAGCCTTTTTAAGTCTAAAAACAAGATTTTCATCATTTCCCAAAATGAATCCTTCTGGTTGTTCTATATAAACGTCTTCTTCTAGATCACCATTGAGAAAAGCAAATTTAACATCCATTTGATAAACTTTGATTTGTTGGAAGCTTGAAAAGGCAAGAAGCATTCTTATGGCTTCAAGTCTAGCTACAGGAGCAAAAGTTTCTTCAAAGTCTATACCTTCTTGTTGAGCATACCCTTTACAAACAAGTCTAGCTTTATTTCTTATAACATCCCCATTCTCATTTAACTTATTTTTGAATATCCATTTAGTTCTAATGACATTTTTGTCATGAGGTCTTGGTACTAATTCCCAAGTGTGATTCTTTTCAATTTGATCAAGCTCTTCATTCATGGCTTGAATCCAACATTCATCTTTGCTGGCTTGATTAACATTTTGTGGTTCAATAGTGGATAGAAATGCCAGATAGCTAGAATATCCCACAAGAGTCCTTCTTGTTTGTACTCCTGATCCCTTTTTTGCCAAAATTTCAGATTCTGGATGATTCTTTTGAACATATCTGGATGGTGCTTTTCAGATAAATCATCTTCAAGTTCTTCATTGGGTTCACTATCTATATCATTCCTATTTGATGTAGAAGGATATATGTCATCATCATCTTCATCTGTTGTTTGTTTTTCTTCTTTTGGAGCTGTAGGAGACTCATCAATAACAACATCAATACATTCAAAAATCTTCCAAAGTCTTTTATTGTGACATTTATATGCCCTACTCCTAGAGGAGTAACCAAGAAATATTCCTTCATATGCTCTGGGTTCAAACTTGCCAAGTTTTTCATCATTATTTTTGATAAAGAATTTGCTCCCAAAGACTCTAAAGTGCTTCACAGTGGGAGGATTACCATACCATAGTTCATATGGAGTTTTATCACTATTTACACGAACATGTGCTGCTTCTCCCCAAAATGTGTCAGGTGTTCCGGAATCATCAAGCATAGCTCTAGCCATTTGTTGAACTGTTTTATTCATTCTTTTTGCTACACCATTTTGTTGTGGAGTGCCAGCTACAGAAAACTATCTTTTTATGCCATGTTGTTCACAAAATTCAAGGAATTCATCTGATGTATATTCTCCTCCTTGATCAGATATAAGACAGTTGATTTTTAGATCTAATTAATTTTCAGCCAGTGCTTTGAAGATCTAAAATTTCTGAAATGCTTCATATTTGTGTTTAATCAACCCAATCCAACACATTCTAGAGAAATCATCAATAAATAAGATATAGTATTTTTCACCACGTGGTGACTTTTTCTTCACAGGTCCACATATGTCAGTATGAATAAGTTCAAGAGGCTTACTTGAAGAACCTTCCTTGGCATTAAATTTCACTCAGGTTTGCTTACCGAATTGACAAGATTTGCATATGATACTTTCAGGTGGTGTAATATTCGGAAGATCACGAACAACGTTAAGTCTTCTTGATTTGTTGATTTCAGAGAAGCTCAGATGCCCCAACCTTCTATTCCATAGCCAGTTTTCTGAATATTTACTCATGTAACATTGTTCTTTGCAGTTCTTTAATATATACAAGTTTCTTGGAGTTTTGTTTCCTTTTATAATTGTTTTACTTGTATTAAGATCATGTACCACACATTCCTTCGAACTAAAGACAACTTCAGTTCCTTGATCATACATTTGACTTACACTTAATGGGTTATGCTTTAATCCACCCACATACATGACATTATTAGCTTTCACCTTTTCTTTTAGAAAAAAATACCCTTTTCCCTTAATGACAGCAGGAGTATCATTTCCAAATGTGACATTCTTTTCATTTTCTAGAGCACTATATGCAAGAAGTTTGTTTTTGTCACCTGTCATGTGTTTTGAGCATCCACTATCAATGTATCATTGATTTTCTTCTCCTTATGCAAATAAATCTATGCCACAATTTTCAACCTGTAATTCCTTCTTTTTCCATACTTTGGAGCTTGAAGGAAGATGCTCTTTTGGCTAGACTTTGCTCCTATATTCAGATTCTTCATGGCCAAAGTTATTGCAATAAGCACGTTCAACTTCATTTTGAAGAGGAGAAAAGTTGTTATATGTATTCTTCTTTGTTCCAATATCAATCATTTTCTTTCTTGCTTCTCTTGTCATGATGGTTTTATATGCAACACATTGAACGACTTTGTGACCAAAATTGTGACATGAGAAACATTGTCCATTGAAGAAGAAATTTTTGCGATCATAAAATCTTATACTTGAATTTACCTGTTGATTAGTGTTTCTTTGAAAGGTACCCTTGTTAGTGTTCTTTGAATTGAGATGATCATGCTTTATCTATAAAGATTCTTTACTCCCTTGCTGAGGGGTAGAATGTTGTGTACTGGCTGTAGCTGCTTCTAGATAATTTGGTGTTGAAGCCTGAGAAGATTCTCCGATATATCCAAGACCTGTCTTTAGAAGAGGGGAACGTTGTACCTTGATAATCTCATCTAAGGTTTCATATCCTTTAGCAAATATAAGATTCAAAGCCTTTAATTTCTCAATTTCTTTTCTTAGACTTACTATTTCACATTCTAATTTCTCATTATGTTTCTCCTTTTCTTGAAGCTGGTTTTTCAGAGTTTCTATGGATATTTTACTTTCTTCTAAGCATATTTTGAGTTGATTGATTTCATAAAGAAAATCATTTTCCTCTAAAGCATCCATAAAAGTATCATTTTCTTCTCTAGACTCCTTTTCAAATGCCATGAGAAGTCTAAGATCTTGTTCACATTCTTCCTCACTGTCTGATAACCCATCACTGTCTTCATGAGTATAGTAACTTTTTCTAGTGCTAAACTGATTCTTATTCTTTCTTGCTACTTCCTTTCCTTTTTATTGTGTTTCTTTGTGAGGACACTTAGCATCATAATGACCAAATCTTCCACAAGTAAAACATTTGAAAGGAAGCTTACCTCTGAACCATCCTGTACCAAGTTGGAGTTTCTTTACAAAATTTACCTCATCTTCTTCTGAGATATACCCTGATCTTTCTGTCTCTTGTACTTCTTTCCCTTTTGTAGAAGCTCTAAAGACGCCTTGTTTGATTTCATATGGTCCTCCTCTTCTCATTTCATATGCAGTTAGTATGCCATGAAGTTGCACCACAGTAAGATTTTGAAGATCCTACTTTTCTTCAAGAGAAGAAACTTTTGACTCAAATTTTGTTGTTAGTGATCTTAAAAATTTCTCAACCAAGGTAGTTTCGGTTATTGTTTCTCCCATATTTCTCATACGATTTACAATATCATCAAGACGTAAAAAGAAATTAGCAATGCTCTCCTCATTATGCATTTTTAGGTTCTCAAATTGAATTCTGAGAGTTTGGAGTTTAGCACTTTTTACCTTTGCATCACCTTCATAACTTAAAATTATTTTTTCCCATATTGCCTTTGTTGTATTCAGCTGCATGACTTTGACGAATTCTGATTCAGTTAGACTTCCCAATAGAGCATTAACCGCCTTTGCATTTTTTTCATAATTCTTTATTTCCGTTGGATATGTTGGTATTGTGGCTGGATATTGATATCCTGCTTCAACAATAGTCCATACATCTGCTCCCAGAGACTGAAGATAGGATCTCATCCTTGTTTTCCAGAAGATTAAATTGTTTCCATTAAAGAGCGGAGTCTTGATAGATTTTATTCCATCTTGATTGCTCATCTTGATTGATCTTCCTTCTAGCAGCTAAGCTTTTCAGAAGGACCTGCTCTAATTCCAATTGTTAGGAGAAATACTGAGAGGGGGGGGGGGTGAATCAGTATTTAGAGTTGACTGAAAACCTTTTTTTCAGAGATTTTATTATGCATTCAATTATTTCCTTAGATTATTGCATCATTCATTCATCAGAGTTTTAGTAAGCAGTAAACATATGCAGAAATAACAGAATAAGCCATCACACATAAGCAACACACATGAACACCAGTATTTAAGGTGGAAACCCAATTTGGGATAAAACCACCATTGTTTTCGTTTCTGTCTTCAATATTTATTATAAAGAAAAATTCTTACAATTTGTGTGCTCGCGTAGACTTATACAAACACGCAGGCACCCACCTGCAGAAGGCTACAAAATTCTCTCGTTCTCCAGTCACTACTGGAAGGGAGCTTCGACCCCCTGATTTTAACACCAGCTTGTATTGGCAGAAAGCTTCCACTTTTATGCTAAAGAATTTAACCCTCGGATCCACCAAATTTCTTCAATTTCTTCATGAGACTTGCGTCAGGTCATCATTATTTCTTTGCAGATCTTCCTAGAGATTCATCATTTCTAGATCTAGAGATCTTGAATCTTCATCAACTCCATGGGTGCGTCATAGATTCATATTTATCAGAAAACAGAGTTCAATCATGCAGATATCTCTTAAAGAGATGTATTCTTTTAACAACCCCTCCACATGCACACATTGTACTATCATCCTCTTCTCCTTATATAGTTTTTTCCTTTATTAATACCATGAGTCAAAACCACCCAACCGCTGATGGTATTCCTAGACGGGATCAATTAGATAATTCAGTGGGGTCTACCCAAGCCCCAAACAATTTCTTATTGTTCTATTTTCTTGGTTTGGAAATTAGATAATTATTCTAAGACTTTTTAATATCTCAATCTGAGATTGAGATATTAATCCAATTCCTCATTTAGTTATGAACTCCCCAAGACATATATATACATCGATCCCAGGTTTATGTGTTCGTGAGATCAACACATATATCAAACCACGTTCATTACATCACATGTTTCATATTTCACCAACTTCATATATTCAACATCCTTTATTAACCCCACAAACCTTAGTTTAAAAGGTCCCAATTAATATAATTTAGAAATGACCCCACATATATAATCAATGATCCAATCACATACTCGCACCGTATCGTGGTTATCCATTGTGCACCTTCCTCATACGGCCATTGTCCGATGGCTCCCCTCCATATCGACGGCGCACAACAATATCGCGTGGCTTCCTTGATCAGACATTAACGTGCGATGGCGCTTAGTGATGGCAGTTTTTCAAATTCATTCAGGGATGCGTGTCGCTCGTTTTATGGAATTTCTCCCATCCTCTTGATTACCGCTTGCCCGTTGAAAGTGGTACGATGAAAACCGGAAACCCCCTTCACTGTTCATTCCACTCATGGTTCCTCTCCTTCGCTCAAGGTTCCTTCCGCCTGTATTCCATCATTGCTACGTTTCTCTGTGAAGGCATAAGTTTTTTTTAATTGTTCTTCCTTCGTACGATTATGTTAATGTGACTTAGGTTATATATAATTCGATCTAGTCCATACTTTCAACTGAGATTGGAATGGATAGGCTTCTTCCCTATTTGTGGATGCAAATATACATTAAAGGGCATCTTTACTAACACAGGTCATATGTATTCCAAACATGCTCTGCGATCATGTGTCCATTCAATTGCATTCTTCAGCAAGTAGGTTAACCCTATCAAATCCACCATACAGAAATACATCATTTACCGATTACCTAGCTCGTGCTTTTACATAAATCGAATTCATCAGCCCTTTACTCAGATTTACTCAGCCATACTTAACACATATTGTGAAGAGACCAGAACCCTCCAACTTTAGAGGTTTGTCAGGATGTATGAATACACCGAACTTATTCACATTGATTCTCCCAAAGCTTCGATTAATGTACATTCGGTCTTATATTTTGCTTGTATAGAGTTGCTGATAGTTTTTTGAGTTCTTCATACAGTCATCATCCTTAGTCAGAGAGTTTTCATCAAGGATAATCATATAACAAGAAACATATTGCCAACAATAAATATATCTAATTCTAAGCTTATTTCATCTGAGGAATCAGATTAAATTGTTGAGCTCATCATTTATTCTTTAACTATCTACTGATTTGTCAAGTTTAAACTGTTTGACATATGTTTATTCTCTATCTAAAACATGAAATTCAAATCATGAAAAGTTAAGATTAATCTATTTAACTGATCATTGATTATGGAATTTTGAAAAATCTGTACATAATCATTATGGTTGTAGTAAAGGTAAATAGTAGTGGAATTTTAACTTGCTTACTTTCATGTCTTATTTTTATCTCTTTTTTCTTTTGGGTTCTATTCTTTTCTAATTCCTTTGATTTTTCTTTTAGGACTTTTACCCTCTTTTCATTTTTTTTTTAAATTTATTTTCAAATATGGGAAAAAAAATTGCAGAAAGCAAGGTATGTACATATTTACAAGACTATCAAAGTCAATTAAAAAGTTATGAATCCTATTATTATAGGACCCTAACACCTACAATGTTAGCATAAGGTCATATAATTTCTCATCGTATTGGGGCCCAACATGGGCCAGGTAACACCTATTCTACCTCCCTCTTCTTTGGTCTTGTACATATG
The DNA here is from genome assembly GCA_034641835.2 of Pinus albicaulis. Taxonomy (NCBI): domain Eukaryota; kingdom Viridiplantae; phylum Streptophyta; class Pinopsida; order Pinales; family Pinaceae; genus Pinus; species Pinus albicaulis. The sequence continues at coordinate 1,545,957,077 of CM076578.1, read as the reverse complement.
GCCTAATTTGAACCGGGGGTTGGGATTAACCGCTCGCCCCTACTAGTCTAACTTCACTGTTGGTCACCTAGGTACCATGAGACTGGGGCAGGGGCCTAATCCCTGCCCCCTCACCTTCTGATCCTTCGCAAGGTCATCTGGTTTTTGTGTGACCGGGGGCTAGTGCTAAGTGCAGCATCCCCTGCCCCCAACGTGTCGACCATTTTCATTTTAAATATGACTGAGGCACTCCATAGGTTAAGAACTCATGTGATGGTCTAATGGTATGACATGTAGTTGTGGTGTTGCAGGTTAAGGGTTCAAACCCCACCGATGGCATTGGGCCGCTTTAAACAAAATTGGAAAACCATGGGACGCCATGCGGTGCCTTAATTGGCCCACCTCACAACCAACAAAACAATGAAAAAATTCCATCTATGTTAATACGACCCTGCCTCTTGTCGAGCCCAGGTTGGTTCATATATTCTATTGTTCCTATCAAGTTAGCTACTGATGTCAGTGTATGGTTTGTGCAGTCAGTATCCATGTCAACCCTTCTGCTCAATTTTTATACGTTTATCATTGTTTTTGAGTGATTTAGAGAAATTTCAATTTTGAGCATTTTTCTTATCTCCTACATCATCCTTCCATGTAGATGTCATGATTTGAGGTGTTTTGGGAATTTCCTCCAGGATATTTCCGATACTTCTATTGGGAGGGTTCATATTCGTTATTTACCACTCGTTGTTGGGGGAAATGGCTCTGAATTATTGGTGCTTGTTGGTTAGCCTCCCCCTTGCATTCTGGTATATTTCAGTCTCTTCAACTAAGGGAGTTGAGGGAAATGCCAATTATAATGTATATATTCCCTGCAAATAGCATAAGCGTGGTTAGTTAGTAGAATATCATTCTTGTTTTGTTGTTGTGCATTATTATTGTTTTGACATTGATTTTGATTTTGTTTTAAATTTCCCCCACCCTGCACACACGAAGATTGTTGTTGGTTATTGTCCCCTTGTCTAGGTTCCATTTTTTATTTTTTCTTTCCTCTATTCTTAGTGGAAATTAGGATACCTATACCATGTCCTCCCAGAAGCTCCTCACCTCCCATATCTTAGATCTCAGGTACTAGGATCATCAAACATTGTTGATGGGTTCATCAGAGCCATAGCTTAGAATAAACCTAGAAACACTTACCAACAACCTGGAAACATGTTTGGTCACCCAAAATCTTACCAATAGTATGGGCCCACACCTACATCTCAAACACCATCCAATTTAGGATATTACCCTTGTCAAAATACACCTATGCATAATCCCTCCATGTAAGTCAACCAATACCCTCCCATGTAGGGTGGTCAATACCCTCTTACGCAAAGATGTCATTACCCTCTGAGGTCTGAGGAAGAAATTTCTACTTCCCATAGCTCCTATGCCAACAAAGGACAATGGAATCCCTATTTTCCATTTTAAGCACCCCAATAGAATAGCCTTCCAACCTAGCCTAATAGTGGGGTGAATTTCATTCAACCATATTTATATCAGCAACAATAGTCATTTGAATAGTTGAGCACACAATTTCCAGCTGGAAACACCATGGGAACCAAAAATCAAAATATTTCTTAAGTTTCAAGTTAAAAAATTATATTGCGTGGGTGCACCATTAGATTAAATTAACAATTGCATGGCTATTTCTTTGATATTTGTGTGGATGCCAAGACGTCTAGTCAACACCTCAAGTTGTGAACTTGCTAGAGAACCACTCTAAATATTTTCATGATGTGATAAAAAATTCAATCCTTGAGCCGCAAGAAGCCTTAAAGGCAAGGAATTTTTATCTCTCATCTCATTTATGAGGTGAACCACCAAATTAATGAGCCAAGGGGAGGAAGAGTGTCCAAGAAACTCTATACAAACAATTTCTAGGGGTGCCAAGAATAATAAGAAGACAAGCATTGTTATTGAAAAACTTTCTTCCTAATAAATCAAGAATTTCATTGAGAAGAGGATTTCATAATTGAGAGAGTCTTCATACGTCTTTGAGAGAGAGATCAAGCTTGCAAAGAGATTGAGGAAATGAACCTCCTTGTTGAGAATTTTTAAGCCCCATTGCTCAAATAATTCTCTCAAGGTGTCTTGTATTGATCTATTGTATTTATTCTACATTAATAAATCAATAAAGGGAACCATTTTCCATTACTTTTTTGATATGTTTTCTCTATTGAGTATTGTTTATGTGTTTATTTCTTAGTTTTTATTTTGAATTTGATATGTGTGTTTAGTACTCCCAGTGGAGTTGTCATCTTGTCATAGTGTTTTTGTAGCTATGGAGTCCTAAATACACCTTCCTTGAAGTTGGTTTTTCCCTACAAGGATATCACAAGAAATCAATTATTGTTAGTGAAAAAACGTGGGTAAACAAAGAATTGTAAATAATGAAAGAAATGCATATATAAACTTCAAAGTAAAAACTAACACATAAACACATAAAAAATACTCAATGGAGCAAAGATATTAGCAAATTAATGGAAAAGGGTTCCCTTTATTGATTGTTGAATATAGAAGAAATATAATAGATAAATGAAATACCCTAGGAGATAATAATTTGGGGAATGGTTATAAAAAATCCTCAACAAGGAGGTTCCTTTCCTCGATCTCTTTTAAACCTTCCTCTCTCTCTCAGAGAAGTATGAAGACTGTCTCATTGACAAAATCCTCTTCTCAGTGAAATGTTTTATTACTTAGGGAGAAATTTTGGCAGCATAACAATCCTTTGCTTCTTCTTGTTCTTAGATCTCCTAGAAAATGTATTTATAGAGCATATTGGATACTCCTCCTCCCCTTGGATCATCGATGTGGTGGCTCATGTAATAAATGAGATGCGAGCTACCATTTCCTTGCCTTTAAAGCTTCTTGGGGATGAAGGCTGAAATTTTCCATCCCATCATGTCAATATTTGCAGTGTTTCTCAAGCAAGTTCACAACTCGAGTTGTTGAACAGACATTTTTATGACCACGCGGTCCAATATTTTAAATTGAACCTTAAGGAAGATTTTGGTTTTTGGTGTCCATGGTATTTCTGGTTGAAAATGTCACACTTGTATGTGTTTATCACTGAATTTTAGTGTCTCTTAATGCATATAAATGATTGAGCAATTTCCATAAGATAAAAATATACATTAAATGTGATTGAAAATTAAGTGTGAAAATTGGATTTATAAAGTGCAAAATTATAAATTTAAGTTTTCAATATTAATTTTTGAAAGTGAAAAAATAGATTGAAAATGTTCTAATATTGTCTTTCGAAATTGAAAAATCCAATTCAAAGAGCGTTGATATCATATCCAAATGATGTAAATTTTGGTTCCAAAAGTGTCAATATCAAATCAAAATTATAGTTTTCGAACCTGATATTGACTATTGAAAGGTATATATTTCACACTTTAAAAATCCAAATTATGGACTTTAGAAGATTTTTTTTGGCCTATATTCAAATGGGTTTAGACTATAATTAAGCATAATTTAATGAAATAGGGGCTTTGATGACATTATTAGATGTGATTGTATTTAATTGAGCTTGTATGGAGATTTGATCTTCTCTACAATATGTCATAGACAACTTATGATTTGGTGTCCATTGATTTTTACCCATCACATTTACTGGGAAAATGATGGATTTTGATAGATTTCTTTTGTTATCGAGTTGCATTCATTCATATTCATAGGTGGTCAATATTATTTGGAGGATAGAGATGTTATGAAATAATTGATGACAAATTATTTACATGTTATAATAGTTTATTTAAGGATCACAATTGATATATATTTGTAGGTAAAAAATTTGGTGGAGTTACAGAGAGATTTGATCAACGTCATTGTAAACAAATTCCTCACAAAGAGGGAATATTTAACCTTTTGGGTTATTTTGGAAGTTTTTACACCATATTTTAGACTTCTTCATGAACCTTGGGGTACATTGTGTACTTTTAACACTTACATGGTCTAAGATGGATTTCCATATGGAAACTAATCCATGATGGAACTTTCTGATGGACGAAATATGCACAATGATTTATACTAGTTGTTGGACTGGTATTATTCTCTAGGGAATTATAATTATTTTTTTAACAACCCTAGTGAAAATTACATGTAATAAGTTAATAAAGAAAAAAATAATAACCAAGATCATGGGAAACATATTCCAAGTTGAATGTTGGGAAAAACATCGTAGTGAGGGTGTTCATCTGGTTTACTATAGCTATGGAAATTGGAAACGAAAATGGCTAAGGCTTTGGAAAGGAAAAGTGGAATTTATTGGAATTTATTTATGAGATTAATGGAAAATAGAATAAAAGGGAGGTGAAAGTTTAGAGGTTGCATGTGAGAAGGAAAATGAAGGAAAATAATGGAAAATGAAGAAAATAAATTCCTCATTAATAAAAGGGATTCTAAGGATTAGTTCATGGCTTTTGCTTAGTGTAGTTTTGGAGCTCTCATTATTCTCTCTCTCTCTCTCTCATACTCTTCGATAATTAAATTTTTCTTGGAGCACTCTAGGAAGGTGTCGCATACTTGGATATTTGTAGCAAGAAGGAAAAGGAAGTGCAAGAAAGTGCAAGAGGAAACTGAGATCAGTAACTACAATGGGTTTTGATTACAGGTACTGAGTTGCATGTATGTTTTCCTCACTATTTTTGACATGCATGGTGTTATCACCAAAATTTTACTTGATTGGCTACTAATTAGACAACTCGGTGTAACTATTTCAAACCAGCTTTTGACTGAAGCTTAGCCTCTTTAGTCTGAGAGGGCTCTCTCACAGATACTTTATGATATTGGTTAATGATAAAGATAGATGGCTAACTCTATGAATTGTGTCTTGGTTTTGTATGTTTGTGGGTTGAAAAGATGAAGACTTGCTACCATTGGGCTATGGAGTCAGTGACAGGGATCTTAATTACAAAGGCTCTCCTTGTGGAAGCTGAGGCATGTAGATACTCAAATGAACGTAGAATACACACATACATGGTTTAATCAATATATAAATTTTCAAATGAAGTTGGAGCATGAGAAACATGAATTCTAAGTAATGAACATTAAGATATTGAAAGCAGGACATTGAGAAAGATATTCAATAGTTTAGTGCTTGAAAGGAAGTCAGAGCATGCAAAGCAAGAATTATGAGTAATCAAACATTAACATATTGACAGAAAGTAATAAGATACATAGGAAATTGTTCATGAAAATATCAAATGAGTCTCAGGTGAAGGGTGAAACCAATAGTTACTCTCTATTACACATCAAAAAACCTATTTACAATAGTAGCAATCAGCCATAACATATCCCAACCCTTTCTAACTCTAAAACTCTCTCCTTTATAGATTCACTTCTCATAAAAATGATATGCCACCTAAATCCCCTCGAATTCCAGCCTTAGATACCTATTTCAAACATGATTCCATCACTTGGAGACTTCTTAGGGATATTTCTGTTTTGCAGAGTTTGAATACAAAAATGACTCTTCTTTCATTAATAGATTAACAAATAAATTTAATAACCCTTATAAACTGAAACCAAATAATTTTATAAGTGTACTATAGTTCTGATGTGTCATTATGCCACGTGGATTTTCAGCTGGACCTCCTCCAAGTTGAATTTTTACAATTTTTTCACAAATCGGGTTAGTGAAAATTCTGAAAAATAGGATTCAAAGATGAGTGTATAATTTCCAAACACTGATGGATTTTCAGAAACTGAGAGAGGTTTTTGTATATAGAGCTATGGTAAAGAAACACCTCTTTAATATTTCCAAAATACTTTTTCATTTTGTCTAAAATCAAACTTGAGGTTGACTTCTAAAACAGTGATGTTCAGAAATTTTCGTAGCATGGGGAAAAATGTTTTTCCATCAATCTTCTTGACTTATTTATTGTTATAAAACCTTAATTATGTCATGACACCTTGCAACCATCAATATACCCCCATAAATCATGCCAAAACTTTATTTTAAAGCAAAAAAGCACCTACAAGAATTTTTGTAGCATTTTTTGGCCTTCAAGCCTAGAGCATGCTATGAAACTACCTGATAATGAAGAAAATTCCAAAATATTCCTTTTTTCTTCCAAATTTCATCTATAGGTCTGAAAAGAGATCTAATGAAATAATATCATGCAAAATTTCCTCTTATCATCTTCAAAAAACATCATTTTAACCTTTAACAAGTTTATTCATCACTAAAATGACTCTATTTTTTCTGAAAACATAGGGTTGAAATATTAGCTCTTATCTCCCTATCCTTGATATATATTGAAAAAATGAAGGAGATTTTTTTAGGACAATATTTCTTGAAGAGAAACCTCTCTTGGGTTTTTGAAACACATCTACAGTTGCCCCGAATCTGCATTCTAAACACATGTATAAAATAGGAAAATTCTCCATTCTGAAAATAGGGCTCAAAGACATCCCTGTATCTCCCAATTTGTCGCACTTTTGACAAAAGTGAAAGAGGTTATTGTTACTTAATATGTGCTTGAAATTATGTCTCTCAGTTTCTTAAAATTATTCTATGTTTTTCCAGAAACTGCCCTTGAAGTTGACTGCTCAAAGTTATAAAACTGAGAAATGCTTCATATTTGCAATGGAAATATTAGCCAGTTTCATAGTGTTTTCTGCCTATTTTACACTAAATTTGCTACAAAAGTAGGAATTCTTGGCTAAAATGACCTTTCAGAGTTGTAAGCTTCGGAAATGAAATATGTCAGCAAATGATGAATGATGGGACATGATGTGACCTATATGGAGGTGGTTTTGAGATGAAATGAGGGTGGTCTTGAAACTTAGGATAGGTTAAATATGAAAAAATGAAATATCCTACGCTAACTTTAGAAAGGTTTAAGGAGACATTACTCTTTTGAGGAGTGAAATGTATGACCATGTCAAGTAATGACTCACAAAATTATGAGTGATAAAAGTGGCTCCACGAGGACTGGTGTGCCCCTGTGGTACACCAAAGAACCTGTAGTTTCAGTGCCATCAATCTTAAAAACTATGAAATTTATGAACACTTCACCAAGATCTTATGGCATTCTCCTTGGGCTCAAACTTGATGATTACTGCTGAAAAACCAAATATATACATACTGAAAAGATGCTCAGTCTACTTGAGCTTATTCACACACATTCCTACCTACCTTAACAAATTCAATCTTCATGGTTGATTCAAGAAACATGAAATCTCCAATAAATCCAGTCAATGAGATGATCTAATGCTTGAACCCCTTCAATTCACTTGAACCAAATTAAAATTGGACACTGAAATGACCAAGGAAACATAAAATGGGTCTGATTTTCACAATGAAAACATAATCAGAAATTTGGACTATAGAACTCTTCCATGTAGTCAACTATAGGTTCATAGAAGACATAGTCTGTTTGATGATTCTCAATAAATTCTCTAGTTTCAGGCAGCTCATATATGCTTTCTTTAGCAACATAATATTTCATATGTGTGCTATCAAACTCATTTTGAAACTAATTTTCAAGAACAAGCAGAAGCAACCTCTCTTTGTGTTCTGGAATGGAAATTTTTTGAAAAGACTGATCTTGATCATGAACAGTATAGGATTGAATTTGGTCTTCTAAAACTTCAATGTCTTTCTCAATTTTATTAGAAACTTCATCCAAAAATTGAATCTTATCTTCTAACTTGCACTTAAATGACTTTAAATAAGAAGACAAAGACAAGCAAAAATATTCATCCACTTCCTCATTAAAGTGATCATCATTCAATTGTTTAAAACCTTGAATGGAAGGAGCATCTGCCACAAAATTTTTTCTTTCCATTCATGTTTCCAAAAACATAAGCCAAAACTCTACAAATGACTTAATATATTTGACAAGAAATCTTTCAATCCACTGTTTACATTTCACTTGAAATGAATCATAGAACAATATGATGAAAATATATTCATGTCTGACTCTAAGAAGCTCAGTAAAGTCATGAAAATCTGATATATACTTCAAGGTCATACTCAAATCTTCTCGATTAAATTTTGGACCATTCCTTAAAAAATATGCTTCCTTGGGAAAAGGATTTTGGAAGCCATAAATTTTTAAAAAATGTTGGGAAAAACACTGAGAGGGGGGGGGGGGAGGGGGGGGTGAATCAGTATTTAGGATTTACTCAAAACTTTTACTTTTTCATTCTTAAAAACCCATACGCTACTTTCCTGAATTCAACTCGCGTATATACGCGGAAATCCTTTACAGAACTCGCGTATATCCAGTGAATTAATTATTCATTTAATTCATGACTGAGATCATTCCATTACTCATTTATATGATGTTCAGAAAACAGTAAACAGGTGCAGAAAGAACAGAGTAATCATCACACACAAGCAATCACACATGAACACCAGGATTTTTAGGTGGAAACCCAATTTGGGAGAAAACCACTGTTGTCGTCATCTCAGTCTTCAATCTTTATTATTAAGAAAACTTCTGACAACATGTATTGGCGCAGACTCATACTAGCATGCAGGCACCCACTTGCAGAAGGCTACAACCTTCTCTCGTTTACCAGCCTTTCCTGGAAGGGAGAAACAACCCCCTGCTCTCGTTTACCAGCCTCTCCTGGAAGGGAGCTACTACCCCCTGATATTAACACCAGCCTCTCCTGGTAGAAAGCTTCTACTTTCAGACTAAAGGCTTCAACCCTTAGATCCACTGCAGACCACGTCTCATCAATTTTCAAACTGGATCAAACAACTTCAACACAATCCTTCACTTATCAGAAAACTTCCTTTTCCTAGAGCATCAAACAGAATAGTGAAACCACTGTAACTAGAATATCAGAGATAACCCAGACTTCAGAATAGATATGCAAAATCTCAATAAGCTTTGAGCAACCATCAGTTCAAATTGCACACGCGCCTTTCTTCAAACAGACTCCCGTATATACGCGCTTTTAATAAAGACAACACGCGTATACATCTGTGCACTTTTCAGAAAAAACCTAACAGTCCATACGCTCCTTTGTTTACACAGATCCGCGTATATACGCGCTTTTCATGAGACGAACATGCGTATAGATATATAAAAGATAAACTTTGCAAAACAGATCAGATATATGGTGTTTGGTCAATTTAGTGTGTCCTAAATTGCTAACATAAATTATCAACCAGGGATTCGTAAGCTGACGAAGTGTGGCGCACTATATGTGCAAGATAACCGATCTCTTACTTTTTGTCGTTTTTGGATTTTTATGAAATTCTAAAAGACAAGTATGGTTATGGATATTCAAGGCAATGATGTCCTTTATAATGATTTACCAACTTGAAACTGAAAAAGGAATTTGAAACATACAATGACAAAACTTGAAAGGAAATGAAAATGTACTACTGAAATGAAAAATGTGCTACTAATCTAATAAATCAAAACAATGAACTAGTGAGCATGAAACCAAACTATTCTTGCTGCTGTCTAAACACAAAAGAAACTATGCTGAAAGAAATCCAAAAGTTGCAATAAAGTAAATCTAAATCAAATTACATCAACTTGTCTTCTGATCCTTCATCATTAGTCCAGCTATGATTTTCGGAAGTAACCATAAACAACTTGAGTAACTGATATCTAACTTGCAGAAAGTAAACTAATATCAAACCACACATTAATAATTCAATCCCTCACCATCAGTCCAGCTGTGGCTTTCGGAGGTAACTGAAGATATTATGAGCAATTTAATATATCTAACTTGCAGAAAGGAAACTAATATCAAACTACACATTTCATAATACAATCCCTCACCATCAGTCCAGCTGTGGCTTTCGGAGGTAACTGAAAATGTCATGAGCAATTTAATATATCTAAATCTAACTACTGAAGCAAATGTGCAAGACTGAAATAAACAAAGCAATACCGGAATTAAACAAAAACTAAGAAAAAAAATAAATTAACAGCAGAACAATATTGATTCCATGTCATTAGTCAAAAGATATGCAAATGCCCTGGCTGCCATGAAAAATTATGCTAAAAGCTATGATTTCAGAAATCAATCTAAGTAAGGAAATATGACAAAATAGAATTGAAAGCAACTTATCTAGAAAACATGTAAAAGCCTCCTTGGATAGCAGGGGCCCTCTGCTACCAATTTGGCGAAGTCCTTCAGCTCCTTAAAGATAAGATCACAATAGCATCAAAGAACTAAGCTTCTTTATTCAAAAACTCATAAATCTACATCCCATTCCATCTTGAACTTTGTTACAAATCTACTTCCTCATTACTTTCTCATTACTTCTTCATTACTTTCTCATTACTTCTTCATTACCTATGATAGGAGAAAGCTTCTCCTATTTATACAAAATATGAGGAGACATCTCATTAATGGGAGTCCATGAATCTCTCCCTCCATCTCTAGAGTTACAATCAAAATAGGAAATGATAAGACACATGTCTTTCTAGAGTTTCAACACAACTAAGAAATGAGATACATATCCTCTTAGAGTTTCAATACAACAAGGAAGTGAGACACATATCCTCTTGATCCCATAATCTTCTCCAACCAAATTCGAATTTGGCCTTAGAGTGCCACATAAGGGTCTTCTAGAAGTCTCCTCTTGACCTACACATGTCACAAAACTCATAACACATATATAGATATATGAAACTATGTTAATTTTCTAGTTTCTAATCATAAATTCACTTAAAATACATAAAATAAATAACTTTGGAAAACAAGGATCTTAACCCATATATTTATGTAAATGGTTATTTGATGTAGGGTTTTAGGTCAAATGGCTATGAAATAAGAGCTAAATGGTTATGACATAATGGAAATATGTATGAATATGGAGAACATTTTTGAGACTCAACATATGGACTTACCCAGATTTCTTCAATATATTCAATAGATTTGCGCTAGGTCTTCCAAACTTCTTTTCAGATCATCCTACAGATTCATCATTTGCAGATCTAGAGATTTTGAACCTTCATCATATTCATGGGTGCATCATAGATTTAGATCTATCGATTAAGAACAGAGTTCAACCATACATATAAACTTCAGAGTGAAGTATTTATTTAAAGCCCAGACACATGCACACCCTCTTGCACAATGATTTTCTTCTCCTTATATAGATTTAGCCTTTGTCAATACCATGAGAAAAAACCACACAACTTCCAATGGTTTTCCTAGGCAAGATCACATAGACAATCCAACGCTCAATACAATGGGTCAATACCATGGTAGTAACCCCCGGTTTTAGTAATTTAGAGCACAATTGACCATACGCGACTTGGCACGTACTTTTCCGCGTACATACGTGACTTCCCTTTACTAAACTCGCATATGCATTTGTGACATACATTTTTCATCATTGTTCTGGCCCATTCTGGAAATTCTTTCTTCTGCACCTTCTGTACTGGTTGTAGATACATCAGATGTACATCAATAACAAGCTCATCAAGTCAAGAACAACTTCATCAAGTAGGTTGCCTTCATCTTCATCAAGTGGGTTGCCATCAAGGACAATAACCTGCATCATATTGCCAACAAAAAATATATACGTGCATACCTTGAGACAAGAATGACAACATCTAAGTTCTTCATAAGTCCAGTGGAATCACCATGAATCTATGAAATTTCAAATTCTTCAACAATGGAGTCACTATGGTAGTTTTGTAGCCTAAAAACAAAAATTCCAAGATCTTCCTACCTAGAGTTCAGCTTCACTTTTTTGCAAAAAAACTTTGGGAAATTAGTCTTCAAACTCCCGACAGACGCACCAAAATGTTATCACCATAATTGTACTTGATTGGCTACTGATCAGACAACTCAATGTAACTATTTCAAGCCAGCTTTTGATTGAAGCTTAGCCTCTTCAGTCGAAAAGGGCTTGGTCACGAAAAATTTATGATATTGCTTAATGATAAATATAGATGGCTAACTCTATGAATTATATCTTGGATTTGTATGTTTGTAGGTTGAAAAGATGAAGGCTTGCTACCATTGGGATATCAAGTCAGTGACAGGGATATTAAGGAAAAAGGCTCTCGTTATAGAATATGAGGCATGTAGATACTTCAATGAAGGTATAATACACACATACAGGGTTTAATCAATATATAAATGTTCAAAGGAATTCAGAGCATGAGAAACATGAATTCTGAGTAATGAACATTAAGATACTGAAAGCATGACATTGAGAAAGATATCCAATAGTTTAGTGCTTGAAATGAAGTCAGAGCATTCAAAGCAAGAATTATGAGTAATCAAACATTAAAATATTAACATAAAGTAATAATATACATAGGACATTTTTCATGAAAGTATCAAATGAATCTTAGGTGAAGGATGAAACCAATAGCCACTCTCTATTATTGATCACAAACCTTGTTTACAATAGTAGCAGTCATCCATAACATATCCCAACCCTTTATAACTCTAAAACTCTCCCCTTTATAGAGTGAGTACTCATACAAATTATATGCCACATTACTCCCCTCGAATTCCCACCTCAGAGACCTATTTCAAACATGATTCCATCACTTGGAGACTTCCTAGGGATATTTCTGTTTTGCAGAGTTTGAATAAAAAAAAGACTCTTATTTCATTATTAGTTCAAAAGATAAATTTAATAACCCTTATAAATTGAAACTAACTAATTTTATGAGTGTAATAGAGTGCTGATGTGTCATTATGCCACGTGTATGTTGATCTGGACCTCCTCCAAATTAAATTTTTACAATTTTTTCACAAATGTTGTTAGTGAAAATTCTGAAAAATAGGCTTCAAAGATGAGTGTATAATCTCCAAACCCTGATGCCTTTGCAAAAACTGAGAGAGGATTTTTTATATGGGCCTATGATGAAGAAAATCCTCTTTCATATATCCAAAATTATTTTTCATTTGGTTTGAAATCAAACTTGAGGTTCACTTTTAAAACAATCATGTTTAGAAATTTTCGTAGTGTATTTTAGTAGCGTGGGGAAAAAGGCTTTTCCATCAATATTCTTGACTTATTTGTTGTTATAACACCTTCATTATGTCATGAAACCTTCCAAACATCAATATCCCCCCATAAATCATGCCAAAACAATATCTTAAAGAAAAAAATCACCTACAGGATTTTTCGTAGCGTTTTTTGGCCTTCAAGCCCTGAGCATGCTACAAAACTACATGATAATGAAGAAAATTCTAAAATATTTATTTTTCTTCCAAATTTCATATGTAGGTCTGAAAAGTGATATAATGAAATATAATCATGAAAAATTTCCTCTTATCCTCTTCAAAAAGCATAATTTTCACCTTTAGCAAGTTTATTCATCACTAAAATGACTCTGTTTTTTTTTAAAACACAGGGTACAGATATTAGCTCTTATCTCCCTATTCTTGATATATATTGAAAAAATGAAGGAGGTTTCTCTAGGTCATTATTCTTTGAAAAAAAACCTCTCTTGGGTTTTTGAAACACATCTCCAGCTATTGATAATTTTCATTCTAAAAACATGTACAAAAAAGGAAAATTTTGCATTATGAAAATCAGGCTAAAAGACATCCTCTTATCTCCCAATTTGTAGCCCCTTTAGGAAAGATGAAAGAGAATATTGTTACTTGATATTTTCTTGAAAATAATCTCTCTCAATTCTGTAAAATAATTCTCTTTTTGCCCAAAATCTGACCTTGAAGTTGACTTCTCAAAGTTAGAAAACAAAAAAAATGCTTCATATTTGCTACAAAATTATTAGCTAGTTTCGTAGCATTTTCTGCGTATTTTACATTGAATTCACTACAAAAGTAGGAATCCTTGGATAAAATGACCTTTTCGGAGTTTTAATCTTGGGAAATGGAATATGTCAGCAAATGATGACTGATGGGACATGATGTGACCTATATGGAGGTGGTTTTGAGATGAAATGAGGGTGGTCTTGAAACTTAGGATAGGTTAAATATGAAAAAATTAAATTTCCTATGCCAACTTGAAAAATTTTTAAGGAGACCTTACCCTTTTGAGGAGTGAACTGTATTACCATGTCAAGTAATGACTCACAATATTATGAGTGATAACAGTGCCTCCACTGGGGATGGTGTGCCCATGTGGTACACCAAAGAACTTGTAGTTCCAGTGCCATCCATCTTCTTGGAAATAAAAACTCTTAAATTTATGAAGACTACGCCAAGCCCTTATGGCCTTATCCTTGGGATTAAACATGATGATTACTGCTAAAAAACCAATCATAAAAATTGCTTATCATAAAAACTGCATTCCTACCTATCATAAAAACTGCAATCTTCATGTTCGATTCAAGCAACATGAAATATCCAATAAAACAAGTCAATGAGATGATCTGATTCTTGAAACCCTTGACTTCACTTGAACCAAATGAAAATTGGATACTAAAATAACAAAGGCAACATAAAATGGGTCTGATTTTCACAATGAAAACATAATAAAAAATTTGGATTGTATAACTCTTCCATGTAGTCAGTTATAGGATCATAGAAGACATAGTCTGTTTGATGATTATCAAGACATTTTACAGTTTCATACAACTCATATATGCTTTATTTAGCAACATAATATTTCGCATGTGTTCTATCAAACTCACTTTCAAACTAATTTTCAAGAACAAGCAACATCACCCTCTCTTTGTTTTCTTGCGTGGAAAAATTTTGAAAAGACTAATCTTGATCATGAAGACCATAGGATTGAATTTGGTCTTCTAAAAATTCAATGTATTTCTCAATGTTCTTAGCAACTTCATCCAAAAATTGAATGTTATCTTCCTACTATCACTTAAATGAATTTAAATAAGAATAAAAAGACAAAGAAAAATTTTCATCCACTTCCTCATTATAATGATCATCATTCCATTGTTTATAACCGTGAATGGAAGGAGAGTCTACCACCAACTTTGTTCTTTCCATCCATGTTTCCAGAAAAATAAGCCAAATCTCTGCAAATGACTTAATATATTTGACAGGAAATCTTTCAATCCACTGTTTACATTTCCCTTGAAATGAATCATAGAACAATATGATGAAAATATATTCATGTCTGACTCTAAGAAGCTTAGTAAAGTCACGAAAATCTTATATATACTTCAAGTTCAAACTCAAATCTTCTCCATTAAATTTTGGACCATTCCTTAAAAAATGTGCATCCTTGGGAAAAGGATTTGGGAAGCCATAAATTTTTGAAAAATCTATACATGAATGCCTTGAAACAAGAATGGAAGTATATGAGTTCTTTATAAGTCTAGTGGAATCAACATGAATCTATGAAATTTTGAATTCTTCTACATTGGAGTCACCAAGGTAGTTCTGTAGTCTAAAAAAATAAATTTTGAGTTCCGGCTACCTCCAAGAGTTCAGCTTCACTTTTTTGCACAAAAAATTTGGGAAATTAGTCTTCAAACTCTCGCTAGATGCACCAAAATTTTATCACCAAAATTGTACTTGATTGGATGCTGATCAGACAACTCAGTGTAACTATTTCAAACTAGCTTCTTACTGAAGCTTAACCTCTTCAGTCTAAGAGGGCTCTCTCATGGATAATTTATGATATTGTTTAATGATAAATATAGATGGCTAACTCTAAAAATTGTGTCTTGGTTTTGAATGTTTGCGGGTTGAAAAGATGAAGGCTTGCTACCATTGGGCTATGGAGTCAGTGACATGGATCTTAATGACAAAGGCACTCGTTATGGAAGCTGAGGCATGTAGATAATTAAATGAAATTAGAATACACACATACATGGTTTACTCAATATATAAATGTTCAAAGGAAGTCAGAGCATGAGAAACATGAATTCTGAGTAATGAACATTAAGATACTGAAAGCAAGACATTGAGAAAGATATCCAATAGTTTAGTGCTTGGAAGGAAGTCAGAGCATGAAAAGCAAGAATTCTGAGTAATCAAACATTAACATATTGACAGAAAGTAATAATATACATAGGAAATTTTTCATGAAAATATCAAATGAATCTCAGGTGAAGGATGAAACCAATAGCCACTCTCTATTGTTGATCAAAAACCCTTTTTACAGTAGTAGCAGTCAGCCATAACATATCCCAACCCTTTCTAACTCTAAAAATCTCTCCTTTATAGATTGATTACTCATACAAATGATATTCCACCTTACTCCCCTTGAATTCCCACCTCAGACACATATTTCAAACATGATACCATCACTTGGAGACTTCTTAGGGATATTTCTGTTTTGCAGAGTTTGAATACAAAAAGGACTATTCTTTCATTAATAGTTCAAAAAATAAATTTAATAACCCTCATAAATTACAACCACCTAATTTTTAGAGTGCACTAGACTTATTATGTGTTACTATTCCAAGTAGATGCTGAGTTGGACCTCCTCCAAGTCATTTTTTTATACTTTTTTTTACAAATCTTGTTAGTGAAAATTATGAAAAATAGGCTTTAAAGATAAGTTTATAATTTCCAAATCCTGATGGCTTTGCAGAAACTGAGAGAGTTTTTTGTATATGGACCTATGTTGAAGAAAAACCTATTTCATATTTCCAAAATACTTTTTCATTTGTTCTAAAATCAAACTTGAGGTTGACTGCTAAAACAATCATGATCAAAAATTTTGGTAGTGTGTTTTAGTAGCATAGGGAAAAATGATTTTCCATCAATATTCTTGACTTCTTTTCTATTATAACACCTAAATTATGTCATGACACCTTTCAACCATCAATATACCCCCATAAATCATGCCAAAACTAGATTTTAAAGCAAAAAATCACCTACAGGATTTTTCGTAGCGTTTTTTGGCCTACAAGCCTGGAGCATGCTACAAAGCTACCTAATAATGAAGAAAATTCCAAAATATTCATTTTTCTTACAAATTTCATCTGTATGTCTAAAAAGTGATATAATGAAATATTATCATGCAAACTTACCTCTTATCATCTTCAAAAACCATCATTTTCACCTTTGGCAAGTTTATTCATCACTAAAATGACTCTGTTTTTTTCTGAAAAAATAGGGTTCAGATATTAGCTTTTATCTCCATATCCTACATAGATATTTCAAAAATTAAGGAGGTTTTTGTTGTCCAGCATTTCATTAAGAAACACCTTTCTTCATTTCTTGAAAAACATCCTCAACTGTCCTGAATCTGCATTCTAAAAACATGCATAAAACAGGAAAATTCTACATTCTGAAAATAGGGTTTAAAGACATCCCTCTATCTCCCAATTTGTATCACCTTTGAGAAAAATGAAATATTTTATTGTTATTTGATATGCTCTTGAAAATAACCTCTCTCGGTTTCTTAAAATACTTCTCTATTTGACCAGAAACCACCCTTGAAATTGACTGCTCAAAGTCAGAAAACAAAAAAATGCTTCATATTTGCTATGAAATTATTTGCCAGTTTCATAGTGTTTTCTACCTATTTTACACAAAATTCTCTATGAAAGTACGAATTCTTGTCTAAAATTACCTTTTCGGAGTTGTAATCTTGGGAAATGGAATATGTCAGCAAATGATGACTGATGGGACATGATGTGCCCTATATGGAGGTGGTTTTGAGATGAAATGAGGGTGGTCTTGAAACTTAGGATAGGTTAAATATGAAAAAATGAAATTTCCTATGCCAACCTGAAAAAGGTTTAAGGAGACATTACCCTTTTGAGGAGTGAACTATATGACCATTTCAAGTAATGACTCAAAAAATTATGACTGATAACACATGGTGTATGCATTTGGTTTCTTGGTCATGATATGTCATTGGTGTGGAGGATTGCCTAAATTGATAATGGATTTTCCTAGACTTTCCATTTCCTGGATAGCCACGGTGTTGTGGGTTAGGTTTCATTGCTTGTTTTCTGGTTATTTCTCATGTTAATTTAGATGTTGGTTGAGTTATTAGTTCCTATAAGCCTTAGTTGGACAAATGCTCTGGAAGCCTGGTTGAAAACTATGGGTTGAGTTACTAGTTCTAGAAGCCTTGGCTGGAAAAACACTTTGGAAGCCCTAGGTGGGTTGAGTTACTAGTCTTGGAAGCCATGCTTGTAAAAGGAATTTCGAACCCCTGTATCAACTTGTGTTGAGTTACTAGTCCTGGAATCCCTAGGTGGAACGAACACTCGGGAGCCCTTGAACAACTTAGATAGAGACCAGTCTATGATGGTTGTGATGTCTGACTGTGAAGTGGAATCACTGGTTGAGGGTTAAGGTGGTTTGAACTATGGAAGCCCCAGTTTGGTTTTGATGGATTTGGTTTATGAGATCCCACATTCATGCTTGGAATATGGCACAGGGGTGATTGGCTAAAGGGAGATTTGGCTCAACCATGTATATGGTCAGGTGGAATGTGGAAGTCCCAGACTCGGTTAAATTTTTCTTATGGAAATAAGAGTTATTTTCACCTTCTGTTGATGGATAAATATGCATATTATTCTATGGTTTATATGTGTGTTATGTGCTTTCCATTTATGTTTCTTATATGTTGGTTATGATTGAGTTTTATGATGGTGATGAAGTATGGCTCTCATCATGTTTTGATTTGTAAATGAATTAAGTATGTATCTATGCCTAAATAGACTATAATGTAGTTAATGTGATGTAGCAACAATGCTTCTTAGTTATTATCAAATAATTATGAGTCCCCTATGCTGAAACATGTTGTTTACACTTGTAGATTACATATTTGGGATATGTTTGATGAAATGCTTGTCATGGTGTTGTACTATACAATATCCCCCATTTATTTTAATAATAAATGGGGACCCTTTAAAAAATAAATGCAATAAAAGAAGAATTATTTCATTGAGCTCTAAGTTTCAAACTTAAAAAATAAAGGCATAAACCTCTTTCGATTTGATTTCATTGTGCTTACGCATATCACAAAAGCTCACAAGTTGACAAAAAATAAAACACACATAAGAATTACGCATTGCGATAAGAACTTCAACCTTTTTTGAATTATGTATAATTCCTATTGAAAAGTTAGAAGACCCTTAAAATCATAAATTGCATCACAATTAATTAAAAGACAAAGTTATATCATCTTAAAAGGATTTGCGATGAGTCGGACCTGATAAAACAATAAACTAACAATAAAATGTCTCCATAAAATTTGACAGAGCGCAATGCTTTGAGTTTTTAGGCACATATCGCATTTTCCAATAGAAAACCAAATGAAAAGTAATATACACTGTGATAAAGTGTGATGTTTGATTTGCACAGATCACATTTTGCATACACCTATGGTGAAGACATATAATACTCACAATTGGTAAAATTTGTGATTTTTGATATATCGTTTATTAATAAAGCGCTTGAAATGATGCTTAATCAATCGATCTGTTAAATAAATCTAATGACTTAGATCATTCGATTGGATGTATTGGGTAATATATGTAAATGATTTGATAAAAAATTAAAGGGTTATTAACGACATTCAATAAGTATGGGACTGAAAAAAATTGATATATTTCCAGAACGTGTTTCAAATAAAAGCACCGATTTTTATTAATGGTGATTTAACTCTCTTTTGTCCCTTCTCACTCCTCATCTAAACTATGAATTTACTTGTTTTTCTTGAATTGAGGAAACTAACTATGGAAGCGATATCAACATTAATGAAAAAGGAAGGAAAATAATTTGCCGAAGCATGCACTTCAGAAGTCACAGACATGCCTCCATTATTTTCAGACATAACGTGCAATAAGAACAGTGGGAGTTCTTTAAGGGAAGCCATGTACAATATGTTTGAAGGATAAAAACAAAGAGAAGTATTGAAAACAATAATAGCATATGAGGCAGTTTCATCAGAACCTTCTTACATTGAAGTTGCATGTTCGTTTCACCATAGGATAGCAGCAAGGCCAAAGATCTTACCATATAATGATATGGTAAAATGGGTCATCGACAACCTCAACACTGTAGATAGCACATTCAAGAATTCTAAAGTAGAGAACATGGGTTCATTCAACGTCGAGGATTTACGAACAATGTATCATTTTCCTATCCCACAGAAGACTTATGATAAATCTTTCCTGCAAATATTTTAAAAAAAATCCAGACCTAATGAAGGTGGTAAAAGGATGGAAAGAAGACCAATGCAAGCTAAAGTGGGAAAAAATCAGTATGTACCCAATAGCGTGTTGAACCCTTAGTTAAACTGAGAGGGCGGGGCGTGAATCAGTTTAACACATTCATGCACTTTTAAAATTTTTTCATTAACACTTGTTTACACCTTCATTTCATGTTCAACTTAACATGTGAGTAATCTTAGAATGTGAGCAGCAAGCATTAATATAATGTAACAGTAGACTTAATATCAAAGAAGCAAGTATTAAGTAGATGATATAAACCATATCAACACATAAACATCATGCACAGAGACACTAGATATAAGTGGAAACCCATAAAGGGAGAAAACCACATCTTATTATTGTTGTGATGCAAAGGCAAGCTCCAACTCCCTCTCACCATTGATTTTATGTAGGCACCAACCTGAAGGAGGCTCCAACCTCAATAATACAAGCTACAACTTGCAAGGAAGCTCCAACTCCCATCAATTTTCTGTAGGCACCAACCTATAGGAGGCTCCAACCTCAGTCAGCTACAATTGACATTTTATCAAGCTACAACTTGATGTGGAAGCACCAACTCCCATCTATTTTCTATAGGCACCAACCTATAGGAGGTTCCTACCTCAGTCAACTACAACTGACATCTATCAAGCTACAACTTGATAGGGAAGCTCCAACTTCCTTACTCTTTCAAAAGAGAAACACTTGCTGATTTACCTTGAATATCAGCTTTGTTTTGTTCCATCTACTCTGATGTTCATCTATTCTCATATCTTCCCTATATCATCTCTTCATCTTCTCATATTCTCTATCAACTTCTCCTTCTTCTCTGCTCAGCTCCTCTTTATTCTCTGCTCAGCTCCTCTTTCTTCTCTGCCTCACTGCTTCATTTATGCATTCTCTTCACTCACTCTCTCTAACCCTCTTGTGCATATCAATGTGATATTATATATAGAGTTCATCACATGACTCTTTACATTCCTCAGGGAATTTGAAGTGAATAATCCTGAATTTTTTCCTTCTGCCTTCTCATTTCTTTTACCCACTCATTCAAAAAAATATAACAATATGCATTAATTTCAATATTACAGTGGGAGTTTTTTTTTCCTACTGGAGACTTGCCAATGCATCACTAACAATAAAAAATTAATTACAACATTTACATTAACATTTTCAGTTACACATTCCAATTTCACTAAGCTCCTTTTTTGTATTTTGGCTTTACTGGATTTGTCTTTTCTGCTGTTGTTAAGTAACTGATCTGCATACTTTTGTTCATCATGCCTACAAAATTCCCTATGACTTTTCCAGTTCCTACATTCTTTGTTTACCTCTATTAGGCCCACATTTTCATTCCTGTGTTTATTCACCTGTTCATTGTACTTTTGTGCACTTGCTGCATATATAACTACTTTTTCAATTTTATCCTCAAATAAATATAAATCTAGGAAATGTATATTCATTATTAATCTCTGTGCTCGGGCTCCCTCCTTACACCCTCTCTGTCCATATAATATACTTTCAAATCAACCCCCTTCAGACTTTTTGGATCACTGTACATTTTTCCGCAACTGTCTCTCTCTCTTTCGTTGCAGTTGTGTAACTGCTGCACATATAACTGTCTTTTAATATAACAACTGATTTTAAATCTGGGCAAACTTGAATTAATGCAGAAACTTCATTTTTCCGTGGTTATAAAATTATAAATTCGTTCATATTTCAATATTTACAGTATTTCATACAGGGCCATATATATTAGGACCCACATATTCCAAAGTCTTCAAAGTGAAAATGCCTTTTGAATAGTTTTTACTCCAAGACCTTGGGTTTAATCAGCTCTTAACATCTTCAAAACTGTGGTTAAACCATAATTAAAAACCCAACATATAATATTTCAGATTAATATTCAAATATTCTGGCCAAGCCATTACATAGAAGTCTCTGCATATACTTGCTATTGATTAGGCCTCACGCATATGCAAATACTTTAATAACCTCACCATATCAGCGTATTTCATATCTGAGCCCACACATCACATCAACCATTCATATGTGCCTTATCATATAATATATATATACCAATCATATCACAACGCTCCATATTATAAAGTGAACCATGCAACATATATGACCCTTTCTTGAACTTCGAATTCAACGGAATTTAAACGAATGTTCGGGCCCAACTTCAGATAACGTACCTTGGCGTTATGTCGCCCTTTTCATCCAACATTGGAGAGCACGTCGCCTCTCTCCACACGATATGATGGATATCGCTTGAGTTACTTGCACGAATGATAATGTGTGATGGCATGCAATGAAAGCGGTTTTGGGGTCACTCCGTATGCCACGTGTCAGCCACTCTATGGAATCACTCCGATTTCTTGAAAACTGCTTGCCTGTCGAAGGTGGTGCGATGAAAACCATCAGGTGTTATAAACCGTCATCACTGTTCACACCTCGTGGTTCCGTTTAGTTGGGCTCGAGGTTCCGCTTTGTTTCTTAACTTCGTTCTTCTATACGTTTCAATGCCTTTGTTGATATAAACTCCACCTTCTCTTTGTCTTCGCATTCACATTACTTCATCTGTAGCTTACACCGAGGTTAAATAACTCATTCTGCCCTTAATGTGAAACCTTCTTCGAAGATTTCAGAATGTCATATGACATTTCACAATAGAATGTGTAATCTCCTTCTTCGAATGCTCTATATAATGTAATCACATTTTGACCTGATATGTACATCACCATTGTATAACCGAAGGTCCTTTCCTTTGTTTCTCTTTAATGAGGCTTCCTCCACGACTTCGTGGGACACACACTTTCTCGGCTCTTCAATTAAAACTCAAATATTCTAGATTCGGTTGTCATGAAATTTTATGCAGCATTAATATAAATAGAGGTTCACATATAAACAAAGGTTCCTATTGTAGAGTGATTCTCTTCGGCCTCTCGTGAAATTTCGATACAGAAAATACTTCAATTAACTTCTACACAGCATATACAAGCCTTAATCGCATTTAATTCGAAACATAAAACCGACCTTAATTGACATCGATTCTTCCTTTAATTGTAGGGTTTCATCTCAAAGCCTATTTCATAGGTTACCATATATCTATTAAATTCAGGCATATTCACACACGACTAGTTCTGACAATGCACATCTGGTTCACGAATGAATTCTTATATATATATATATATATATATATATATATATATATATATATATATATATATATATATATATATATATATATATCTGGAATCACTTACATTCATCTCTGGCCTGGTCTTCAGTAGATGGCCTTTCTAACAATTTTGTCCAAGGCTTTTTAGAACACCACCCTCTGCAGCTCTTCCCTATGGCTCCAGAGTATAATTGACAAGCTTTAACTGATTTTAACACTTCCACTAATACTCCATAACTCAGAAACTAACCTTTGTATTAAACAGTGGCCTTTCTATCCTCATTAGTCTGTCTCTCCAGATCTGCTATCAAATGGCCTTCTTCTACTATCCTCACTACTTTTCACCTTAAATAGCTCTCTGCTTCAGTTCACTGCTGCGTGCCTCTTCTAGCTCTGCCACCTCTCTGCCACTTTTCTTCTCTCTTTTCTATATCCTTTGCCTTTCTTTTGCTATCTCTCTTTGTCTCTATTTCCTCTGATGTCTCTGCTGCTTTTCTGCCCCTTGAATGATGTTTTAGGTGCTCCTCCTTTGTCATATCCTTTGCCATCAATTACAACATTTCTGATAGTCTCTCCCTTTGGCATTGATGGCAACACATCCACCAATAATCGAATGCTTCCTCTGCCTATCTGCTTTTCCTCCCCCTTTGACATCAATGGAAAAGGGTTGCACATCTCTCAGTGTAGATTCTATCTCTACATTTCCGCTCTCTGAGATGTGATTAGGCCTTCTTCTTCTGAGTTTGTACCCTGCTGCTCCAAACTGGTGTAAAATATTTGTTGAAAGCAATTTTGAGGATTGTTGATATTGAATGTACACTGCAAGTTGATACAATCCCAAAGCACTGACTCCTTTAACTTGTATAAAGTGTAGGTGATGATAGCCATATATATTCGTACTTGTATAATCATAGATGCATAGTTGTATCCAAGCTTAAAGATCGTGAATGTTCCATGTGACATATCAAGCTTGCTTTAGCTATACTACTGTCTATATTATAATCTTCATCTATGATGCATATCTATTGAGGAAGGTTGAAGATGAAGTAAGTCTTTTTCTGAAAATTACATCTACAGTACACATCTGTTCAATTGTGATGAAGCCAATATATATTTTATTGTTGTGGTACACCTTTCTTGTCTGTTGGTGATGATATTACACTTAATGACTGAATAATCCTTGTTGCTATTGTGAACAGTGAATCAAAACAGAGCTTACAGCTTATTGTAAGAATAGGAAATATCTTTCAATATTAGAGGCCAACTGACTTTCCTTCTTGTACAATGTGTTTTCAAAACAAACCCTTGAGTCTGGATACATTTAGTGTATTGGTTAGTCTGACTTATCAACCTTCAGATACTTTAACTGTTCTATCATGATGATCTTCCACACACACATATTTAAGATGTTTAATTGAAAACTCAGCAACCAGACTTCACACTATTTTATGACTGTTTTCAAGAGACAAGCCTGATATATATATGTACTGACTTCAGAAAGGCATGAAAATATATAGAAAGAGATACTGCTTCAATGCTCAAAATAATATATTCAATTGTAAACAAAATACTAATCCTTTAGCTCTATTGTTGAAGTTTTCTTTTTTTTTTTCATGCTTGAATAGTGCAGAAAACGCTGGGTATACTGTCTTGATGTTCTTTTTCCTTAAGCCTATGATCCTGAGGACTTGTACCTTACTGTTGTTCCATGATAACACTTGGTATTCTATTGATAGGCATGTTGCTTGTACTAAATATCCATTTATACTACTTTCACTTCAGTTCACACATGAACCCATAGTTAAGACAACCTTCATAATTTCTACAAATGAGCTTTCCACTGTTCTCAACAATAATCATCAAAATACTGAATCTGATCTTGTCATCATTAACCATTTTCTTATTCTGTTATTCTGATCAAAGAAATGTCACTGCATTTTCCTTTCTAAGACTGCTCCAGAATTATTGCTGCTTTAAAAATAAATTCAACAGATCTAACATAATGATATTTGGGAAGACATCTTCAATTTCTATGCTAGGGATCTTCATGGGTAGATCACTCAGAGATTTATCACTTACTTAGTTGCACTCCTCCTAGGGGACTTTTCATAGATGATGTAATGACATAATGATGATAAACACTTCTTTTACTTATCCTTCTTAATGTGATTCATTGTTAAATATAGCAGTATGATGCACAATGTGATCATCACTTAATGTGTTGATGTTCTCTCTCCCACCAAGGCTTCTTGCTATCTTCTCTTTTCCATCAATCTGTTAGCCATTTAATACTTCAGATTTTCTTCTTCCTCTCCAATTCTCTGTTAGAAAATTTTTCTTGTGGATTCCTGATCTAATAGTTGTCCTCATTTCATGGAGCTCTTCTTACACTACTTTTGAGGGGACTATTTATGAATTTCTCTCCCCCTGGGATGTTGCTTCATATTTATTACTGGATGGATTTTTAATTTTCTTCCTAGAGAAGCTCCCCCTGAGACTGTGGTAGATTCATTATGTTATTGAGATAATAGGCTCCCCCTTTATCTTTTCCTTCCATACCTTATTGGGGTTCATCATAATGTCTGCACTCCTATTTGATTCATATCTTTGTTTGATTTGATTAGATTCCATCCTCTGTCTAGAGTTCTTTAATGTATATGGCAGATTACAGTCCTTTGCTTTGTGACCATGCTTGAGGCATACATAACATCTTATTTTACCAGTGTACTTTTGGGCTGATGTATAATAATTTGTTACCCTTCTTAAATACATTTTACAATCAACAATTTTATGTCCAAAATTATTTCATGCATAATAGTAGCCATGGAAATGATTTTTGTACCTAGTGAAAGATTGTCTTTTCCATTTTCTTTCTTGAGGGATTCTTCTCTTTTTTTGCATCCTTTGTTGGTTGGACTGGATTGGCTTTGTCTTACAATATGTTGCATTATGTCCTGGTTTATGATAAGAGAAACATGTGCTATTTTTCATAGGAGGGAGGAACCTCCTTTGACATCTTTCAAATTTGTTCAATTCATCCTTAGGAGAATATGAGCCTTTAGCAGTTGATTGTTTCATCTTCTAATTCTCTGTTCTTTCATGTTGCTGCTTGATTCTATTGGTTTCTCTGCAACTCATGTTCTTGCTGGCTTCTGCTTCTGTAGGAATTTGCTGAGCTGTTTCACTGTTCTTTATAGCTTTTACAAAAATGATTTTCTTGTTATCTTCTGCCTTGGACTTACTGTTTTCTCCTTCATATCCTATCCCAGCCTTTATGAGAGGAGACCTTTGAGCATTTAGAATTTGGTCCAGTTGTACAAAGATTTTCATTTGAGAAGTATTCATTAATAAGTCTCTTTGGGCCTTTTCTAATTTCTTTCTCAAGTTCACTACTTCTTCTTGAAAGAGCATAAGTGTCCTCAGACACACAACTTTATTGATCAATGAAAAAGATTACATAACAAATTATAGGAGTTTACACACGTAAACTCACTCTCACATTCTCTCATTACACATTGAAATTAGGAAACAATCCTATTTATAAGCTCTATGTTCTAACTTAATCTATTTATGGATCAGTTGGAAAATCAACAAGTGTCCATTTACAATAAATGACCTTCTAACCATCCCACTAACTTTATTCCTATTTTAGAGCCTAGGAAATGACTCAATTCTAGAGTCCTATCTTTACTAACAAAATACTATTTCTAAGTGTCTCTAATATTTATTAAATATTCTAATTTAATAAATATATTTATTCGAACTTTACATTATTCGATTTATGTATTTTTGGATTTATAATTGCCTTTATGAAATAGGCTAACATTCCCCCCTTCAAGGATAAATCCAAAAGAAGAAAGAGGAACCATATTCCAAGTTCTCAAGTCGATGCTGAAAAAATCTTCAATCTCAAGAGAACATGAATCAGCTGTATGTCTGATTCATCTCTGAATGTTGCTTGACAATGCCATCAAGTGCCAAGTTGCAAAAGGATCCATCTATCCTCTGCATGAAATCAGCATCAAAGTTTGTTCAAAGCCCACTAGCTGATGATGTCAAAAACAACTCACTGTTGCTTTTGTTATGCTGAAAAATGTTCACTGCTTCTGTGCTGTTGACTGTCCACTGGAAAAAATTTTGATGCCCACTGGAAAATTTGTTGATGCCCACTGGTTGCTTTTTTTTGTTTTTTCAAGACTTTCAGTCTGACAACCACTGTCCATTTCATTGACATTTTCCCCCATTTGTCAACTGAAAGGAGAGACACTTCGCTTGGAAATTATTCTTGAACTCCCCCCCTTCATGTGTAGGAATTTTACACTGGTGTATTCCCCTGTTCAACTGCATGAGAGTACCATCATATTTTCACTGTTGGATACACAATGTGTGATCATATACGGTTGTAGAACTGAAGAAATATTTTGATTGTGGATGACCATTCACAAGGGTTGATCCATTCATAATTTATATTCAATCTGGCTGATTTGTGTTGATTGCGACATTTTTCTGAGGAATGATTGGACTTGCCACAATGGCTACAGGGATGGAGATCAAAACAATGATCTTCCATATGACTAGTTCTATGAAAATGAGAACATTTCGGTTTGACTTCAACTTCAAGTTGTGTGGAATTCTGTTTTTCTGCAACTTTGGGTTGCTTGCATTGCTGGTTGTCTGCAACTATCTCTAAATGTGCTGAAGGGATCTGTTCATGAAATCCAACACTGACGAACTAAATGGGCTTGGAATAATCGGGAATATGTAAGTTGGCATCATCTTGGACATATCCTAAGCCTCGTTGATTCTTGTTATTCTGAATTTCTTCCCACGGCTTGATGATGGGCTTGGAAGAAATTGGATATGGAACAACTTCGACACTTGAAGCTGTCTGAATGAATGACTTATCATCTGGATGGTGCAAAGATTTATCATCTGGATGGTTCAAAGACTTGAAAGTATCACTCTTTTCTTTCAATTCAATCCTTTGAAGTTGTGACTCGAGCTGAAGAAACTCAATAGTTTCATGTGTTTGTTGTAGATGCCATGAAAGATCAGCAAGAGTTTCTTTGCTAACATGCACCTTGTCTTCATCACTGGAGATGATCAAACTGTGAAGAATGTTTAACAACTGAATATGTTGCGCCATCTAAACTTGCACACTTGAAATCAGGCTCTCTTGTTGTAGAAGTCATACTTTGAACTATTTCACTTGAATGATAGGCTCGCTTGAATGTGGCTTGAATGGCGTGCTTGCTTGAATGTGGCTTATTGCGCTTGCTTGGAACACTTGCTAGAATTGTAGAATTTTCTTGCTTAAACTCTGGAATTCACACTCGCTTGATGTCGATGTGCTTGCTTGATTGGTGTTAGTGTTGAACTTGTTTGGTTTCTTTTGATGGTTGCTGCAATAAACTGCACTCTGGCTTGCTTGAAGGTTTGAAAGGTGTACTGTCTAGACGCAAATTTCTTGATTGAATAATCATGCTCGCTTGCAGAAGATGTAAACTTGTTTCTTGTTTGATTTAAAAACTCATGCACTTCACTTGATTTTTGTGTAAAGGAAGGGTGTCGAACACTGTCGACAATGTACCCAACAAAGCTTACAATAATTTTAATGATTCACTTAAAACAATGAATTGGATTACATGTAGACTTTATTTGAGTGTGCAGGTACATGAACCTGATAAAGTGAATTGGCTTGTTGATGTAGACAATCTTCGATTATATGTTGTATTTGTGCAGATGTATGTGTTGATCTTGTATCTATTTCGTTATAAGTGTTGTGCTTGCTGATATTAAACTTTATGTATGAAATTATTAATGTGTCACAACTAGAAACAAATTAAAAAAGCAACAACAAGAAGCCATAAAAAACATGCGCCATCAAATACACATGGTGTACCTAAGATCCCCTTATTCAATTTCGGGCGGATCTAGGACACATCAAGACCAAAAAATAATGTCTTTACTGAGTATTGAGATCATCAACCTTTCATCTTTTACAACATTTCCACTGAAGCTTTCTCAAACAATGAGAATCTGATGCTCGCAAATTTTGGAAACAAATGTCTTCAAAAATCATGTGCGGTGATCACTCACACCTTATTTCTCCAAATTACAACTTTTTACTCCTCTTAAAAAAACACACTTATCTCTCCAGAAATTTCAAAACATGACCCTTATTACTCCAAGATAATACAAAATATTGTTATCACTCCAAAAAAAAATCCATTTCAATACGCTCTAATTTCAAATTATCACTCCACTAACAAATCACTTTAATTCTCTCACACCTTATCTCTCCAAAATAGAGTATTTTAATTTTAATCTCTTTTTAAACCCCCATTAAAAAAAGTGCCTTTTATGAAATGAAAAAACTGAATTTTACGTTCACTTTAAAAAGTGAATGAATATACCTTCTTCCTTTAAATATTTTTAAGCACACTTTTTTTTTAAATCTCACTATGCACACTATTTAAGAAGTTTTGTCTTCTTGTTTATTTATTTTACAATATGCATTCAAATCTTGGTACGTACCATTTCTTATTTTTTTTAAAAAGCTCCTTCCTTACGTTCAACACCAAAGTCCTCGGGCATTTCAAGTAATGGCATTCAAGTAAAGATATACCATGATCGGTTGAACAATTCAACGCTGCTTACGCTGGCTGGGAGAGACACTACTCCAATTGTGAAACATTGTCAAATGCTTCTTCAACTCATTTAAAAGGTTGTTTCAATTCATTTAAAACATTGCTTGCAATGCTTCTTCCTGCATAAAATTAAATTGAATATGCAGCTACAATTGAAACGTTTTTTTTTGCTGCAAACAAATGTTGTCATCTAGGGGATTTCCAAACGTTGCTTTCAATATAAAAAAATATGTAACGCTGCTTAAAAAAATGCGCCTCAGTTTTCAACGCTGATTCAAAAAATGCGCCTCAGTTTTCAACTCTGCCTTCAACGCAGCTTCAACCAAATACTTAAAATGTTGGCATTCTTGTTCTTGGGATTTCAATATTCAACCTGACATTTTGAACTGTTGCCTATAAATGCTTTTGCATCAAATTGAAAAGGGGGCGTACTTTGTAAGCTTACCAGGCCTGAATGCTATAAATGCTGTTGTGGCTACTATTCAACGCTGTCAAGCTGGGTTTCATGCCGAATTGCAATGTCAACGTTGGATTTCAATTAAACACCACTTCAATTGAATGCTGGCTCAACGCTGGTTCATAATGATGATTGATGCCAATCGATGCCTACAATCGATATTGTTGTTCTTTGGGCTTCAAGAACATCAATTACAAGTCGAATGTTGAATAGATGCCACTTAATGCTGAATATTAATGCTGGATTACAATATGCAGAATCGAGTATTTAGAATCCACAAAACGTTTTTCTTAACGCTGGATTACAATATGCCACAAAATGTTGGTTCTTAAATGCAGAATTGATGAATGTAAATGCAGAATCGATGTAAATGCAGAAGACGTGAATCCAAATGGATGCAGCTCACATCCAGGATCTGACACCCCGCTCTTAAGTGTCGTTGTATTATGAGTAACAAAACATTGCGGCACAGGCACGGAATTTTTAACAAACAAAAAAATGTGATCTTCAAACAATTGTTTAGTGGAAGAACACGCGGCTTCTTTAACAATGCTTTAGTGTAGATTGTAAAAAAAAATCACAGATTGTGTACCGTGCACTGCTGTAAATTAATATTTGCAGTGCTCATTTTGTAACATTAAGTTCATGGAGTGAAAAATATTCGGTTTTCTGAAAATTATTGGAGTTGGCTTCAAAGCATGTGAATGCAGAATTATACAGCACTTTCCCCCTTTTTTTTTCACTCAAAAAATTTGAAATAGAAAAATTCAGACAGATTTTGTAGTGGCTTTTAAAAAATGATTTTAGAATTTACAAATCTAAAATCAAATAATCAAATTTCTGTTCAAAAAACCTGACAAACTTCATACCAATCTTTTGCTGATCGATTCAATGGAGTTGAGTTTTCCATGATCTGGTAGAGCTGGAATCTCCTCCTCACAGCATTATCGTGGCTCTGATACCACATGAAAGAGTAGAAGTTTCCTCAGACACACAACTTTATTGATCAAGCAAAAGGATTACATAACAAATTACAGGAGTTTACACACCTAAACTCACTCTCACATTCTCTAATTACACATTGAAATTAGGAAACAATCCTATTTATAAGCTCTATGTTCTAACTTAATCTATTTATGGATCACTTGGAAAATCAACAAGTTTCCATTTACAATAAATGACCTTCTAACCATCCCACTAACTTTATTCCTATTTTAGAGCCTAGGAAACAACTCAATTCTAGAGTCCTATCTTTACTAACAAAATACTATTGATAAGTATCTCTAATATTTATTAAATATTCTAATTTAATAAATATATTTATCCAAACTTTACATTATTCGATTTATGTATTTTTGGATTTATAATTGCCTTTATGAAATAGGCTAACACTTCTTCCAATTTTTCACATTCCATATTTTTCTCTCTCATTTGTTGTAGCAGAGTGTCTTCTATTTTACTTGCTTCTTCAAGGTGTGTCTTCAAGCCAACAATCTCTTTCTTATCTTCATATTCTTTCTCATCACAAATTTGCACCACTGTCTTAAGGTCTTTGTTTTCATTCTTTAGTCTTTCTATTTCAGTCAAGGCAGTGTCTAGTTTGGCCTTTTCTTCAACTGCAATTTCTTCATGGCTCTTACTACCATTCACACTAGCAGGTACCTCATGTGTTTGAAAATTTTCCTTTTGACATGAATTTTTCTTCTTCTTAATTTTCTTCTCGTTCTTGACAATGCAATCCTCAGTGTCTACTCCATGAATGAAATGCAGTCTGTCCTAGATTTCTTTTGCTGAAGTTAAATCCATTATTAACAAAAGATCCTTGTTATGAATATTGTTATATATCACACATTTTGCCTTGGAATTCCTCTGTTGTTCTTTCACTATGGGTGAGTCTTTGCAGTAACCATCACATACAAGCTTCCATACCTCAGCTTCATAGGCCATTAAACATGTTTTAATATTATCTCTCCATTCAGGAAAGTTTGTTGTATTTAACACAGGTGCATTTTGATAGTCCATGACTCAACCAAATCTCCTTCAAGCTATTAGGCTTACACCAAAGGAACTAGCTCTGATACCAATTTTTGAACCCTTAGTTAAACTGAGAGGGGGGGGGTGAATCAGTTTAACACATTCATGGAATTTTAAAACTTTTTCATTAACACTTGTTTACACCTTCATTTCATGTTCAACTTAACATGTGAGTAATCTTAGAATGTGAGTAGCAAGCATTAATATAATGTAATAGTAGACTTAATATGACAGCAGCAAGTATTAAGCAGATTAGATAAACCATATGAACACATAAACATCATGCACGGAGACACCATATATAAGTGGAAACCCATAAAGGGAGAAAACCACATCTTATTATTGTTGTGATGCAAAAGGAAGCTCAACTCCCTCTACAGCCCGATTTTACGCGGGGCACCAACCTACGGGGGGCTCCAACCTCAATCGGCTACAACTGACATTTTATCAAGCTACAACGTGATGTGGAAGCACCAACTCCCATCTATTTTCTGTAGGCACCAACCTACAGGAGGCTCCTACCTCAGTCAGCTACAACTGACATCTATCAAGCTACAACTTCATAGGGAAGCTCCAACTTCCTTACTCTTTCAAAAGAGAAACACTTGCTGATTTACCTTGAATATCAGCTTTGTTCTATTCCATCTGCTCTGTTGTTCATCTATTCTCATATCTGCTCTATATCATCTCTGCATCTTCTCAGATTCTCTATCAGCTTCTCCTCCTCCTCTGTTCAGCTCCTCTTTCTTCTCCGCCTCACTGCTTCATTTCTGCATTCTCTTCACTCACTCTCTCTAACCCTCTTGTGCATATCAATGTGATATTATATATAGAGTTCATCACATGACTCTTTACATTCCTCAGGGAATTTGAAGTGAATAATCTTGACTTTTTGCCTTCTGCCTTCTCATTTCTTTTACCCGCTCATTTAGAAAAATATAACAATATGCATTAATTTCAATATTACAGTGGGAGTTTTTTTTTCCTACTGGAGACTTGCCAATGCATCACTAACAATAAAAAATTAATTACAACATTTACATTCACATTTTCAGTTACACATTTTAATTTCACTAAGCTCCTTTTCTGTATTTTGGCTTTACTGGATTTGTCTTTTCTGCTGTTGTTAAGTAACTGATCTGCATACTTCTGTTCATCATGCCTGCAAAATTCCTCGTGAATTTTCTAGTTCCTACATTCTTTTTTTACCTCTGTTAGGCCCACATTTTCATTCCCGTGTTTATTCACCTGTTCACTGTAATTTTGTGCACCTGTTGCATATATAACTGCTTTTTCAAGTTTATCCTCAAATAAATATAAATCTAGGCAATGTCTGTTCATTATTAATATTTGTGCTTGGGCTCCCCACTTACACCCTCTCTGTCCATATAATATACTTTCAAATCAACCCCCTTTAGAATTTTTGGATCACTGTACATTTTTCTGCAACTGTCTCTCTCTCTTTCATTGCAGTTTTGTAACTAGTGCACATATAACTATATTTTAATATAACAACTGATTTTAAATCTGGGAAAACTTGAATTAATGCAGAAACTTCATTTTTCCATGGTTATAAAACCATACGTATAAATTCATTCATATTTCAATATTTACAATATTTAATACGGGGCCATATATATCGGGACCCACATATTCCAAAGTCTTCAAAGTGAAAACGCCTTTTGAATATTTTTTACTCCAGAACCTTTGGTTTAATCAACTCTCGGCATCTTCAAAACTGTGGTTTAACCATAATAAAAAACCCAACGTGTAGTATTTCAGATTAATATTCAAATATTCTGGCCAAGACATTACATAGAAGTCTCTCCATATACTCTCTATTGATTAGGCCTCACGCATATGCAAATACTTTAATAACCTCACCATATCAGCGTAGTTCATATCTGAGCCCACACATTACATCAACCATTCATATGCACCTTATCATATAATATATATATACCAATCATATCACAACGCTCTGTATTATAAAGTGAACCATGCAACATATATGACCTTTTCTTGAACTTCGAATTCAACGGCATTTAAACGAATGTTCGGGCCCACCTTCAGATAACGTACCTTGGCGTTATGTCGTCCTTTTCATCCGACGGCGGAGATCACGTCGCCTCACTCCACATGATCCAACAAATATCGCTTGAGTTACTTGCACGAACGATAATGCACAATGGCGTGCAGTGAAAGCGGTTTTGGGGTCCCTCCATATGCAATGTGTCAGCCACTCTATGGAATCGCTCCGATTTCTTGAAAACCGCTTGCCCGTCGATGGTGGTCCGATGAAAACCATCAGGTGTTCTAAACCGTTGTCACTGTTCACACCTCATGGTTCCATTTAGTTGCGCTCGAGGTTCCTCTTCATTTCTTAACTTCATTATTCTATACGTTTCAATGCCTTTGTTGATATAAAATCCGCCCTCTCTTTGTCGTCACATTCACATTACTTCATCCGCAACTTACACCGAGGTTAAATAACTCACTGTGCCCTTAATGTGATACCTTCTTCGAAGATTTCAGAACGTCATATGACATTTCACAACAGAATGTGTAATCTCCTTCTTCGAGCACTCTATATAATGTAATGACATTCTGACCTGATATGGACATCACCATTGTATAACTGAAGTTCCTTTCCTTCGTTTCTCTTCAACGAGGCTTCCTCCACGACTTCGTGGAACACACACTTTCTCGGATCTTCAATTAAAACTCAAATATTCTAGATTCGGTTGTCATGAAATTTTATGCAGCATTAATATAAACAGAGGTTCACATATAAACAAAGGTTCCTATTGCAGAGTGATTCTCTTTGGCCTCCTGTAGAATTTCAATACAAAAAATACTTCAGTTAACTTGTCCACAACATATACAAGCCTTAATCGCATTTTAATTTGAAACATTAAATCGACCTTAATTGACATCGATTATTCCTTTAATTGTAGGGTTTCATCTCAGAGCCTATTTCAGAGGTTACGATATATCTATTGAATTCAGGCATATTCACACAGGACTAGTTTCGACAGTGCACATCTGGTTCAGGAATGAATTCTTATATATATATATATATATCTGGAATCACTTACATTCATCTCTGGCTTGGTCTTCAGAAGATGGCCTTTCTAACAATTTTGTCCAAGGCTTTCTAGAACACCACCCTCTGCAGCTCTTCCCTATGGCTCCAGAGTACAACTGACAAGCTTCAATTGATTTTAACACTTCCACTAATACTCCATAACTTAGAAACTAACCTTTGTATTAAACAGTGGCCTTTCTATCCTCATTACCCTGTCTCTCCAGATTTTATATCAAATGTCATTCTTCTACTGTCCTCACTACTTTGCACCTTGAATAGCTCTTTGATTCAGTTCACTGTTGCCTGCCTCTTCTACCTCTACCACCTCTCTACCACTTTTCTTCTCTCTTTGCTATCTCCTTTGCCTTTCTTTTGCTATCTCTCTTTGTCTCTGTTTCCTCTAATGTCTCTGTTGCCTTTCATCCCCTTGAATGATGTTTCAGGTGCTCCTCCTTTGTCATTTCCTTTGCCATCAATGACAACATTTCCAACATAGCGCAATTTCCATCACCTTATTGTTATGCAACAAGAATTCCATGTAGATTATTTTCTAGATCTGATACCACTAGATTTTCCATTGAATGGGTTCCTTTAATTGATGCAATATTCACTTATTTTATCATGAATTAGGCAAACATTTATCTGACAATCTAGCTAAAACCATTATGGATTATAGGAAAAATAGAGTCTATTCGACTAGGACAATTCCTCCCTTTTACATGAGAACATATATCATGGATGCTATATGTTCTTGCTCAAGATTTCCTATTATGGGTTGGAAGTGGACTATCCAAGACCATAACCCCATTCATATTTATCATAAAGCCTTGTGGGAGTCTGATTTCCATCTATATTTCTAAAAAATTTGTAATGGAGTTATGTTGTCCATACATCAGACCATTTTTAATGAAAGAGCTCCTAGAATTTCTAAGGAAGCTAGTACATATATTCTACATATGGATAGATGGTTTGGTGAGGAAAATTTTACTTATGTTAGAGTTTTTGGGAGTCTTTATTCCCCTCATGTTTTTCCCTACTATGTTCCTGATAAGCTCTTAGCTTGAGAAATTTCTTATCAAACTCTAGTAAGCGGTGTAACCAAGCAACTCAAAGATTCAAATAAATCCATCATGCCTACCTTCCCATTAGAGTGTATTACCTTTGCCCTTTTTGACATAGGTCATGCAGCTAAATAAGTTCCAAACATTACTTCATTGAATATGGCTTTAACGCCACAGAGACCGTATGATCCTAATGACGTGGTCAAAACTTTTACAAATAATCTTAAACTTAAAAATTTCCTTAATGAAAAGGATATGTTTGATGATTTATTTTAAGAAGTAGAGAATCTTGCAAATGTGTTAAAAATGGCATCTAAAAAGCTTAATGAAGTAGACTTTAAATATTTTCAAGAATATAGAATCAAAAGATTAGAAGCAGTCCCATTGGACTTGTTATTTATTGCAGATGTTAGAAGGCCAACTCCTAGCATTAGTCTAGAATATGAAGAAAAATACATGTCAGAGGATTAATCTCAAGAAAAATCAATTCAAGATTCAGAGAAATCACAACACTAGTCTCAGAGTTCAGAGAATTCTGGTAATGAATCTAAAAGGAGAAAAGAGAGTCCTAAGAAGATAATTGAAAGTGTTATTAAAGAAATTGATATGAAAACTGAGGAAGAAACTAGTGAAGCTAAACTATAAAAAGCATCTGCAAAATAGGTTCAACATGTTGAAAATAAACTTGAGAAAACAATGAAACCTCAAGCAGAGAGTTTAAGCCCATAATGGAAAAAATTTACTCAAGCACTATAGACACCACCAAATCCTAATCTAGAAGGACCAACGAGCTTTCAAACTCCTGAGAAAACTCAGAATATAGTAGAAACTGTAGTATCACTTTAGAAGGTACCAAAAGTTCAACAATAAGAGATCATCTCGACCTACACAATGGAGAATATCATTTTAAAAATTGAAGAGATACCTCCACTAGATGTTTTCTACATCTCAAATCACAAAGTTGTATCAAAAAGGAGGAAAATAAGAAGAGTTGATGAAACAATCAGAACTCTCAATGATGAATCAGTATATGTTGTCTGGAAAGACACTTTTTCCAATCCCATAGAACATCTTACCAAATTGTCATAGTTTGCAGGTGCATATGAAACTTCCACCATTGATAAAGCTGCAAAAGTACAAATTTTAGTCAAACAAAAGGAAGATAAAGTTCACAAATTGGAGAGACAACTAGGATAGGAAAATCTTAATACTATTAAGAAAATCGAGATGAAAATGTCATAATTCCATAAAGACTTTGAAATACTGAAGTTGCAGTACCAAGTACAGATTTATGAGAAGGATATACAGATAGAGGCAATGATTGTTAAGATTAAAAACCATCCTCAAATAGGAAAATTTATAAAAGAGGCACTTGAATGGAATGCAAAATTGAAGGAGCAATAGGAGATTTTTGTCAACAAATCTCAGCTACCAATTCATATTGTGAAACAAACAAAATTTTGATCCAACAAGTGGCAAAAAGAAGAGTGGAATGTGAAAATATTCAAAATAAGATTTCTGAATTCATCCTATGAAAAGAATCTGATATAGGAAAGAAATATGATTTCCCAAAAATTGATAAGTTTCACAAAGACATTTTATTTAAAGACTAGGAAATAGACTTGAGACAGGCAGAGAAGGAAACATCAAAGGCATCAAGTATAGAAAATGCAATCATTGATTCTGTTAATAAAAATCTTCTAAATGATGAACTTATCAAAGAATATACAGTTGAACTGATCCCAGAAATCAAAATATTGGAATTATAGTGGAAGGAAAGCATAGATATACAAGAAGAATTTATCAAGAAGATAACTAAGTTAGATCAAGAAAAATACTAGAACTTTCTTATCAAACCATATCATTAGTTCATGAATCTATAATCCTTACCTGATTCCACTAAGAAATCATTACCGACACTTTCAAATGCCTTGTGTAAAGTCCATGTTAGATCCAGGATTATACAACCATCTTAGTTGAAGCCGATGGTAGATATCTACCACCTTAGAGATAAAATGACTAAAGAAGATCAACCAACTTAAGTGATATTGTTATTTTTATTTCTAGACTGTAGTTTAGTTTAATTATTATGAGGAATTTTGTTTGAAACCTCCTCAAATTTATGTAATAATATATTTTGGACCTATTCGGTTTTGTATTTAAACCCTTCTCATGCATTTAGAGAAGGGTCCAGAAATTTGTCAAATTTTTTTCCAAATGAATGCACTTCTATATGTTTTTTAATGCCTTGATGAATTAATGGAACAAGATCTGATTTCTCTTTATATTGAAGCTGTTTAATTGAAGCTGCACTTTTGTACTCATTGAATTTATTTGTCTTGAAGAGGAGAAAACACTACTATCGATTTGATGAGAATAACAACACATATATGGTATTTATACACATTATGTTGAATTCTATTTTTTGAATTGACAGTCATCTTTTATATGTATTATATATGAAATTTTTTATCATAATTAAATGTTAAATGCACTTTCGTATTGATATTTATATATGGTTACTTATCTGATATATGGTAAAACTTGTGAATGCAATATACATCTCACAATTGTTTTGATTAAACTAATTTATCAAAATAATCATTTTTACATAATTTTCATATCTTTTAACTATTCAATAATATTCATTATCAATTGTTGAAAGATATCATTTTAGATCACATTAAACAATGAATACTCTCAGGTATATAGTATAATAGATATTTAATTACATGCATAGATTATATTAATATCATTCCTCCATTCACATGACATAAACAAACACACCCTCATAATCCTTATTGGGAAACTGGTCCCTTTATCCCCAGTTGGAGCCACTACACCAAACAGAAAAATAATTTCTCTAAGGTTCGAACCGGGTGGTTTTCCCCCATGTTGTTGCAACAGAATTCTGAAGAATCAACATTTTGGCACTAGAAGGAGGGCCGTCGTGAATGAAAAAAAGGTTTTATCAATCTAAAAGCCAATCTAAGATTCTCTCTCCCTCTATATCCCCTTAAAATTCTATACCATTATCTAGATCTAAATATTTAATATTTGAAGTTGAACATCCCTCTCCTAAGTCTCCTAGTGAAACTCAACCAATAATATCTCTAGATTATTATCACAACTCCCCAAAAGTTCAATATTTGATTGAAAAATTAGAGAGAGTATCCATTTCCATTGAAAATACTGAAACTTCTCAAACATCTGAAATTATTGTTTTATATTATTGACAACCAAGATGAATATTAACTCGATTGGAAACTCAGAAGACAGGAAACCCTCCTTTTGAATTTCATATTTATACCTCTCGAAGGAAAATAAAGAATACTAAGTCAGAGTTAACCATCAGTGAGGTATTATATAATAATCCACCCCATTTTCATCCATTACCTCCACTCCTTTCAACAACTTCTATCCCGACCAACAGTGTTAGTTTAACTAGTTCTAGTACCCAAATTACTACTCCTTCAATTAGTTCTATCACTCATCCTGTCTCTTCTTCAACTCAAACTCCACTCATTACCTCCACTTAAGGCCCAATGGAAGGCTAACCATGGAATAATCTAGGCATTATAGAAATGTCGCCTCCTCTTCATCCTCTTCCTAAATACCCTAAAATATGGTTACCTAAATTAAACCTTGATGATGGTCTCCCGACTGAAGAACACATCCATAATCATATGTTAGCCATCAATTTTAAAGAGGTAACTGAAGAAGATGTTGTAGTCAGATTATTTCCATATACTCTCACAGGATCTGTAGGATCCTAGTATTTTTCATTACCTTCTCGCTCTATAACTAGTTGTAATATGTTATAAGAACAATTTTTAGCTAAGTTTGGAGATGACCGAACCACTGCATCGCTCATCAATTACCTATCAAATATTAAGGCTAAAAAAAGAGATAAAATAAAAGAATTCAATTATATATTTAATAAATTACTTGATCTAGGTCCCACCATTGTCTCTTTCAGTTTTTTATTTTTGGCACAACTTACTATTTTTAGCAGTTTTTCAGGTCCTGAACTTTCGGAGCCGTTTTGAGGCCCAAAACAACGTTTTTTGGGAAAACGGAGAGAAAAATGGGTCCATGGACCGATGTTTCTCATTCAAAATTTTTAGTCCTCAAATATATATTTCTAATGAGGTATGTTATGCGTCAAACGGAGATCGTATGCCAAAGTTACACCCCTAGGAATTTGAAACACCAATTTATCCAAACGGGGCCCATAGTTTTGGCACTTCATCTCCTAGGGTTAGGGTTTTGGCTGTTTAGTATTTCTGATTGTTTATAAATAATAAATAGGCCCTCGAGCCTCATTTTAACTCAGTTCAGAGCCCTGTAGCTACCACATCTCTTCTCAGAGATAGCTACCAGCGCCCTAGCTAGTTTTATTTCCATTTTTTCTGTAGGCAAATTTCAGTTCTTTGATATTAATGAAATCAAGTGTTATTTCTGCTACATCTCTGTATTTATGGTTATATGTTTATTCTGTTGCGTTACTGCATAAATCTAGATCAGTGGTATCAGAGCGGTCTGCTTTTTCTCGATCCTTGTTTGCATGTCCCCAACGAGGTTGAGGTATAAGGAGCTAGGACTTGATCTGGTGGAACCTTTGCAAGATCATCCTAGCAAACCTAAACGGATGCCCATGTGGGATGTAAAGAAATATGAGGTAGCAGGAGATCCTATCAAAATATTGCTCGAGGAGGCCCTCGAAAAACAAAGGAACGTGATGATGGATAACTTTGCTCAGATCTTTCAACGGCTACCCACCGGCGGCGCATCTGCATCCAGCAGCCACTCTGGAGGCACCACTCCTTTTAAGGTACAAGTAAATTTTGAAATTCCCATATTTGAGGGTCAAATAGACGCAGATGCCATAGATAGATGGTTGAATCTATTAGAAGGATATTTCTCTGTTCATGACTTTTCAGACCGGGAGAAGATTATTTTTTCACTCCTCAAAGCTACCCCCCATGTTAAGGATCGGTGGAAAACCCATCGTGAGAACAAGGACTGCATGTGAATCCTCTCTGCTTCCTCCGCCGTACCAACTGAATTCTTTGTGAGACACCGTCAAGGAA
Organism: Pinus albicaulis; assembly: GCA_034641835.2. Classification (NCBI taxonomy): domain Eukaryota; kingdom Viridiplantae; phylum Streptophyta; class Pinopsida; order Pinales; family Pinaceae; genus Pinus; species Pinus albicaulis. Next base: position 1,545,915,468 of record CM076578.1, on the reverse strand, counting down.
ATTAGCACGATCCCTGGGGAGCTACGAGGACAAATACATCCAATGGACCACGCTGCGGCAACAAAAGGATCAAGATGTGCACGAACTGACGAATCTGTTCCATACCCTACGCACAAAGTTGGGTATTAAAGATTCAGAGAGACATTTGGTGCTCAAGTACCGCGGCTGTCTGCACAAACACATTCAGGAGGAAATGAAGTTCCTCGACATTACATCGCTTGGCACAGCATATCGCTATGCCGCCAAGATTGAGCAGAAATTCAAACAGAAGAAGCGGGACTTTGTATCTGCGAATCAAAAGCAAGGGAAAGGTACTTCCAAACCATAGAACAAAGGACAGAGCCAAGGCATGATGGCTAAAGAGAACCCGTCGAAGCCACAAGAAAATAACAGCACCGCAAAGCCAAAGAAGGACATGGGAAAGTGGTGTGAGTTCCATAAGAGCTCCACTCACAACACAAGTGAGTGTCGGGCCAAGCAGTTGCTAGTGGTCGAGATGAGGGCTTCTGAGTTAGATGCATGCTCCGACTCCCAAATCTAACCCTGAAAAGGGGAATGAAAAAGGGAAACATATTATTAATGTGGAGCCCAATGCCACTATTGCCACTACAAAGATTCAGAAGGAGGAATCGGAAGATCCAGAGGAGGAGGAACGTCTCTTCCACTCCCAGATGTGGGTAAAGGGCTCCCCTATATAGTTCATTGTTGACAATGGGAGCCAAAAGAACCTCATTTCAGTAGACACCATGAAGTAGTTGGGCTTTTCGACCACAGCTCACCCACATCCATACACCATCGGGTGGCTTCACCAATGACGAGATCTCCGCGTCAGCCAGTAGTGCCGCCTTCCTTATAGCATCAAGCCCTTCAGGGATGAGGTATTATGTGACACTGCTCCTATTGATGTTTCTGATGTATTATTAGGCCAAACATACTTGTGGAAGCGACATGCTATGTATGAGTCCCGACCTCGCGCTATTATTGTTACTTTGGGAAATAAATTGTACAAGATACTAGAGGCACCACCGCCTTCCACTATCTCTTTGGTTACTACAAAACAATGTAGTAAGCTCATTTCCCAAACCAGGAAATTCGTTTTCCTGATGATTCGCCCCCAGGGAGAGAAAAAGACTGTGGCCACAACATCCAGATAGGGCTCCTCTACACAACAACAACAAATGGACAAGGTTGTGGAGGAATACGGGGACATATTCACCTCACCCACAGGGGTTCCTTTGCACTGTCAGGTCAAGCACCCGATTGATCTGACCCCAGGTGCGCTGCTACCCAATGGACCGATCTATTGGCGCTTTGTTCTGGAGAATGATGAAATCAAGAGGCAGATTCAGGAGCTATTGCAAAAAGGTCACATCAGACCAAGTTCATTGCCCTGTGGGAGCCCGATCGTGTTGGTACAGAAGAAGGATGGGACGTGGAGACTCTGTATTGACTATCGAGCGCTGAACAAGATCACTGTCTGGAATAGGTACCCAATCCCACGGATCAAGGACCTTTTGGACCAACTCAAAGGCGAAAATATTTCCAACAAGATCGACTCTAGTCCTGGGCATCACTAGGTACCAATTGAACTCTTTGATGTCTCGAAGTCCGCCAAAGCTATAAAGGCCTTTTCAATGGCTGGTCATGCCTTCGGCTCGACGAATGCTCCCGCAACCTTCATGAGTTTGATGGACGACGTCTTGCGGCCATTCTCCAACTCATTTGTAGTGGTGTACTTGGATGACATTCTGATCTTCAACCAGACTTGGGAAGAGCACCTCCACCACATCCGACAAGTCCTCCAAACATTGTGGCAACACAAGTTGTGTGCCAATTTGGAGAAGTGAAATTTTGGCATGACCGAGGTTCAATATCTGGGATACATTATCGATGAAAGGGGGGTGCATGTGGATTCAACCAAGATCCAAGTCATTCGGAATTGGCTAGCCCAACCACTCTAACAAATCTTCACAGCTTTCTGGGTCTTGCTAATTTCTATCGCAGGTTCATGTTGGGATTCTCTCATATCACTTGGCCCTTGAGTCAAGTCACCAAGGGAGGAGCGAGAGCAAAATTCTTTTGGCCTGAATCCTCAATTTATATGCCGTAGAATTGAAAAAAACCTTTGTTCTCATCTTCTGCTGCTCACATTACTGTGATACATGCAATGTTTATTTGAGATCGAGAAAGATGCATCTGACTACAGTTATTGGGGAAGTTCTTACTCAACAGGGGCATCTAGTGGCATATCACAGTGAGACATTGTTCGACACAGTTCGAAAGTATCCCACTTATGACAAAGAAATGTATTCCATTGTGCAGGCTTGTCGACAATGGAAGCATTGCATTTTGGGGAAGGAGACAATCATCCACACAGACCACCGACCCCTGCAGTTCATACAGACACAACGGAAGTTGCAGAACGATCGCCATCAGAAGTGGTCCACATATCTGCAACAATTTCATTTAAACATCAAGTACAAGAAGGGTAGCACCAATAATGTTGTAGACCGGCCTCGCCGACCACCGATCATGGCGCCACCACCATGCTCAACCTCAGGCACGAGACTTCGATCGTCGCTCTCTACAAGAGTGACCCGGAATTCGGCCACACTTACAAGGCACTCTTGGGGGGCACGCAAGTTCCAAATTTTCACCTCCAAGATGCACTTTTATGTCACCTGGGACACCTTTGTGTTCCTTCAAGCGAGCGTGCCAAGATGATATGGGAAGTACACTACAGTCGAGTCGCTGGGCATTTCGGGGTCGAGAAAACAGTAGCAATACTACAGAAGTATTTCTATTGGCCGAACCTTCGAAAGGATGTCGAGAAGCACATCAGATCCTGCACTGCTTGTCCCATTGCCAAACCGACCATCAAGAAGCAAGGCCTATATACTCCACTACCCACCCCTAGTCGACCGTGGGAATCCATCTCATGGATTACATGACTAGCTTGCCTTCTAATAAGAATGGAAATGACCGTGTTTTCATGGTCGCTGATAGATTCTCGAAGATGGCCATTATGTATACTAAGAAGAATATCACAGCAGAAGCTACTGCTAAACTCTTCTTTGAACGAGTATGGGTACACTTTGGGATCCCACAGTCTATCATATCAGATCGAGATAGCAGGGTCCTCAGCACATTTTGGTCCAGCCTCTGATCAATGTTGGACACAAAGCTCACCAAGTCCACAGCTTTCCATCCCCAAACAAATGGCCAGACAGAGGTCATCAACGGAATGATTGTACACATTCTGCGCATGTACAATTCAAAGCATCCCCGCACATGGGACGAGAGCCTCCCCTATGTACAACATAGTTATAACCAGGCTCTCCACAGTTCAATTTTCCATATCCCCTTTCAGGTGGGCTTGGGATTCCAGCCACTATGTCCCATTGACGTAGCCATGCCATTTGCAGCTGCTCAGGCCGATTCAGCGCACGCCCAGTCTGAAGTTGACAAAGCAAGTAGCTTCATCGAGCGCATTCAACACATCCGCCAACAGGTTCATGATATATTAGACAGAGCCAATGCGAAGTAGAAGTAGCGCCATGATCAACACCGAGTGCCACACAACTTCCAGGTGGGCTGGTTGTGCATGGCTACATTTGTATGAGCGCCTCACTGGACCCCACCGCAAGCTTCGCCCGCTCCGATACGGGCTATACACCATCACCAAGGCTATAGGGAACAATGCCTTTGAGCTCAGTATTCCACCATTCCTTGGTCTGCACCCAGTCTTCAATTTGGATCGCTTTTGTCCTTACTTCCCACATGTATTGGCACCTCAGACATTGCAGAACAACTCACACCAACAGAGTTAAACCCAGACTGCATGGAATAGGCCACCACAGATTGTATCATGGACATGCAAATCAAGAACACTCGCTAAGAGAAGATCCAATTGTATCGGGTTGTCAAAGCTGGCCAACTCCTGCACCAAGGAAAGTGGTTCAACAGTGACCAAGTTCAGCAGAAATTTCCTCATCTCATGGAGGAACTTAACGCAATGGGGACCATTGCTTCCTAAGGGGGGAGGAATGATCCAGGTGGATATTGGTGGTCACCCACCTATTCCACTTGGGGCCCCACCATTTTCTCTTTCAGTTTTTCAGTTTCGACACAACTTACTATTATTAGCAGTTTTTCGAGTCCTGAACTTCCGGAGCCGTTTTGAGGCCCTAAACGACGTTTTTTGGGAAAATGGAGAGGAACATGGGTCCATGGACTAATGTTGCTTGTTCAAAATTTTTATTCCTCGGATAGATCTTTCTAACGAGGTATGGTACGCATCAAACGGAGATCGTATGCCAAAGTTACACCCCTAGGAAGTTGAAACACCAATTTACCCAAACTGGGCCCATAGTTTTGGCGCTTCATCTCCTAGGGTTAGGTTTTTGGCTTTTTAGGATTTCACATTGTTTCTAAATAATAAATAGGCCCTCTATCCTCATTGTAACTTAGTTCAGAGGCCTGTAGCTACCACATCTCTTCTCAGAGATAGCTACTAGCGCCCTAGCTAGTTTTATTTCAATTCTGTCTGTAAGCAAATTTCAGTTCTTTGATATTAATGAAATGAAGTGTTATTTCCGCTGCATCTATGTATTTATGGTTATATGTTTATTCTATTGCGTTCCTGCATAAATCCGGATCATTACTCAATAAAATCCCTACTACGTATGTTCCTAGTGCGGAGGTTCAAATTGAGTGGTATATTTCTTCTCTCCCATCTAACATAGCCATTTTTGTTGATAGAGAGAAGTTTGCTACATTTGCAGAACATATGAAAGAAGCTTTGTCTGTAGAGAAATGTATTATAGCTCTTGAGAAGAAGAATTCTCAAGAAGAGAGGAAATCCAAAAAGCTATCTTTTTAAGATGATTAAAAGAAAAAACCACCAAAAGATTCTTTTGATGTAGAAGGTCTTTAGAAAGTACTAAAAACCATGAAAAATGAAATGGAAGACATCAAAAAACAAGTTGTTGAAAGTTCCAGTACAAAGAAGACTTCAGGCTGTTAAAGAAAAATTGGTCTTCTAATTCTTAGCCACCTAACATCATATCTAATGCTGAGTCTGATCAAGCCACGAACGAGGAGAAAAAAGAAGAAGAAGAAACTGAAGTCGAAGAAGAAGTTGAGCTAAATGGCATATGGAATTTGATCATACCAAATGATGAACAACGTGAATCTTACCTGTTAGCACAAGCAACAAGAATACCACTGATGCAGTGCAGCCTACAAAAAAACAAAAGAATTCAACTCTTTCTAAAGAAAAAATAGTAATTAAGAAGTCTCCATCCAAGGCTCTGCAAACTAACCCTCCTCCTTCAAATATTCCATCAAAGACAATGGTAGTCTAAAAAACCATTGAATATAATATAGTGGAAGATATGAAAAATACCAAGGCTAATATCTCAATCCATGAACTTACTAAACTGAAACAACAACAGAAGATTTCACTTAGAGATTTGAATGTAGCTCCTACTTCATTGTTACCTGCTCCAGTAGTAGTTCAAGCTTCTAATGATATCCATAAACCTGCTTCTCCTTCAACTAAAATAGATGCCAAATATCTCATTATGATAGGTGATCGATCTATTTCCCATACTCCTCCATTCCCCTAGACTTATGAAATATTTAATAATAATTTCCATAATTTCTCAATTGGTTCATGGGTTTCCTCTAATATCATGCCTAAATCAATATGTGCTAATTGAAAATAACTCCTCAAATTTCTCCTATTCATATAATATAACTCGATAGGACAAAAGTAGAGGTTGTAGGAGAAATAAATTGTGTTTCCATTAGATTATCATCAAACCCTAAGGTTTCCCATATAATTTATATCTTGGTAGCTAATATTCTTGAATTCTATGGCTTAGTATTGAGAAGGGATTGGTCTGAGAAACATCATGGATATTTCGCAATAGACTAGTCATAGATGTGGCTACCCTATAATGGAAATCCAAACCAAATTCGAGTAGACCGTTGAAAATTCATGAAACATACAGTTACTGATCTTGAAGTAATCAATGGGCCAATATCTTTCAATGATAATACTATTGGAAATTACTCAGCTGAATCATTTCATGGAAAATTTAATGCTCAACCATCACCTTTCTTCGATAATGCAGTTATCTCTCAAATTGAAAAATTTTCCCAAACAAAAAATTCTAAATGTAAAGATTTTGTAAATAAATCGGTAGTTAATTATTTATTTTGATGGTTCTAAATCAGAATATGGTGCAAGAGATGGCTATATTTTGATAAGTTCTAAAGGATAAAAGACCATGTTGTCCTGCAGACTTGAATTCGATTGCACAAACAATACAACAAAATATGAAGCACTAATTCAAGGTTTGTATAAAGCAATTGACCTTGATATTAAATATCTGCAAGTACTTTGAGATTCAAAAATCATTGTCAAACAAGTAAGAAATACTATCCATTGTCATTCTAGACATCTTAAAAATTATCAATCATTAGTCCAGGATCTGACTTCTCATCTCTTATCTTTTAATATCTCCTCTGTGCCCATAATACAAAATGCTAGTGAAAATTTATTGGCCAATGTAACATCAAAATTAATTCCATCTCAAGAATTTAATCCCGATATGTTTTCTATTGAGTTTATTTTTAGACCTTTTCTTCCTGATAATATTACTAATTGGATAGTATTTAATCATGATTATGATATCATAGATTTCCTTACATCTGAAGAATATTATGATAATCAAAATTTGGATGAACATGAACATGACATTTAGATAAATGAAGAACCGGATGAAAATATAATACCAAAATCATTTGTCAAACTAGAAGACCTTTATGATTTAAAATATAGCTTCAAAAGAGTTACTAATTCTAAAACTAAAAGTTCAACATCAATATTTGATCTAGTAAATATTGGAACCGATGATAAACCACAAAATTTCAACTTAGGTCTTGATTTATCTTCTGAAGAAAAAGTATCATTTTTCAAGTTATTAAACACCTACAAAAATGTTTTTTTCTTTGGATTATACTGATCTCAAGACATATGACACTTATGTCATCCAACACACTATTCCTATGATTTCATATGAGAAACCAATACAACAAAAGTTGAGGAAAGTTCATCCTAATCTTGAAAGTCAAATTAAAACATAATTGAGTAGGCTCCTCAAATACAAAATCATCTTTCCAGTTAAACATTCAAAATGGGTATCAAATCTGGTTCCTTTCAAGAAAAAAAAGGTGAGATTTGGATTTGCATTGATTTTAGAAATTTAAATAAAACATCTCAGAAGGAAAATTTTCCATAACCAACCGTGGAACAAGTACTGTAAAATGTAGTTGGCTCTGAACTTATGTATTTTCTAGACGGGTTTTCAAGATATAACCAAATCTTGGTACATGTAGATGAAAGATTAAAGACCACATTCAGGACTAAGTGGGGAACTTATGCCTATCAGAAGATGCCATTTGGGTTAATCAATGCAGGTGCCACTTTCCAAAGAACCATGGACATAGCTTTTATAGGACTCATTAACAAATCAGTGGTTATTTATCTAGATGACATCATAGTCATTTCTAGACAAATAACCAATCATGCGAATGACCTAAAATAGGTCTTTGAGCGACGTAAAAAATATGGAATCTCACTTAACCCGAAGAAGTCCTATTTCATGTTAAATGAAGGAAAATTTTTAGGATTCATCATGTCCAAAAGGGGTATTGATATCGATCCTAAAATAATCAAAGAAATTAAAACGATTCCTTTCCCTTCTAATAAGAAAACTATGCAATCATTTCTTGGAGAGATAAATTTTGTAAAAATATTTTTCCCTCACTTTTCGCAGATACTTTTACCTTTACAAACAATGATTAAGAAAAATTGAGTCTTAAAGTGGGGACATAATGAAAAGGAAGCATTTCATATAATCAAACAATATATATTATTAATTCTCCATTCTTGACTACTCCTAATTTTCTTAATCCTTTCACTTTATTTACATTCTCATCGTATACATTATATGCTACCATTTTGACACAAATCAATGAGCATCAAATTGAAGCACCAATATCATTTTACAGTTCCAATTTGCAAGGTGCAGAACTAAACTATCCATTTGTTGAGAAACAAGCATTTTTTGTCTTCAAATCTATAAATAATTTTAGGCCATTTATTCTTAAAACGCATACCAAGATAATAGTTTCATTCTCTACATTAAGGTAATTATTAATGCAAAGAGAGGTAGGAGAGAAAAGGGATAACTCAGCATAACTTCTTTGAAAGAATATGATGTGGAAATTAGACCTTCTAAAATTATTAGAGGTCAGGGTTTTTGTAGAATGCTAATAGGAGCATCTCATTTATCATCAGAAGAAGATTCAGGTAATCATGTACACGTGTCTGAGGTAATCCTCAACAATGCTCGATCTCAATATGTTGATCTTAAATTTTATTTGAAAAATGGATATGCCCCTATGCAGCTTAGTTATAAAACAAAGTTTTCATTAAGATTGAAATCTAACCAATATGAAATGGTCAATTATGTATTGTTTAGAAAGAACTTTGATTTTGTGTTATTACGATGCTTAGAAAAAAATGAAGCAAAGAAAGCCTTGCAAGAACTCCACGATGGTCAAGATGGAGGACATTTTGGAGAAACACTACAACACATAAAATCTCGGATGTAGGTTATTATTGGCCAACTCTATTCAAAGATTCTCATGGTTATGTGAGGAAATGAAAAGTCTACCAAAGTGCATCCGGAAGATAAGGGAAGCTAGTTTTTCCATTACAACCAGTTAATATCGAACATGTTGGAAATATTGTCATTGATGGAAAAGGAAGTGGCAAAATAGTTGACAAAGAAGGAGCATTTGAAACAACAACCATGAAAAGAGGAAAAGAAAAGTAGCAGTAGAAGAAGAGTGCATAATTGAAGCAAAATTGTCTAGAGACATAGTAGGAGAAAAAGGCCATCGAATAGAACAGAATACGTGAATATTCTAGTAAATGGTAATTCACCTTGATGGAATCCGTGATAAGTAATAAATCCATTGAAGGAATTAATGGTTGCGGAGATATGATGTTTTTTCTTGTAGAATCAAAAAATTGAATGTATAGTTAGAAGCAGAACTATGACAGGATATAACTCCGAACATGCAATGGAAGGTTTATATATTATAGCAAAATTGAAGACAGAATGACATTGAATTGTCTCGAGTTGATGATTGTGAGGAAATCCCATCGGAAGAAAACTACATTTTTTCGTTGTTTATTGGAAATCCTGCCGAAGATAGACCAGAGTTAACTAAGTAAGAAGGATAGTGCAAACCCAGACTAACCCTTTGGAATCATGAACGGAACTTGGAGGGAAAGAGGTAGAACGAAGTGCGACGAAACCCTGCGTGGAAGAGCGGAACCGTGACCGAGTGAACAGTGAAGGCAGTTTATGGTTTTCATCGCACCACCTATGCAGACTGAGCGATATTTGAGGAGTTGGGAGTGATTCCATAAATCATTCGACACGTGGCAAGGAGGACCCACGGAAAACCACTTGTCACTATGCGCCATCATGCCTTATAGTTCGACCCAGGATGCCCAAAGATATTGTTGTGCGTCGTTGATCTAGATGGAAGCCATCGGATGGTGGTCGTATGAGGAAGATGCATGAAGATTAACCAAATGTACGGCAGGCCATCGTCGGTTAAAGCTCGGCATCAAAGGTCGAGCGATATGAATATATGCCATTGATCTGGAAGCTTGCTATCTAACGGTGATCGGACGATGGGCTTGCGCGAAGTTTACTTATGGTACCATGTGTGTATTTGATTGGCTATTGACTATATATGTGGGCTCGGTGTCAAAGGTTTATCATAAGGTTAATTGTTTGAAAGAATTGGATATTTCTTTAAAGTGCGAAGGGTTGTAACTTTAATCCTAAAAGTTCAGTTCAAAGTTGTAAATATATTTATTTTTCAATTTCTTCAAATTGATAAATAAATTAAAAAGAAATCAAAGAGGCACATGGGTTAAAATAAAGGAAATACTGTCAAAGGAATACCATTATTGGTTGAATGGTTTTTTACTCATGGTTTTACTAAAGGCAAAAACTATATAAGGAGAAGACGATTATTGTACAAGATGTGGAGGTGCAAGGGTGGTGAATGAATAAATTTCTCTAAGAAATATCTGCATGGACGAACTCTGCTCTTAATTGATAAATCTAAATCTATGATGCACTCATGGATATAATGATCTGATGATGATGAATCTCTGATTTGATCGACTGACGAAATCATGAAGAACTGGTGTGAGTGTACTTAAGAAAATGAATAAATCTGGTGGCGTGCAAGGTATGGTGTGTGGAATTGGTGGATCAAGTATAAAAATTGATGAAACATGGTCTGCAGTGGTGCTGAGGGTCGAAGCCTTCAATGAAGGGGTTTTATCTCCCTTCCAGTGGTAGCTGGTAAACAAGAGAAGGTTGTAGCCTTTCTATAGGTAGGTGCCTGCGTGCTGGTATAAGTCTGCGCCAGCATAAATTGTAAGAAGTTTTCTTTATAATAAATATTAAAGACTGAGATAACAGCAGTGGTGGTTTTCTCCCAAATTTGGTTTCCACCTTAAATACCGATGTTCATATGTGTGGCTTATGTTTTATGGTTTGTTCTGTTATTTCTGTTCATACTTACTGCTTACTAAACATCTGATAAATGAGTGATGCAATGATCTAAGTAAAGACATAATAAGATCTCTGGACATACACATTGGATTCTATAAAATAGCATATGGTTTTAAGAGAAAGAAAAAGTAAAAAAATTTCAGTCTAACATCGTATTCACCCTCTCGTATTTTTCAACAATTAATGAGCAAATCCTTCTAAAAAGCGGTTTACTAGAAGGAAGATCAAGCAAGATGAGCAATCAAGATGGAACAACATCTATCATGCCTCCGCTCTTTAATGGAAACAATTTAATCTTCTGGAAAACAAGGATGATATCCTATCTTCAGTATCTGGGAGTAGATGTATGGGAAATTGTTGAAGGAGGATATCAATATCCAGCTGCAGTACCAACAGATTCGACGGAAAGAAAGAATTATGAAACTAATGAAAATGAGGTCAATTCTCTATTGGGAAGTCTAACTGAATCAAAATTTGTCAAAGTCATGCAGCTGAATACTGCAAAGGCAATATGGGACAAAATCATTCTAAGTTATGAATGTGATGCAAAGGTAAACAGTGCTAAACTCCAAAATCTCAGAATTCAATATGAGAATCTAAAAATGGATAATGAGGAGAGCATTGCAAATTTATTTTTATGTCTTGATGATATTGTAAATCGTATGAGAAATATGGGAGAAACAATAATTGAATCTACTCTGGTTGAGAAAATTTTAAGATCACTAACGGCAAAATTTGAGTCAAAAGTTTCTGCTCTTGAAGAAAAGAAGGATCTTCAAAATCTTACTGTGGTGCAACTTCATGGCATACTAACTGCATATGAAATGAGAAGAGGAGGACCATCTCAGTCAAAGAAGTGTACTTAGAACTTACAAAAAGTGGAAGTAAAGTACAAAAAATAGGAGGATCAGATATATCTCTATTATATGAGATAAACTTTGTAAAGAAACTTCAACTGGTACAGATTTGAGTAGTTTCCTTTTCAAATGTTTCTATGGATTGTGGAAGATTTGGTCATTATGTTGCTAAGTGTCCTCGCCAAAGAAACACATAAAAAGGGGAAGGAAGTAGCAAGAAGGAATAAGAATCATTTTAGCACTAGAAAAAGTTACTATACTCATGAAGACAATGATGGGTTATCTGATAGTGAGGAAGAATGTGAACAAGATCTTGGACTTCTCATGGAATTTGAAAAATAATCTAGAGAATAAAAGGATACTTTTTTGGATGCTCTAGAAGACAATGATTTTCTTGATGAAAACAATAAACTCAAAATTTTCTTAGAAAAGAGTAAAATAACCATAGAAACTCTAAAAAATCAGCTTGAAGAAAAACAGAAACACAATGAGAAATTAGAGTGTGAAGTAGTAAGTCTAATAAAAGAGCTTAAGAAAGTAAAGAATCTGAATCTTAGATCTGCTAAAGGATCTGAAACCTTAGATGAGATTATCAAGGTACAACGTTCTCCTCTTATAAATACAGGTCTTGGATATGTCAGAGAATCTTCTCAGGCTTCAACACCAAATTATCTAAAAGCAACTACAGCCAACATACAACATTCTACCACTTAGCAAGGGAATAAAGAATCCTTACAAGTAAAGCATGACCATTTCAACTCAAAGAACACTAACAGGAAGATATTTCAAAGAAACACCAATCAACAGGTAAATTCGAGTAGAATATTTCATGATCGCATAAATTTCTTCTTCAATGGACAATGTTTCTCATGTCACAATTTTGGTCATAAAGTTGTTCAAATGTGTTTCATATAAACCATCATGACAAGAGAAGCAAGAAAGAAAAGGATTGATATTGGAACAAAGAAGAATACCTATAACATTTTTTCTCCTCTTCAAAATGAAGTTGAATGTGCTTATTGCAATAACTTTGGCCATGAAGAATCTGAATGCAAGAGCAAAGTCTAGCCAAAAGAACATGTTCCTTCAAGCTCCAAAGTGTGGAAAAAGAAGGAAATACAAGTTGAAAATTGTGGCATAGCTTTATTTGCAGAAGGTGAAGAAAATCAATGGTATATTGATAGCGGATGCTCAAAACATATGACAGGTGACAAAAACAAACTTCATGCATATAGTGCTCTAGAAAAGGAAAAGAATGTTACATTTGGAAATGATACTCCTGATGTCATTAAGGGAAAAGGATCTGTTTTTCTAAAAGAAAAGGTGAAAGCTAATAATGTCATGTATGTGGATGGATTAAAGCTTAACCTGTTAAGTGTAAGTCAAATGTGTGATCAAGGAACTGAAGTTGTCTTTATTTCAAAAGAATGTGTGGTGCGTGATCTTGATACAGGTAAAACAATTTTAAAAGGAAATGGAACTCCAAGCAATCTGTATGTATTAAAGAATTGCAAAGAACAATGTTACATGAGTAAATCTTCATAAAACTGGCTATGGCATAGAAGGTTGGGCCATCTGAGCTTCTCTCAAGTCAACAAATCAAGCAGACTTAAAGTTGTTCGTGATCTTCCCAATATTACACCACCTGAAAGTATCATATGCAAATATTGCCAATTCGGTAAGCAAACCAGAGTGAAATTTAATGCCAAGGAAGCTTCATCAAGTAAGCCTCTTGAACTCATTCATACTGACATATGTGGACCTGTGAAGAAAAATTCACCACGTGGTGAACAATACTATATCTTATTTATTGATGATTTCTCTAGAATGTGTTGGATTGGGCTGCTTAAACACAAAGATGAAGCATTTGAGAAATTTTAGATCTTCAAAGCACTAGTTGAGAATGAATTAGATCAAAAAATCAAGTGTCTCAGATCTTATCGAGGAGGAGAATATACATCAGATGAATTCATTAAATTTTGTTAACAACATGGCATAAAAAGACAGTTTTATGTAGCTGGCACTCCACAACAAAATGGTGTTGCAGAAAGAATGAATAGAACTGTTCAACAAATGGCTAGAGCTATGCTCGATGATTCCAGAACACTTGACACATTTTGGGGAGAAGCAGCACATACAGCAGTAAACATTCTCAACAAGGCACATGTTCGTGTAAATAGTGATAAAACTCCATATGAACTCTGGTATGGTAATCCTCCCACTATAAAGCATTTTATAATTTTTGGAAGCAAATGCTTTATCAAGAATAATGATGAAAAACTTGGCAAGTTTGAACCTAGAGCAGATGAAGGAATACTTCTTGGTTACTCCTCTAGGAGTAGAGCGTATAAATGTTACAATAAAAGACTTCAGAAGATTGTTGAATGTATTGATGTTGTTATTGAGAGTCTCCTACAGTTCCAAAAGAAGAAAAAAAAACAATAGATGAAGATGATGATGACATATATCCTTCCACATCAAATAGGAATGATATATACAGTGAACCCAATGAAGAACCTGAAGATGATTTATCCGAGAAAGCTCCATCTAGATATGTTCAAAAGAATCATCCAGAATCTCAAATCTTTCGAGAAAAGGGATCAGGTGTACAAACAAGAAGGACTCTTGTGGGATATTCTAGCAATCTGGCATTTCTGTCCACTATTGAACCTCACAATGCCAGTCAAGCTAGCAAAGATGAATGTTGGATTCAAGCCATGAATGAAGAGCTTGATCAAATTGAAAAGAATCACACTTGGGAATTAGTGCGAAGACCTCATGACAAAAATTTCATTGGAACTAAATGGATATTCAAAAACAAGTTAAATGAGAATGGGGATGTTATAAGAAATAAAGTTAGACTTGTTTGCAAGGGGTATGCTCAACAAGAAGGTATAGCATTTGAAGAAACTTTTGCTCCTGTAGCCAGACTTGAAGCCATAAGAATGTTTCTTTCTTCTTCAAGCTTCCAACAAATCAAAGTTTATCAAATGGATGTTAAATCTACTTTTCTTAATGGTGATCTAGAAGAAGAAGTTTATATAGAACAAACAGAAGGATTCATCTTGGGAAATGATGAAAAACTTGTTTGTAGACTTAAAAAGGCTCTATATGGTCTCAAACAAGCTCCAAGGGCATGGTACTATCATCCTGACAAATATCTTCATCAACAAGGATTTTCAAAGGGGTCTGTTGATAGCAACTTATACACAAAAATTGAAAATGACAAACTATTGATTGTGGTTGTATATGTTGATGATATCATTTTTGGAAGTAATGAAGAGTCTATGAAGCAAAAATTTGCTTATGATATGCAGCAAGAATTTGAAATGTCTTTACTTGAGGAACTAACATTCTTTCTTGGCTTGCAAGTGAAACAAGCAACAAATGGCATATTCTTATCACAAGAAAAATACCTCAAGCAAATCCTGAATAAGTATGGCATGGAATATTGCAAACCTTTAAGTACACCAAAGATAACCGGATGTAATATCAGTTCTAATGATGATTCCCCCATGGCGAATCAACCAGAATACAAATCTATGATAGGAAGTCTACTTTATCTCACTGGGACAAGACCAGAAATTATGCATGTAGTTGGGATTGTTGGATGATTCCAAGCTAATCCAAAAGAGTCTCACCTTCAAGCTATGAAAACAATATTCAAATATCTTCAAGGAACTCAAGACTTTGGACTATGGTATACAAAGAATGTTGATCTTACTCTTCATGCATACACTGATGCAGATTGGGCTGGAAATGTTGATGATCGGAAAAGAACTAGTGGTGGTGCATTCTATATGGGGCCCCGGTTAGTATCTTGGTTTAGCAAAAAGAAAAGCCCTATTGCCTTATCTATAGCAGAAGTAGAATATGTGGCTGCCGCATCATGTTGCACTCAACTTCTCTGGATGATGCAAACCTTACAAGATTTTCAAATCAAATGTTCACCTCCTATCTCCATCATGTGTGACAATACAAGTGCGATCAATATCTCAAATAATCATGTTATGCATTCCAAAACCAAGAACATTCCCATCAAATATCACTTCTTACGTGAACAAGTTGAACAAAAGGTGAAATTGGAGTATGTTCCCTCCAAAGAACAAGTTTCTGATATATTTACCAAACGTCTACCCAGAGAAGTGTTCGAATATCTTAGACATAAACTGGGAGTATTCTCTGCCTTGCAGAAGAGCATATCTACTTAAAAATAGAAGATTAAATTGGTTTTAAGGTGCTATTGAATGCATAGGTTAAGGGGGAGCATTGGTCATATGACGAGGATACACTGTTGGAATTTATAATTCATTTTTCTATATTATGTTTGAAGATGTAGCATTATCTCAGGGGGAGCATGGTATTGGGATCTTGATCAACTCTTTGCCATTGATTTCAAAGGGGGAGGAAAAGCAACAAAGGGTTTCTATAAGACAATCAGAGGAAGAGTATTGCCATCAATGCCAAAGGGGGAGGTTGTTGGAAATATTTTCATTGATGGAAAAGGAAGTGGCAAAAGAATTGGCAAACAAGGAGCATCTGAAAAAGTAACCATGAAAAGAGGAAAAGCAAAGTAGAAGCAGAAGAAGAGTGCATAATTGAAGCAGAATGGTCCAATGACAGAGTAGGAGAAAAAGGCCATCGAATAGAACAGAATAATTGAATATTCTAGTAAACGGTAATTCTCCCTGATTGAATCTGTGATAAGTAAGAAATCCATTGAAGGAATTAATGGTTGAGCAGATATGATGGTTTTTCTTGTAAAATCAAAAACTTGAATGTACAGTTAGAAGCGGAACTGTGACAGGATAGAACTCCGAACATGCAATGGAAGGTTGATATATTATAGCAAAATTGAACATAGAATGACATTGAATTGTCTCGAGTTGATGTTTGTGAGGAAATCCCGTTGGAAGAGAACTACATTTGTTCGTTGTTTATTGGAAATCCTGCCGAAGATAGACCAGAGTTAACTAAGTAAGAAGGATAGCGCAAACCCAAACTAACCCTTTGGAATCATGAATGGAACTTGGAGGGAAAGAGGTAGAACGAAGTGCGATGGAACCCTGCGTGGAAGAGTGAAACCATGACCGAGTGAACAGTTAAGGTGGTTTATGGTTTTCATCGCACCACCTATGCGGAGTGAGCGGTATTTGAGGAGTTGGGAGTGATTCCATAAATCATTCGACACGTGGCAAGGAGGACCAATGGAAAACTGCTTGTCACTGCGCGCCATCACGCATTATAGTTCGACCCACGATGCCCAGCGATATTTTTGTGTGCCGTTGATTTGGAGGGAAGCCATCGGACAGTGGTCATATGAGGAAGATGCAAGAAGATTAACCAAAAGTATGGCGGGCCATCGCACGTTAACGCTCGGCATCGAAGGTTGAGCGATATGCATATATGCCGTTGATCTGGAAGCTTGCTATCTAACGGTGATCGGACGATGGACTTGCGTGAAGTTTACTTATGGCACCATGCACATATTTGATTGGATATTGACTATATATTTGGGCCCAGGGTCAAAGTTTTATCATAAGGTTAATTGTTTGAAAGCATTGGATATTTCTTTAAAGTGAGAAGGGTTGTAACTTTAATCCTAAAATTTAAGTTCAAAGTTCTAAATATATTTATTTGTCAATTTCTTCAAATTGATAAATAAATTAAAAATAAATCAAATAAGCATGTGGGGTAAACTAAAGGAAATACTGTCAAAGGAATACCATTAGTGGTTGAATTTTTTTTTGCTCATGGTTTTACTAAAGGAAAAAACTATATAAGGAGAAGACGATTATTGTACAAGATGTGGAGGCGCAAGGGTGGTGAATGAATAAATTTCTCTAAGAAATATCTGCATGGACGAACTCTGATCTTAATTGATAAATCTAAATCTATGATGCACTCATGGATATAATGATCTGATGATGATGAATCTCTGGTTTGATCGACTAACGAAATCATGAAGAACTGGTGCGAGTGTACTGAAGAAAATGAATAAATCTGGTGGCCTGCAAGGTATGGTGTGTGGAAACTGGTGGATCAAGTATGAAAATTGATGAAACGTGGTCCGTAGTGGTGCTGAGGGTCAAAGCCTTCAGTGAGGGGGTTGTATCTCCCTTCCAATGGTAGCTGGTAAACAAGAGAAGGTTGTAGCCTTTCTGCAGGTAGGTGCTTGCGTGCTAGTATAAGTCTGCGCCATCATAAATTGTAAGAAGTTTTCATTATGATAAATATTGAAGACTGAGATAACAACAGCGGTGGTTTTCTCCCAAATTGGGTTTCCACCTTAAATACCGGTGTTCATATGTGTGCCTTATGTTTGATGGTTTGTTCTGTTATTTCTGTTCATACTTACTGCTTACTAAACATCTGATGAATGAATGATGCAATGATCTAAGTAAAGACATAATAAGATCTCTGGACATACACGTTGGATTCTGTAAAATAGCATATGGTCTTAAGAGAAAGAAAAAGTAAAAAGTTTTCAGCCCTAAATACTGATTCACCCCCCCCCCCCCCCTCTTAGTATTTTTCCCAATAGAACAACCATTTGAGCAATGGGGATTATATATAATTGGTGATATCGTTCCTAACTCTCCAAAATAGCATAAATACATCCTCACAACTACTGATTATTTTACTAAATGGGTGGAAGAAATTCCACTAAAATTATCCAACTATGATAATATTTTTGAATTAATTGATCAATTTGTCATAACTAGATTTGTGTAATGTTCCAAAATTTTATGGAACATTAAAAACTTTTGTTTTTTCTTTAGGAGGAGAATAAATGGGTAGAAAAACCCATTGATAATAAAAATCTGAATAAGGAACCCTTATAATGAGAAAAGGGGTCAATAAAGAACTGGATTTCACACCCCATGTGTGAAAACAGACAATTTACAGGTGGATAATTCTAGAAGAAGCCAAGTGACTACACAGATAGAGAAGATAAGATTCCCTTGGTGGGCCAACGAAGTTTGCATAAGGAGGAGATCATTCTAGAAAGGAAAACCTAAGGGGTGGGGCCCATGGCAAGGCACCTTTCACTTGCTTAAAACAAGAATGAAGCAACCATTCTGATTCATGCTTTTGATTATCATTTAGCTTGTTTTTTCAGACAAGAGCACTCTCCAGCTGTTTAGCTGAGATGCAGTGCTGCTAGCACTAGGTGTTCTCGGACAAGAATCCCATATATTCCATTGAGTAGCTCTTGGAAGAGCTTGTTCTTCATATCCCCCATATTCTGGCTTGAGGCAAAAGCATTCCATTCAGCTCCAGCGCAGTCTCCATTAGTGTTTGAGTTGTGTAGCTGGGTGTTGCAGGGGAGAGTTTCTCAACACCACTTTCGGCATTGTATTTCAGAGGAGGGAGTCTCCATTTCTTTGGGAGATCAGTGAGTAATTTTCTGATCTTCAATCCATCATCTTGGCATCAGGAAAATAATTTCCATCAACCGAAGAGCATCCCTCTTCCTTGACTGCACAGTTCATAGAGAGAATTTGTAGTGAGGGTTGCAATATCTTAGAGGGTGGTGAGATCTTCAATGAAAGGATCAGCCTTTCATTTGGAAGATTGAAAAAAGGAGTTATTTCAGCCAAGGAATCATATTTAGCAAGCTCCTTTCATTTCCAGTTTCTATTGAGTTGCAGCAGCTGCCCAACAACTCTGGCATTTTGGGTAAAATGCCATTTTGTCTAGTTTCCATCCAATCCTTTTAGAGGATTGTTGTATTGTATTTTCAGGGGTACAATCCTTGCTTCCCCTTATTTTTTGAGCTCATAGTGAAGTATCATTCATGTATATGTATTTTTTGTAGCAGTAGCTCCCATTGACTGCGCAGTTTTAGTCACTAGCATTCTTGTGTAGCAGTATTGTGAGATATTTCCTTATGCATGTTATTGAGGGTTTCTTTGCTCAGCTTGAGTGAGTGATTCCTCAAGTATTTTTATATTTTCTTTGCTTCTATATAAATTTCGTGACTATTAATGCTTTCGTGTACATTGGTTTTCAGAAATAACGATGTTATGCTAGCATATGTGCATGTGTTGATGCAACCCTCTTCATTGGGCCCTTTTTGAGGATAACAGGCGAAGGAGGCTTGTCTCAAGCTCCTAGAAAGATTTTTTTTTATTCCACTTCAGGATTCCAGCTCCAAACAAATATATTTGAAGGATTTCAGACCAGGGATCAAATATTACTACCTCCACTTCTGGAAAATTCATTTTCCAGGCTTGGGTTGCTAGCCATTCCTACTAGGGAATTTCACATATCTGTAGACAGAGTTTGAAAAGGGCCAGAAAGCCTCCAGATCTCACCCTTATTTAGAAGGTGACATATTCGGTAAATTCCCCTACAGTCCATCTCTAGCACAGCCTTGTGATATTTCTGAAAAAGGAACATCACAGTGGTATCAGAGCATCTTTCTTAGCTCAGCCTGTGGCCTTCAAAGCCCAAGAAAGAGAATAGAAGATGAAGAGGATGAGAATGATCTCATCCATTTTTTAAAAGAAGAATAACCTCCCCAAGGAGGAAGAGAAAATAGAAAAGGAAGACCCCTACACTTCCTATTCTCATCTAGAAGGAAACAAGGAGTTGAGCAGGAGAGAGACCCCATCTCTTGGAAGAAAGGAGAAGAAAATACTCACAAGTATTCTTCCCAAATCTATGCAAGGCACACATGAATATTTCAGAAACGTTAGGAAGGATGTTGATGGAGAATCTCAAAAAGGGTTCGAAACTGAAGGAAGCCCTAGATTTGCACATGGTGAGGGTAAACATGCAGCCACACACCATGAGGAACAACGCAGTAAAAGGCTTAGCTTTTCTGTGAGGGAGATGGAAGAAGAAGGAAAGGTGACTAAGGAGGAAACCATTTGTGATTTCTTGAAGGAGTATGAGTCTCACACTCACGGATTCAGAAATCATCCCACTTTTTCTGAATTTTGCAAGAGAAAGGTGGAAGGGAAGAAGCAGCAAGATAGATTTCATCTATCTACTCTTGCAAGTTCACCTTCATATTCAGCCACAGATTGGGTGGAAAATCCAAACACCTTCCAACATTAGCACCACATTTTAGAGGAAGAAATCATCAAAGTTGCAACACGGCATTTGAGAGGTAAGGCTCATGCATGGTGGAAGCTTTTTTCCATTTCTTTTGAGAATGTTAAAGCCTCATCTTATGTGAATTTTTCTAAGTCATTGGTGAAAGGATTTGATCAGAAAATTATTGGAACTCATGAGGTGGTGTTAAACCAAGGGACTCAAACAAAACCCTTGCATAGAAATGCAGTACCACCTCAAGAAACCATTGGAGGAGCTAAAAACTTGCATCAAGCCTTGTTGGAGGCCAAACTTTAAAGCCACACCTTTGAGCAACAAAAAAAATATCTCTCTTTCCCAAAGGTAGATCAGATTATTGGGATGTTTCCCAACATTATTTCAGAAACAGAGGGAAAAAAATCTAGAGATAATCTAGTGCCTCATGCAGAAGAGGGAGGAGCTTTTTCTCCAAATAGAGGGATTCTTGTGTCTTTGCAAGAAGGTCCCCAAGATCTCATGCATGGAGATCAAGGAAAAATACATGATTCACATGTGCCATGGAAGATGAGGTGTAAAACCATGAAGGTTCAGGAAGAAGATAGAGGATAGACCCAGAACCATGTTATGAGTAGGGCCCATCTCTGTCCATTTTTGGAGGTCATTACAACTAACAAGGTGATTGAGCTACGCAATGGAAGAATGGACAAGGTTGTTCATCCATGTATTCAGTCATATTCAAATGAGAATGTCTCATTGAGTGGAGACATCACACCAAGGAGGCCACTAGTTCAGGAGAGGAGGATAGATGCTTCAGACAGTGAGGCATCAGTCACTGATTTTAATAGTGTGGAGACCTTGGGACATCTTGTTGTAGTGCTGGGAGTTTTGGGTAAAACCAAAGCAGAGGGTAGCATCCTATCACTATCATTCTTACCCACTCTCCTTTCAGTACATGCGCTGTGGCAGGGGAAGCAAGGGATGGACAACAACCTTCCCACTTGTACAGTTGGCATGGGAGCAGTATATGCACACCAATATTTGGAGGAGCGGGCACATGCACTTCTTTTCCTTGGGAGGAAGAGGAGAGATTCATCTATGAGTCTCTCCCTTTGCATAAGCAGAAAACATGGTAAGGAAATTGTTCATTTATATGATTTACATGTTGATTCCTTAACCATGTATATGCAGTATGATGCTCCAAGGAGGAGCATTCTTTGTCAAAGGCTCTTTGGTCTACTTAGGGCCAAGAGCATAGTTGATGGTCATCGCCTTGAAGGACATGGGGGATATTTTTATTTTGGAGGACATGCTCACCATGCATCATACATCACACATTTTCTCCAAATACATGAGGAGAATGTAGCAGCAAACCGGTGGTTGAGGAACCACATATTTTATCATTCTCTATTGTAGTTTATGCTCAAACTGTGCTGGTTGCATGAGAAGGATCAATGTTTGACTCACTTGATATACATGGCAGCCAACATGACTTCTACTTTGGCTCTCTATGCTGTTATATATCACACTATTTTTGGGAGCATGATTGAAAGAAGGACATATAGGATGGATGTGTCCTTTGGGGGAGAAGATCCCCATGCTTTTTGCAAGGCATGCTCTAAGGGGAGCATGAGAGATGATGTGGCCACCACAGTGCATCACTTATTTCTTCTTGAGGTGAGCCATGAGAGTGATGGGGAGTCATATGATGGTGTTGATCTCCTTCCCGTCACAAAGGAGAGACGTTGGGCTAGTTTGATTCACAATGGAGGAGGGAAGATCTTCAGGGATCCAAAATTCATCTTGCCATTTGAGGGCAACATTTCTGTAGCCCAAGGGTAGCCTTCACTCTACACTTTTCATGAGTGGAGAGGTGAATAGCGTGGGGTAGGCTATGATGCCTACCACTTTCAGATTTTTAGCCCACCTTCTTTGTTGCAGCTCAAGGTGGGAGAAGATATCCAGCAGTTGCCTTATCTGGAGGTGACTAGATTCTTGTGGATGATTGCTTGGGGATGGAGGATACACATGAGGGGAATCTTCTTCCCAACTAATTTTGACACCATACCTCAAGGATACCTCTAGGAAACACCTTATTGCCTTCTTGAGTACATTCTATGTTCATGATGATAGCCACATTCGCTAGTTTACATTTCTTGAGAGGAGCAGTATGGAGACTCTATGTTGATACAACATCTGATTCTTCATGAGGAGTTCATCATAAGTATATGCTACAGTTGGAGGAGGAGGAAATCCTACAGTTCTATCCTTACAAGTTACTTGAGGGCAAGCAACATTTGGGAGGGGAGGACTGTAATGTTCCAAAATTTTATCGAACATTAAAAACTTTTGTTTTTGCTTTAGGAGGAGAATAAATGGGTAGGAAAACCCATTGATAATAAAAATATGAATAAGGAACCCTTATAATGTGAAAAGGGGTCAATAAAGAACTGTATTTCACACCCCATGTGTGAAAAGATACATTTTTCAAGTGGATAATTCTAGAAGAAGCCAAGTGACTACATAGATAGAGAAGATAAGATTACCTTGGTGGGCCAAACGCAGTTTGCATAAGGAGGAGATCATTCTAGAAAGTAAACCCTAAGGTGTGGGGCCAATGGCAAAGCACCTTTCACTTGTTTAAAGGAAGAACAAAGTATCCATTCTAATTCATGATTTTGATTATCATTTTTCTTGTTTTCTTCGACAAGAGCATTCTCCAGCTGTTTAGCTGAGATTCAGTGCTGCTAGCACTGGGTGTTCCCAGACGAGAATTCCATCTCTTCCACTGAGTAGCTCTTGGAAGATATTTTTCTTCATATCCCCCATATTCTGGCTTGAGGCCAAAGCATTCCATTCAGCTCCAACATAGTCTCCATTGGTGGTTGAGTTGTGTCGCTGGGTGTTGCAGGGGAGGGTTTCTCAACACCACTTCCGGCATTGTATTTCACAGGAGGGAGTCTCCATTCCTTTGGGAGATCTATGAGGAAGTTTCTGATCTTCAATCCATCATCTTTGCATTAGGCCAATCATTTCCATCTACAGAAGAGCATTCCTCTTCCTTGACTGCACAGTTCATAGAGAGCATTTGCAGTGAGGGTTGCAATATCTTAGAGGGTGGTGAGATCTTCAATGAAAGGATTAGCCTTTCATTTGGAAGATTGAAAAAGGGAGTTAATTCATCCAAGGAATCATATTCAGCAAGCTCCTTTCATTTCCATTTTCTATTGAGCTGTAGCAGCTGCGCAGCAACTCCGGCATTTTGGGTAAAATGCCATTTTGTCTAGTTTCCATCCAATCCTTTTAGAGGATTTTTGTATTGTACTTTCAGGGATAGAATCATCACTGCCGCTTATTATTTGAGCTCATATTGATGTATCATTCATGTATATGTATTTTCTTCAACATTACCTCCCATTGACTGTTCAGTTTTAGTCACTAGCATTCTTGTGTAGCAGTATTGTGATATATTTCCTTATGCATGTTATTGAAGGTTACTTTGCTCAGCTTGAGTCAGTGATTCCTCAAGTATTTTTATATGTTATTTTCTGTTATATACATTTGGTGACTATTCATGCTTTCATGTACATTGGTTTTCAGAAATGACGCTGTTATGCCAGCATATGTGCATGTGTTGATGCAACCCTCTTCATTGGGCCCTTTTTGAGGATAATAGGTGAAGGAGGCTTGTCTCAAGCTCCTAGAAATATTTTTTTTGAGTCCACTTCACGATGCCAGCTGTAGACAAATATATTTGAAGGATTCTAGACCAGGGATCAAATCCTACTACCTCCACTTCTGGAAAATGCGTTTTCCAGGCATGGGTTGCTAGCCATTCCTACTAGGGAATTTCACATATCTGTAGATAGAGTCTGCAAAGGGCCAAAAATCCTCTGGATCTCACCCTTCTTTAGAAGGTGACATATCTAGTAAATTCCCCCTCAGTCCATCTCTAGCACAGACTTGTGATATTTCTGAAAAAGGAACATCACAATTTGGTTTACCTACTGCTTTGATGTTTGATAATGCATCTTATTTCTCAGGAGCTGCTATGATAGAATTTGCTATTAAAAGAGGTTTTAAACTCAAATTTTCTGCTAACTATTATCCTCAAGGAAATATTTTAGCAGAATCAGCTAATAAAAAACTTATTAGGGTCATTAAACGAGCTCTTCACCAGAACCAAATAAATTCACACAAATCATTAACATTCGCTCTATGGGCAAATTGAATAACTCAGAAGCCCCCCATTGGAATTTCTACATTTAACCTTGTTTATGGGAAATATGTTATCCTTCCTACTAATGTGGTTATTAATTCTCTTGCCTTGGTCCAATTTATTGATTAATT
The DNA here is from genome assembly GCA_034641835.2 of Pinus albicaulis. Classification (NCBI taxonomy): domain Eukaryota; kingdom Viridiplantae; phylum Streptophyta; class Pinopsida; order Pinales; family Pinaceae; genus Pinus; species Pinus albicaulis. The sequence continues at coordinate 1,545,890,537 of CM076578.1, read as the reverse complement.
ACCCTCTTCTTCCTTACAAATAAGACAATTCCAAATTCTTAAACTCGAGGAGGAAAGGGAAGAGGCTAAATTTAGTCATGGACATCATCAACAGTTGGTCAAAGCTTCATTTGATACAACTTATATCACCCCAAAATCATTTCAAATTGGTGATTTGGTCATAAAATTGGATAAGGCGCACAAAAAAAAAGGTAAAAATACCAAATTCCAAAGACTATGGCTTGAAACATTTGAAATCATAGAGGAAATAGGCCTATCAACATTTTTGTTGCAAACTTTATCAGGAAAAAGAGATTATTTGGTTGTTAATGGAAAAATTTTATAGAAATATCTTGCATAGGATGTAACCCCTTCTATTCCCTATATATTATTTTCTTTTCTTTTCTTAGGAAAATAAAAGTTGAATGGTATTTATTTTTAGATTTTTAAATAAAAATCTCAGAGAATATTTTTTATTTATCGCTTCTATAAATAAGAATTGTTAAGGAAATAATTGAAAATTTTGAATATCAAATAGATTTTATTGCAATGAAATATTTAATTCTACTAAAGTTATTTATTCTTTGATAAACTCTCACTTTTATAAAGTATGGTTACTCTACTATTAGTAAAGAAAAGAATCTTTAACATAGTAAAGACTCTTTACATATAAGCAATATTAAACTCCAAAATTATCATCCAAAACCCTCACAAGGGAAAAGGACTCCCCCCACCTGGAAAAATTTTCAGTTTTCAAAAAGTAATTCAAAAAAAAAATTGTGCTAAAGCATAGAATATAATAAGTCTCATCACGAGCTTGTTTACCATGTTCATAAGAAAATAGTTAAACTGACATTACCAATATTGTCTACCAAAACAGGGTAATGACTTGAGATTATATCAAAATACAAGGGGCCTCATCAATGTGGAGCGATAAAAAGGGTCTTTTTAACTCGTAATTACCTTCACATTAATTATCAACCCAGGGACGACTTTTTATTTCAAGAGTGTACTCAGTCTGAGGCGGCTATTTACTCAAGAGTAATGTTTTGCAGTATAGTGCTTAAAATCCAAAAGTAAATGAAAGCTGGAAACAAAATCTAATTGGAACAACAAGAAATTGAAATGTTCTAAACTAAATCATTCACTCAAACAACCATCAATCGAGGATACAGTAGCAATAACTCATTCCTCTGGATATTGATGCAATTGAAATCAAACCGGAACAAGACAATCAATCTAGGAACGAAGAAGCAATAACCAATGTTCTCTACAGTTGAGAGTCCTCCTTTAAAGCAATTAAAAGGAAATAGAAATTAAACTAAAGCTGCCATTGAAAGTAAACTAGGAAAACTCCTTAAAAGCAAACTCTTGCAATTAATCAACCAAACTAAACAGCGAAGTAAATGGACATCAAATTTATAATTAAAGGAATTAAACAACGAATCATATTTAATAAATCTGAACAGCAAACTCTAATTAGTGGAATCGAATAACCAACAATCTGAAATGAACAGCGAAGCTTTACATTTGAAATGAATAGCATAACAATATAAGTTGAAAAGGATAATAATCTCTGTTATGATGGAAAAGAACAGCCACACGATTCAATCTCAACTTGTGCAATAAAATAATTCCATAAAATATTCTAACAGCACACTATAAAAACATGAACCGTAAAATAATGCAAATTCAAAAGAATAGGAAATAAATCAAACCATCACACAAGAAGAATTGTAAATATATGATACACACAGCTAGCCGTACCCACCGTAGGTTGTCTTATTGCCAACAGACGTCACGTTACTTTAATGAGAAAAGAATAAACAACAACTCCCAAATCATGTATTAATCAACAAATTGTGGAATCATTACAACAGCAAAGGCTTGAGAATTACAGCATCCAACAATCCCTATCCTATCATGAATAATCCACCATCATTCTTCATCATTTTTCCATCATTTTTCATCCCCAAATCATTCTCCAATCCCTTCCCATTTCTGATCTCCGTTTTCATTTAAATAGAGAGAGATCAGAGAGAAGTTACAATAAAGATAAGTATAACATGATTTCTATTACAAAATTGGTTTGCTTCTAACCATTTGATCAACAAGAACAAGGCGAATTTGGCTTTGCAGCTGAGATTTGGAGGACGGCCGCAACAACAAATCTGAGAAAATCATGCTCAAAGAACCTTGCGTTTCTCTTAGTACAAGCCGAATTTGGGCAAACCGTTCTTTTCTAAAGTTAATTGGGTCCGTTCTGGACAAAACCCATGTTCCAGATTTTCCAGATTCTGCTTCATTTTCTCAGAATCGCAACTGCAAAATCGTCACTTCTTATTCCAGCGAATTTCTGAGTTGGCACTTTTAATGATCAAATCTTCAATCTGGAAATTATCTTGGAGGCTAAAAATGGTGAATAATGTTACAACCGATTTATTAAAACTATCATTGATAAAATCATGCATAATCATCAATTTATTAGAAATAAAGGAGAATAAATAATATTCATTCATAGAAGCATAAATCATCATAAAATGGATTTATATAATAAATTATAATAAATGACATGATGAAGAATAGTAGAAATGGGTGGAATAAGTGTTCAAAAGTGATAATAATAATGGAATATTAACGGCCCAACATACCCCACACTCAATATGTTGCATGTCCTCATGCAACGAAAACTGAATATATTGCATGTCCTCATGCAACCCAAAGACAAAAACCCATGTGTTAACCAAGCAATAAAAAATATGTTCATCTCAGCTCATGAAATGGATAGAACAAATGAATTCTTCCTTAATTAATGAATATTCACTTTTAGTAATCTTCATGAAGGCATAACAATTTTTATATTGACATTCAACTATATGTATATATGAAGTTGCAACAAAATATGATATAAGTAACAGCAAACTTCATTAACCATTTTCTCAAAAACTACAAACCAGCTTTTGTTGAAATTTGGCAAGTAAATTTATAATATATGAATGCCTTTATGATCCAAAAATTAGACTGTTTTGATGCATGGATCATGAGATATAAAAAAAATGACTGTAGCTGAGAGTGCATGATTTTCGAAATTTTATGAACCAATATTTCTTGAAATTGTCTGGGTTTGTATTAATGATACGTCTGCATTTTCCAAAAATCACAAGAATTGAGTTCATAGTTTTAAAAATATTATGAAAATCAATTTCTGCACTGAAATTGTATGCCTTAAATGAGAAAGAAAATAGAAAACATCCATCATGCGTAGCAATTCCTCCCCCTCTCTGAAAAATTAGCATGCTCTCATGCGATGCTAGAAAACAAATAGAGGTGGTTGCTACCAGCTGTTGAATTCTATGCTTGGTGTAAAAAAACATGGAATAAGGGAGGTGTTGAGAATGAATAAGAATAGCAATGGATGATAAAGAATATGAATGGCATAGTCATAAGAAAGAAATGAATGAAAGCAACACTCCCCCAAACTGAAAGATGATATGCCGCTGAAAAAGGGGAAGTGGTAAAGATGTGGAATGAAGGATGATAAATAATACTCAAAATGGATTTCAGTAAATTCTCCTAAATTCGTAATAAATCAGAAAATTATGCTATTTTACCTCAAGTTTTACCTCCAAAAAGAAAAATGTGGAATGACATATATGGACTGGCATTTGTTGAAGCTGATGTAGGCAGAGTTGGTGCTGAAAGTGATACAAAAGGTGGAATCCAGGTAAGCATATCATGTCTGAAGAATTGTTCACGTTCGCGAGTTGCTCGAGCCTCTTCTGTTAGTTGCAATAGTGTGGTCATGCTGTGAATAGAATTCTGCCCATACTTGTTGTTCTCCTGTAAACAAAGCACTATTTTGCATACAATGTTCTTGAATCCATAGTGTTAGTTTTGAATAGAAATAGATAAGATGCATGCAAAACTTTCAGTCAGAAAAACTTTTGTCAAATCAACAAGTTATAGCAGAGTGTAGTAATCATATCGCATGCTATCCCATAATGCATACATTCCCCCTCCAATTGGAAAAGGAATTCCATGACCATAAAGCGTATGAGAGGTGTTGTGCTGAGAGCAAGGCAAGGGAATGAACAATATAGCAGTGAATGAAGCAGAGTACACATATGAATGATAGGACATCGAGAGTTATGGTTATAATGAGAGCAGAGTGTGTAAAGATAGTTATGAATAAAATATAGGACGCTTTGGATTGATGATAAGTTATGAAAAAAGAGAAAAAGGATAGCAATATGCCAAAAAAATGCTTTACTGACAGTATTCTAGCTGAAAATGATGCGATTGATCATAAAAAAATTTCTCATGCATAAAGGTTCAAACAGGGAAAATTAAGGAAATAACTTCTCTGATAAAAAGAAAAAAGAAAAAAAAAAAGGGTATTATAGTAATAATTGACGATAAGATATAACTTCAATACCATAAGCAGAGCCTCTGCTGCCAGCAGGCGTCCATAGCCTCGGCAGGGTTGCTTTTTAACCCATATGAGCCAGAATCCTCAATTTATAACTAGAGAGTTTCAGTGTTGTTCTTACAGAAGAGACCAGTGTGCTGGCGTGGTAACCAGATAACCACACTGCCATTCACTGGGATGTAGCAAAAGTGATCAGGCCGGCTCGTGATGAGACTTCCTGTTCCAAGGATAATTTGACTATCCAATGGATCATAACCCTGGTGTGGTGGCCATAATGGGAATGTCACTTTCTTACAACCTTATGAACATGGTAGGCTGGCTCGTAATGAGACCCCCTATCCTCCATCCGTGAACAAAATTTTGTTGTTATTACACAATTTTATGATAAAAAGAGGGAGGCTCAGTACTCCTTAAGAGTAGGGATGGTGGAAGAAGTTGAACATGTCAATAGAAAAAAATATACCCATAATCTCATTTATTACAGACAGAGAAGATTATAATCTAGAAGGGTGGAACCAGCATGGTATTAAGATAATCAATCAACATCATGTTCAATAGAAAACAATGCAGTAAAGTAGTATATAAATAATTGTGTCCCTTTTGAAAATAATCTATCATCAAGGAGCTGTCCTGTTAAAGATCATAACGTGAATGATATTAACTCGCTTCAATAGAATCCATAATTCTTGTCCTTATAAAAATAGTGTACTTCATGGCATGAAGGGGAATGAGTAAAATGTGGTTGAGATGAACTAGGAATAGTCCCACAAGAGGAAGAAAATGTTGCTCTCAAAAATACTCCCAAAGGGTTGCTCTTTTGAAGGAACAGCAAAAATACTCAAAAAGTGGTGTTCTGTGTAGGGAACAGCAAAGGAAATGCACACCAAAAAGCAAAAATACACATAAAAAAATGTGAAAATGCAAATGTCGTTCCTTTGGAAAAAGGAACAGCAAAAACTAAAAGTGTCGTTCCTTTGGAAAAGGAACAGCAGAAACGCAAGTGCCGTTCCTTTGGAAAAGGAACAGCAAAAATGAAAAGTGCAGAAGTGTTGTTCCATTCGAAAAGGAACAGCAAAACGTGAAAGTGCAGAAGTGTTGTTCCATTCGGAAAGGAACAGCAAAATGGACAATCATAAAATGCAAACATGCAAAAAAAAAAACAAATTCGTTGTTCACAGCATTGATGCTGAGGATGAGTTACACTTTGAATGAAGCAACACCTGAAACACAAAATATAAGAGAAATTAGAAAAGAAACAACATTTTATTTAAAAACAATATGTAAATTAAGTTACAACAGCTATGATATTATGTAAAAAAAAATGATCTTTTTTTGAAGAATGTTTTGGCAGCAGTGACAAGACATGAATCTTCAAATCGAAATCAATTCTTCATTTCTTCTATTATGAATCCATTGGGTAATGACTTAGATGAAATTCCTTTGTTTCGTTAAATTTTTTTTCAAGAATCACTCGTCCATAAATTGACCTTCTTTATTTTCCCAGGACCTGCAAAAAACGAGTATCTACCTGCAATAAAACATTAAATCATGGAGAAAGAGAGGTGATCGGGCTCCCCTAATCCAAGAATGATGCAAAAAAAACAACAAGTAGTTACTCTATATAACAAATCCATTGAGAAAATAACAAAGTAAAATTTATTTGTCACCTGCGGGAGAGCAGTGGTCGACCATACTATCCAGCAGTGTTTTAATCACAACTTCTTTGTTTTTCATCGAAATTGAGTGATTTCAAAGCCAAATGAGAGCTAATTCAAAGGTTTATCTCTAGTAGCAACAGGTTTTATAAATTCAATGATATGATATGTCAATTTTAGTTAGAACAACCTGCATAACATAGTCATTTTCAATTACCCAGCTCAGATCAACAGTTAATGTTTTAAGCGTAACTTTTTCGTTTGATGTCGGATTCGAATGATTCAAATTGGAAATGAAATTAGATTCATTTATGTATTTCCAATAGAAACATGTTTTGAAGACAAGAAGAATTGATAGGTCAAATATTGTAAGGAACAGCCGGAAAGACATAGTTTTAAGGGTGTTGATTTACGATAGACAGTCAGTATTTTGATCATAAATTCCCCATACGATATCAAAAATGAGTTATTCCAATTGCATTGTAAACTAGATTCATAGGGGAATCTACCATAGTAACAAGTTTTAAAAATTCAAACATTTAGGCCTCCAAAAACTGACTTTCCCAACTCTGTTCCTGAGCTGCCCACTAGACATCCGGTCAATGTTTTGGTTCTAACTTTTTCGTTTCAAATCCAAATTGACTGATTCAAATTGGGTTAGAAATTAGACATCAAGGGCTACCTAGGGTAGAAACAGGTTTTAAAAATATTCACTTTTGGTCCCTCAAAACATGACTGTCCCGACTGTTTTTCCAGAAAGTTTATCAAGCCTGCAAGCCAAAAAAATGATATTCAAGCATTTTTTCAAATTGGTGATAAAAATGAAAAATGAGTGTTTGTACAAATATTATTTCCATTATAAGTCATCTACATATACAAATGAAAAAAAAATAAAAAATTATCACCAATGTTGATTTGATAGCGTGTTGCAACAAACAAACAACTATTTTTACAAAAAAAAAAAAAACAAAATGCATTTATTTATGTCTTTATTTTATTTTATTTTATTTTCTCCACTATCCTATCCTATCCCCGGAAACGGCGCCAAAATGTGGAGCGATAAAAAGGGTCTTTTTAACTCCTAATTACCTTCACATTAATTATCAACCCAGGGGCGACTTTTTATTTCAAGAGTGTACTCAGTCTGAGGCGGCTATTTACTCAAGAGTAATGTTTTGCAGTATAGTGCTTAAAATCCAAAAGTAAATGAAAGCTGGAAACAAAATCTAATTGGAACAACAATAAATTGAAATGTTCTAAACTAAATCATTCACTCAAACAACCATCAATCGAGGATACAGTAGCAATAACTCATTCCTCTGGATATTGATGCAATTGAAATCAAACCGGAACAAGAAAATCAATCTGGGAACGAGGAAGCAATAACCAATGTTCTCTACAGTTGAGAGTCCTGCTTTAAAGCAATTAAAAGGAAATAGAAATTAAACTAAAGCTGCCATTGAAAGCAAACTAGGAAAACTCCTTAAAAGCAAACTCTTGCAATTAATCAACCAAACTAAACAGTGAAGTAAATGGACAACAAACTTATAATTAAAGGAATTAAACAATGAATCATATTTAATAAATCTGAACAGCAAACTCTAATTAGTGGAATCGAATAACCAACAATCTGAAATGAACAGCAAAGCTTTACATTGGAAATGAACAGCATAACAATATAAGTTGAAAAGGATAATAATCTCTGTTATGATGGAAAAGAACAGCCACACGATTCAATCTCAACTTGTGCAATAAAATAATTCCATAAAATATTCTAACAGCACACTATAAAAACATGAAACTGTAAAATAATGCAATTCAAAAGAATAGGAAATAAATCAAACCATCACACAACAGCAATTGTAAATATATGATACACAGCAGCAGCAGCGTACTCCACCAGAGGCTGGGCCCTTAGCCGCCAGCGGACGCTGCTGGGTTACTTCAGAATGAAAAGAATGAACAGCAACTCCCAAATCATGTATTAATCAACAAATTGTGGAATCATTACAACAGCAAAGGCTTGAGAATTACAGGATGCAACAATCCCTATCCTATCATGAATAATCCACCATCATTCTTCATCATTTTTCCATCATTTTTCATCCCCAAATCATTCTCCAATCCTCTCCTTCTCTGATCTCCGTTTTCATTTAAATAGAGAGATATCAGAGAGAAATTACAATAAAGATAAGTATAACATGATTTCTATTACAAAATTGGTTTGCTTCTAACCATTTGATCAACAAGAACAAGGCGAATTTGGCTTTGCAGCTGAGATTTGGAGGACGGCCGCAACAACAAATCTGAGAAAATCATGCTCAAAGAACCCTGCGTTTCTCTCAGTACAAGCCGAATTTGGGCAAACTGTTCTCTAAGTAAAGTTAATTGGGTCCGTTCTGGACAAAACCCATGTTCCGGATTTTCCAGATTCTGCTTCATTTGCTCGAAATCTCAACCGCAAAACCGTCACTTCTTATTCCAGCGAATTTCTGAGTCGGCACTTTTAATGATCAAATCCTCAATCTGGAAATTATCTTGGAGGCTAAAAATGGTGAATAATGTTACAACTGATTTATTTAAACTATCATTGATAAAATCATGCATAATCATCAATTTATTAGAAATAAAGGAGAATAAATAATATTCATTCATAGAAGCATAAATCATCATAAAATGGATTTATATAATAAATTATAATAAATGACATGATGAAGAATAGTAGAAATAGGTGGAATAAGTGTTCAAAAGTGATAATAATAATGGCCTATTAACGGCCCAACAATCAAGAGCCATCTTGATTAGTTTAGTTACAACCAGTGAATGGAATTATCGATATTTGGTTACCAAGCCAAGGCAATGGATTTTAAGTGATAAAAAAATTTACAAAAAAGAAAACAAGTTTCCAAATAGATAAAGTATATAATTTTGAACTTATTTTGGAAGACTATAATAGTAACTAGATGGGACAATGAATCATTGTTGTGTAAAAGGTAACCCTGCCAAGGCTTTAAATGCCTACTAGTATGAGAGGCTCTACCTGTGATAAATGAGTATATATATATATATAAATCTCATCTAAATGAGCCACCTGATTTACCTTTTTGAACTTAGTAAAAACTGATATAGATTCTCATATTTTCATTTTAAAGACAAAATCTTATGGATGATAATCAAGTGGTATTTTATTAGTTAGTGAAATATTATTTGTATTGAACTTCATTCCTGCAACTATTTTTATTTTGAGAAGATCTATAAATTTCAAAACACTGATCAGTGGTAACTAGTTCTCCAAAGTGAATCACCAATTGTTGTACTATACAACACCCCCCATTTATTTTAATAATAAATGGGGACCCTTTAAAAAATAAATAGAATAAACAAAGAATTATTTCATTAGTGCTAAGTTTCAAACTTAAGGAATAAAGGCATAGACATCTTTCGCTTTGATTCCATTATGCTTACCGGAAATCGAAAAAGCTCACAAGTTGGAAAAAGTTTAAAAAATGCATAAGAATTGCGCATTGCGATAAGTGCTTCAATCATTTTTGAATTATGTATAATTCTCGTCGAAAAGTTGTAAAACCCTTAAAGTCATAAATCGAGTTTCAATTCATTAAAAGACAAAATTATATCATCTTAAAAGGATTTGCGATGAGTCGGACACGATAAAACAATAAACGAACAATAAAATGTGTCTGTAAAATCTGAGAGAGAGCAATGCTTTGAGTTTTTAGGTACATACCGCATTTCGTAGCAGCAAACCAAATGAAAATTAATACACACTGTGATAAACTGCGATGTGCGATTTGCGCAGATCATATTTATCATATGCCTACGGTGAAGACATATAATACTAACGATTGGTGAAAGTTCCGATTTTTGATATATCATTTATTACTAAAGTGCTTGAAATGATCCTTAATAAATCAGTCTGTTAAACAAATCTAACAAATTATATCATTAGATTAGATGTATTGGGTAAGATATGTATATGATTTGATAAATTATTAAAGGGTTATTAATGGCATTCAATAGGTACAAAATTCATTAATATTGATATCTTTCAAGAATGTGTTTCAAATAAAAGTGCTAGTTTTTTATTAATGGTGATTTAACTATCTTTTTCCCCTTCTCACTCCTCATCTCAACTCTGAATTTAGTTGTTTTTCTTGAATTGAGGAAACTATCTAAGGAAGAAATATCAACAGAAATGACAAAGAAAGGAAAACCAATTGTCCAAGCATCCACTTCAGAAGTCATAGACATGCCTCCATTATTTTCAGACACAACATGCAATAAGGATAGTGGGAGTTCTTCATGGGAATCCATGTACAATCTATTTGAAGGAGAACAACCAAGAGAATTAAAGAAAACAATAACAACAGATGAGGAAGTTTCATCAAAATATTCTTACTTATAAGCTACATGCTCATTTCTCCATAGGATAGCGGCAAGGCCAAAGATCTTACCATATACTGATATGGTAAAATGGGTCATTGACAACCTCAAAATTGCAGACAGGACATTCACGAATTCTAAGCTAGAGAACATGGGTTCATTCACCGTCAAGGATCTACGAACAATGTATCATTTTCCTATTCCACATAAGAATTATGATAAAGAATTCCTGCAAAGCTTTACAAAAAAGAATCTAGACCTAATGAAGGTGATCAAAGGATGGAAATAAGACCAAGGAAAGCTAAAGCAGGAGAAACTCGGTATGTATCCAATTGCGCAATTTCCATCAACTTATTGCTATGTAGAAGGAATGTTATGTAGATAATTTTCTAGAACTCATACCAGTAGATTTTCCATTGAATGGATTCCTTTAATTGATGTAATCATTAATTATTTTATCATGAATTGGGCAAAAATTTTATCCGATAATTTTTCGAAAACCACTATGGATTACAAGACAAATATAGTTTATTCGACTAGGACAATCCCTCCCTTTTACATGAGCACATATATCATGGATGTTATATGTTTCTTCTCAAGCTTTCCTATTATGGGCTGGAAGTGGACTAGCCAAGACCACAACCCCATTCATATTTATCATAAAGTCCTATGGGGGTCTGAATTCTATCTACATTTAAATATAAAATTTAATGGAGTTATGTTGCCCATCCATTAGACCATATTTAATGAAAGAGCTCCTATAATTTCTAAGGAAGCCAATAAAGATATTCTACCTGCGTCCAGATGGTTTGGTGAGGAAAATTTTACTTATGTCATAGTTTTTTGGAGTCTTTCTTCCCCTCATGTTTTTCCCTACTATATTCGTCATAAGCTCTTACCTAGAGAAATCTTTTATCAAACTCTAGTAAGCAGTGCTCAAATATTCCAAGAAAGCCATTTTTCCTACCTTCCCATTACAGTGTGGTACCTTTGCCCTTTTTGACATTAGTCATGTAGCTAAGGAAATTCCAAAAATTACTTCATTGAATATGGTATTAATTCCAAAGATACCATATGATCCTAATGATGTGGTCCAAAATTTTACCACAAATCTTAAACTTAAACCTTTCCTGAATGAAAAGGATATGTTTGATTATTTATTTGAATGAGTAGAGAAGTTTGCAGGTGTGTTAAAAATGGCATCTAATAATCTTAGTGAAGAAAAATTTAAAGCTTTTCAGGAATATAGAAGCAAGATATTAGAAACAATCCCATTCGACTTTTTATTTATTAAATATATCAGAAGGAAAACTCGTAGCATTAGTCTAGAGGATGAAGCAAAAGACATGTCAGAGGATGAATTGCAAGAAAAATCAATTCAATATTCAGAGTAATCACAAAACCAGTCTCAGAGTTCAAATCATTCTAATAATGAATCTAAAATAAAAAATGAGAGCCCTAAGAAGGTAATTGAAAATTTAATTAAAGAAATTGATATGCAAATTGAGGAAGAAATTGGTGAAGTTGAACTATTAAAAGCATATACAAAAGAAGTTCGGCATGTTCAAAAAACACCTGAGCAAACATTGAAACCTCAAGTAAAATTTTTAAGCACAAAATGGAAAAATATTACTCAAGCACTACAGACACCACCAAATCCTAATCCATGAGGATCAACGAGTTTTCAAATTCCTGATAAATCTCATAATATAGTAGAAACTGCACTACCACTTTAGCATGTACCAAAGTTTCAGCAACAAGAGATCATCTCAACCTACCCAGTAGAGCAGATCACTTTAAAAATTGAAGAGATACCTCCACTAGATGTTTTCAATAGCCCAAATCAAAAAGATGTATTTAAAAGGAGGAAAATAAGAATATTTGATGAAATAGTCACAAATCTCAATGATGAATCAATAGATGTTTTCAGGAAAGACACTTTTTCCAATCCCACATAACATATTACCAATTTTTCACATTTTTCAGGTGCATATGCAACTGCCACAATTGATAAAGTTGTAGAAGTACCAATTCTACTTAAACTAAAGGAAGATAAAGTTCAGGAATTGGAGAGACAACTAGAACATGAAAAACTTAATACCAGTAAGAAAATGGAGATGAAAGTGTTACAATTCTAGAAATAATTTGAAAGACTGAAGTTATAGTACGAAGTACATATTTCTAAGAAGGATAGATAGATAGAGGCAACGATTGATAAGCTTAAAAACCAGCCTCAGAGAGGAAAATTTATAAAATAAGCACTTGAATGGAATGCAATATTTAACCAGCAACAAGATATGTTTTGTCAACAAATCTCAGATACCAATTCATATTGTGAAACAAGTAATTTTTTGATCCAACAAGTGGAAAACAGAATATTGGAATGTGAAAATATTGAAAAGAAGGTTTCTGGATTCATCCTATGACAAGAATATGATATAGGAAAGAAATATGATTTCCCAAAAATTGATAATTTTCACAAAGACATTTTATTTAAAGATTGGGAAATACAGTTGAGATAGGTAGAGATTGCAACATCAAAGGCAAAAACTATAGCAAATGATATCATTGATTTTGTTAATAAATAGATTCTAAATGTTGAAATCATCAAATAATATACTGATAAAATGATCCGCGAACTCAAATTATTGGAAACATAATGGAAGGAAAGCACAGAGATACAGGGAGAAGCTATCAAAAAAATAACTGAGTTAGATCGAGAAAATTACTGGAATTTTTTTATCAAACCACATCATTAGTTCATGAATTACAATACTTAATTTATTCCACTAAGAAATCATTCCTAGCACTTTCAAATTTCATGTTTAAAGGCCAGGTCAGATACAAGATTATACAGTCAGCTCAGTTGAAGCCAATGGTAGATATCTACTATTAGGTCCCTGTAATTTGTCAGATTGTCAAGACCAAATGGACAAGGGCAACATCAAAAAATTTTTGGAGCCGTAGGACCTAGGCTTCCTGGACTCAGAGAGGGCTCTCTCTAAATTTGTATAAAATATTTGACTTTTATGATTTTAGGATGTTGATTTTAGGCTAGTTAAAGTAATAGGGTTTATTTGTTTTGTTTCGTTTGTTGGGTTGGTTTTCAAGAAGGACAGATAGAGTAAAATAAATTCAAACCATTGGGATATGGGCTCTATAAAAGGCTTGAAAATTACAAAAATAAATAAAAGGTGTTTCATAGGGAAAATTAACAAAGACAAATGGATATTAGTAGCTTATGTGGGTGTTGTTGGAGTTCCTATGTTTTGGCAAGTTTGGCAATACCAAAAGATAAGACAACATCAAAACCGCTTTGGGACCTCCGGATCTAGCCCTCCTAGGTCCACAGAGGGATCTCTCTATAAAGGGAAATATAGATGTATCTTTGAAGCTCAGTTTTAAGATATTAGGCTAGTTATAGGCAAAAGGTTTGTTTTTTTGTTCGTTTGGTTGGTTTGTTTGGTTGTTGGGAAACATGAAGGAAGGGTTCAATACAAGACAAAGGATGAGCAAAGAGGATTTTAGGCAAAGGAGAGATAATTCAGAGAACACTCGAGACCATTGGGCAATGGAGTCATGAAAGGGTTTACTTGTTATTCAGTGTTCAAAGCTTTCAATTGGGCTAGTCATCTAAAACAGAGGATATTTAAAGATGATAGTGTGGTATGAAATGATAAGGAATGAAGGTGAATGACAAGGAAACCTCTGAGGTGACCACCTAGGAATCATATCTAGGGACAGGACATACCATTAAACACCTATGATCCAACTCCTAAAAGGTTAACTCTTTAGACAACAAGAAACATTCAAGATTTAAAAGCAAAGGTGAAGGCGTGAGATCAGAGAAAGGCTTTGAACTTTCAATGCTTCGACATCCGACTTAAGGGAACTTATAAAGGTTCAATTCATTTAAAAATACCCTAGTGAGACAGAATCAGCGTTCTAAACTCCCAGTATCCCAATTCTTTCAATAAAAATCCAACAAGAACATCTACGAACAGATTCATAAATTCATACATCAATTAGCAGTGAATAACACTACTACACCAATTAAATTATCTTGATTGAGTACTCATATAATACAATCAGTAGAAAAAATCAAAGGTAAGAAGAGCAGGAGCATTAGGGTACCATGCAAGGGTATATCCTAAGCCATATTTCTCATTCTTACCAGAGAAACGAAATGTAATGAATTGCAGAAGGAAAATAGAGACAAAGGCAGAAAACATCTCTGCTACTTTAAATAGGGATCCAAAGAAATGTGCTTGTCATATTAAAGAGCAACACTAGTCATGCACAACACTTTCCAACAACTTGATATTTAGTCTGAAAACATATTCCTCAACCTATCTTACAACTTTACACACAGAACCAATATCTCAAGAGAAACAGCTTACAATTCACAGATATCCGATCAACAACCAACAACCACTTTTAGAATGTGTTTTTATTGAGTTCTTATAGCTGAAAGAGAGGAAGAGGAGGTAGATGAAACAATAAATGAAGCATTAAAATAGAAGTAGCAGAAGAGGGCTCGAGGCCCATTCTCTCTCAATATCCGTGCATTGATTTTCAGTACTCTTTGGGTGAAAGATTGTTCTTCGACAGGTTGATAGTAACTCTGGGTATGTTCTCTGATGTAATTTCGGCTGCAGTACTCTGTAGTACTCTGGTGATAGGAACAAAGGAAAATAAATGACTTTTAGGTCTGCCATACTACATAACAAATGCTCTGGCAGCATCAAGACTTCTGTCAGGATGTAGATCTTCTCAGGAACTTGATGTAGCATAAAAAACAGTATGGGAAGTTGTCCTTTCAAGGAAAAGAACCTTTTTATAATGTGTGACACTAATAACATTGTTTTCGTGCTTCAGGCCTCATTAGGATTTCTGTGTTAATCACAAGGTCTTCAATATAGAAAATTTTCCTTCAAATACTGAATTAAGGCTTAAAATATTCAATAATGGGCATTAAACCCTTTTATGCTTCATTGATACTGTTTTCCCCTTCTTTGACTACCTATGTATGTGAATTTTCTAGGTTTAATGGTGTTGGAGGTTTTACACAGGGTTAATACCCCTGATTTGGATAGAATATGCATTTAATCCCCCTTAGGAGTCTTCCCTGCAAATTTTGGCTCTAAAAAGCTTCCTCTGTGCTACTGCATCACTAACAGTGACTTTGTAGAACAAAATGGTTTTCATCGTCTCTATTCCTTGCAAAAACACACAAAAATTTAAGAAATCCATGTGGGAGTGGAAGATGGATGCAGTGGAAGGCTGTGAGGATGGCAGCGTAGGAGAGATGAATGTGGTGGATGCAATGGAAAATGGTGGAAAAATGTAGTGTAATGGTGAAAATCTGCTCTGATGGAGGATTGGTGGAGAAATGGCTGTGGACCATCTGATTAGGTCTAGTAGTGGTGATCGACGGTTATGATTAACTGATGGAATGGCTTATGAAGGTCAGACAAAGGAATATAATTTTTAATCTAAAAAATTAAAAGTTTAATGTGAGCAGGTTACAAATGTTTTTAATGTCAATCATTCAGTTTTTACCTTTGGACAGAAAACAAAGGAAATGCATGAAAATGCAATGAAATGGGTGTATTTGATGGTGGGACCCGGCATGGGCGGAGGGCGATTTAACATGGACCATTAGATCTCAGGAGGAGATAAACGACCGAGATGCCACGATGAAGTTCTTTGATCGTTCGATGGAAAAATATGAATGTAATGCGAGATGTCATGAGGGTCGTTGATCCGCATAGATCAACAATCAGGATTGCATGGAATAAAGTCCATGAGCAGAAGTGGGGAAGTGGTTTTCCAAGAAAAACATTCGTTTTCGCGCGATGCAAAGGGAGGAAGGCGGTTTTAATTTTTCGAATGCGATATAGGTCCCCGGCTGACATGTGGCCTTTTAAAACCGCCCATATCGTGTAAATTTGAACTGTTAACATTTGGATGCCAAAGTTGTGAGATATTGATGCTGGCCATTGGATCTGGGACTATGAGATCCGACGGTGGGAGATGGAGCGCGATACAAGGAGAAGCGCAGTCGTTAAGGTGGGGGATGATCAAAAGTGGTTTGACTGTGAGCCATCTGATCAGTGCGATGGACGGTCGAGATCTGTAGAGGGAAAGCAAAGGCAGAGGTGTTGGTTAGTGGGTAGGAGGAATCTGAGCCATTGGATCAAGAGGGATGAACGACCAGGATCCAATCAGAAACGTAGGGGGCAGGGGCCAGAACTCCAATGGGATGGAGGGGCAATTGCATCTGGACCTTCGGATCAGCGGAAGATCAACGATTGTGATTGGATCAGAGGTGGCCAATCGGGGGACACGAGGCAGAATGAGATCAAATCCTGGCTGTTGGTTCTTGTGGATTCAATGGCCAGGATCCAATCAGTGATCGGCCAATCGGGGCATCGAAGGGTGGTACATTTTAAAATCTCTGATTGGCAATGAGCGCGATGCTGCAATTGTCGTCGGATTTAAATGTGAATCAACGGTGGAGATGGCCATCGGAGGGTTTACAAAGAAGTGTGATGGGGTTTGCGGTGAAACAAACGTGGATCATCGAATCTTTGCAGATCGACAACTGATAATGCACCAAAGGCCGACAGAACAAAACACCATCTAATCGGAACTTTTTCATTTTACAAGGAAAATGTGCTCCGCTCCAACCTTCCAATGCGATAAGCTCTTTATGGTTTAGCACTTGGTCTTAGCGCTTGGGTGCATGTAGGGGAAGTGGTTAAGGGGCTGGCTGAAAGGAGCTAAACCTGTATATGGTAAAAGTGGGTTTTTTGGCCTAAAAATTGAGTTTTTAAGGCTTAAAAGAGGTTTTCAGTAGAGGGAAAAAGGGATTTTTAAGCCAAACAAAGGGTGTTTGTAAGGTTTAAAGGGGAGATGGGATGATTTAGTAGGCTTAGGAAGGGATTTTTGGGGGTCAAAGGGGAAATTTTGGAAAGGGAAAAAGGGTTAAAATGGGGAAATTTGCATGGATACAAGGGGGGAAATGGAGGCTTTTATGAGAATAATTTTTTCATAGACAGTGAGGCTTTTTGGATGGAAACAGAAGTGAAGATATTATTGATGGAAAAGGGCACATAGAGGCTTCAAGAATGATATGTTTTCATAGGAAATTTATTTCTTGAAGGCTTAGAAAAATATTTAGCCACCTGTTTGCTTGCCAAAAATTCATAGGTGGCTAACAGTGGCTCCACATGGGGATGGCATCTTCTTGAACATGTCAAGAATTCAGAAAATAATATTTGGAGTAGGTGAGATGCCTGATATTTGAACCATCCTTACTTATTTGATTTAGTTTTTACAAACATGATGGATATTAATCAGCAGAAAGAACTCCCCAAACAATCTACCTACCCATCTTACGATCCTGACATTTTTTCTTCGAGGTGCATTTGAATTTGCAGACCTTATTCATCATTTTTTTCATTGAAAGTAGAAAGAAAACTAATCTAATTCCACCCTTATTCCTCCATGAGACCATATTAAACTGTTGGTCTCATTAGCTTCTCTACCTAATCTAACATCTACTAGGATTAAACTGTCTAGTAGATTTCTTCTCTACATTCTACGACAGAAATTTAAAAACAGTCAAACCATGATTAGACAGTCTAGTTTGCTGTAGATCCATGGCATAAAAATAGTTGCACATGGACTGAAATTGTAGAAAACTGAAAACAAAACTTGAAGGCTTGAAATATGGAAACTTTTGAAGCATCCTTCTTTCCTTGTGACTCAAGTTTTGAGCTTGTTAGAGTCACTTTTCCTCTCCATTTCGGCTCTGGTTTTGGGCTTGTTAGAGATGATTCTTCTTTCTTCTTTGCTCGTTCAGATTTCGGGCATATTAGAACTAGCTTCTTTTAATTCTTTTGGCTCAGGTTTTGATCATATTAGAGCCAATATTTTGCACTTCATAGGTTCATCTTTTGAGCATGTCTGAACCTCTCTTTCTCTCTTTTTTGAAACATTTTCTCTTTTTCTTTGAAAACAGAACACAAAAATGGTATTTACAATGGAAATGAAAACTAGAAATTGGAAATCAATAGTAGTAATGCTTGAGCATCCTGCCATTGATAGGACCCCCAAACAAATCTGTACCATCTAGCTCTTGCAGAAAAAAGGCATTTGGACCAATGGTGGATTGGATGATATAAGGACCCTACCACAAACTGTCAAATTTGCCATGCTTTCCTTTGTCTTCTCTCCTACAGTCCCACTTCAGAACCTTATCTCCAATTTTTAAGTCACAAGCTTTTGTTCTTTTATCAAACAACTTCTTTATGTTTTCCTCCACTTTCAGAGCTCTTTTGTAGACTTCTTCTCTTGTTTTTTGGAGATGAATTGTTTTATTTATCATCCTTACCATATTGTCCTCTTCTGTCTGAATCTCTTGGACTAGTTTAATCACTGGTACCCCAAGGCTGGTAGGAAATGCTGCCTCTGTGCCATAAACAAACTGATATGGTGACATTCCAATGGATTTCTTTGTTGTGAGCCTGTTAACCCAGAAAGCATGCACTAACTTGTTATGCCATGATTTCTTATTCTCTTCAAGTAATTTTTTTATAATGGTCACCAAGCTCTTGTTTGATGATTTAGCTAATGCATTACCTTGTGGGTAATAAGCAGTTGAATGAATGAGTGTTATTTGATACCTGTGAAAAAAATCAATCATTTTCTTGGATCTAAAAGCAGCAACATTATCAGTGATTATCTTTGTTGGGCAGCCAAATCTAGAGAGGATGTGGTCTTATAGGAATTTAATGATAACAGAATTTGTGGCATTCCTAGAAGGTATTGCCTCTATCCATTTTGTGAAGTAGTCTGTAGCTGTAAGGAATCACTTGTGTTGTGCAGAAGAAGCAGGGTGTATTTCTCCTATCAAATCTAGGCCCCATTATTGAAAGAGAGCCTCAACAGTAATGGGTTGTAATGGTAAAGGGAGGAGCTTTCTTTTGCCCTAAAAAATCTGGCACTTATGGCAGGAAATTATCATTTTATGGATGTCATTGAAAAGTGTAGGCTAGTAATAGCTAGCTCTGAGTATTTTGTTAGTAGTGGCTTTCAAGTTTAAATGGCCTCCACACTCTCCTTCATGGAACTCCTATTTAATCCTCTCTGCTTCAGTTTCAGGAAAACATTTAAGAAATAGACCATTTGCATTTTTCCAGTATAAACATTCATTCAATATGCAATAGTTTCTGGCTTTTAACTTTAGGAATCTGACCTTATTCCTTGATAAATCAGGAGGGGCATTGATGTTTGTGAGTGCATACAGGATATCAGAATACCAAGGAGAGTTCTAAAATTGTTCTTCAATAATAGGGTCAGCCAATCCTTCATGTTCATCCAAGGCATTCACCATATTTATGTCAAGGGCTTGTAAATTTGATTCAGCCATTAGTTGAGCTAAGCCCTGACCTTTGATCAGTTTTGTGGGTTTTATTTCCAGGTCATACTCTAATATTACAGCAATCCATTTTCCCCTCTTTCCATCAGGATATTGGGACAAAATGTCTTTTACCACTATGTTTTGCACTTAGGCAATGATGTGAGAATGCAGTATATACACCCTAAAGTCTTTCAAGGCCTTTACCAAGGCATAGGCCTGTTTTTCCATTATGTTATATTTCAAGGGTGCATCCCTCATAGCTTTGCTAAAGAAAGCAATAGGATATTCCATTCTCTCTGAAGTGTTATGTAGCAGAACTACAACCACTGTATGCTCAGAGGCAAAGGAAAATATCAGGAAATATTTTGAGAAATCAGGGCTAATTAGGACAGGTACCCGGGTGAGTGCAAGTTTAACTAATTCAAAATATTTTTTAGCCTCTATAGTCCACTTAACCCCTACACCCTTTTTCAGTATGTTTTTCATATCTCTAAGGTGCTCATCTAAGTTGGGAATAAACCTCCTTAAGAAGTTAATTTTCCCAATAAAGGACTACAACTCTTTTATGTTTCTCAAGTGTGTAATTTGTATTATTCCCTCAACTCTTTGGAGGTCTATCTTAATTCCCTTCTCTGATATAATATGGCCAATAATCTTACCTTCTTGAAGCCTGAAAACAGTCTTCTTGGGATTTAATGACAGGCCGAACCTTCTACATTTTTCAAAAAATATTCTTAGATGTCTTAGGTGCTCCTCATCAGTCTTGGAATAGATTTTTATGTCATCTAGATAGATCACGATAAAGTGCCATATTTCCTCCGAAAACGCTATGTCCATTGCTCGTTGGAAGGTCACACCAGCGTTCATTAGTCCAGAAGGCATTTTTACGTACAGAAAAGTGCCCCACGGAGTGGTGAAAGATGTCTTGAGTTGGTCTTCTGGGAGTACTAAAACTTGGTTATAGCCTGAAAAACCATCTAATAGGGAGATCCTTTTTGAGCCAACTACCCTTTTTAGGATGTGTTCCAACTTTGGTAAAGGGTAATTTTATTTAAGTGAAGCTCTGTTAAGGTTCCTGAAATCAATGCACAGTCTGATCTCCCCTGTCTTTTTTCTCACAGCTACAAGGTTGGAAACCCAATCGGAGAACCTCACAGGCACTATAATTCCGTCCTTGTACATCTTCTTGATTTCCTTTTCGACTAGAGGTAGTTGTTTCGGGTTAATTCTGCGAAGTTTCTATTGAAGGGTTTTTGGTTTTCTTTCAAAGGGATTTTGTGCTGTATAATGTATGTATCATAGGCATTTAAGTCCTCATAGCTCCAAGAGAACACATCGATGAACTCTTTAAATAAGTCAATATATTTCTTTTTCATGTCTCTGGGTAAGTACTTAGCCAATTTAATCATATTAGGCTTATCTTCAGTGCATATGTTGCATTCCTCGACATCTGAGTCTGAGTGTTCTATAGTGGGTTTTTTCGCTACGTCGTCAAAATCAAAAACGTCCTTTAAAGGTGCCAGTCCTCTAGGTATATTCTTATCTTTTGACTGCAACACCTCTATTTCCTATTTTTCTACATTCTTATATTCTTCGGTTTGATTTCCAAGTTGCTCAGTTAAAGTGTTTATTTCTACATTATGTGGTGATTTTTATTCATTGGGGGGCTCTTCACCTAGGCAGCTTTCATCAGATTTAGAGTGTGAATCATAGAATTCAAACTCGTTCCTGCCAATCAGGAAATCCTCTATCTTCTTGTCACCCTCAAAGACCTGCCAATATTTCTCATTATCAGGCACTTCAAGTCTGTATTTGGTTTGAATGATTATTTTTTTGTCTCTAGGAGACTTATGATATGAACTAGCTATGCAGGCTAATCCATTCGCAACTATGTTTTGACTCCTAAGAACAAACACCAGTTCATATTATACAAAGGTTTTCAACAAATACATAGCATCATTTCTGTATGCTCTCAATCTACGGTGTTTAGATGTATACTCTCTGTTTACTTGTTTTATGATTAGCTCAGAGTCTCCATGTACAACTATCCTTCGGGCTCCTAGTTTTTTCAATAGATTCAAGCCTAGGATGAGAACCTCATACTCTGCGATATTGTTTGTACATTTGAAGTTCGAATTGAAGGCATGACTCTCAGCATAGTCACTCTTAGTGTTATGTAACCACACTCCAGCTCCTGCAGTGTTTCTAGTGCAAGACCCATCGAAGTTCATCCTCCATAAGGGATCATTTTTAGGTTTATCATCATTTTCCTTCCTAACATTTGTTTCATCGTTATCTTGTAATATGGGTTATTCATCGTGGTGTGGAGTGTATGTTTCTTCATGATGTGTAGGGAGTTCAAAGAGCAGACTAATTGGTTGTTTGTAGTCTTGTTCTTTTTCACTCTGAGTTTCAGATTTAGTGCACTTTCCAAAGGTTTCTTTTTCATTTTATTCTAACTCTAGAGTGGCCATTATGTTAAAATCTATGGGCTCTACCCCATTGTTTGCATCTCTGTCTTCCGGCTCTAGCTCATCTATTGATTCATCGTTGCAGAGGATAAAGGAGTCTAGATATGTGTGTACAGAGTACAAAGGTGAATTTTTAGGCTTTTTAGGGCTGCTAACCATGAAATTCATTTGCACCTCTCTATACAGTCTCCTAAGCTGGCTAAAGACAGGGATTGTGGCATATGACCCATCCATCTGCATTGCACCTTGCAGCTTGGCTCCCCATGACCTCGATAGCAACATATTTCCGCCATTAGGAATCATTTCTCGTTTTAAGCTTGTCATCAAGTCTTCCATGTATTCTTTTAGATCATTCTTCATGTTTTCCATGTTGTCTTTCATGTCATCCATCTTAGCTTCCATGCCCACTTCCATGCCATCCATCTTAGCTTCCAAACCATTCATCTTAGCTTCCATGCCCACTTCCATGCCATCCATCTTAGCTTCCAAACCATTCATCTTAGCTTCCACACCTTTCTTCAAACCATCCATCTTAGTTTCCACGCCTTTCTTCAAAACATCCATTTCATTTTTTGTTGTTCTTTGCGAAAGTAAAATTTGTTGCACTTGCTCTTGTAATTTTGATATGTCATGTTGCCATTTTACATCTTCATGAGTCATAGTAGAGCCTTCTAAAGGCTTAATGGGCGTTGAATTATTTTTAGGGGCCATTTTAGAATCCAATAATGATATCTATTCTACAATATTCCCTTGGAATCAATTCAACTTGATTATTCAAATAAGACTTATGCAATTCACAAAAAAACACACACCTTTTACTTGCTTTTGAGGATCTCGATATTGAAGTTGAATTATCTCTGTAATTGGTGATCTCCAATATCTAAAATTCAGCCTTGTAGTAGCACTCTGAATCTTCTTTCAAATCTCACAGGTCTGATCTGATTTGGATTCTTCAATACAAATTTATTTTCAATCTCCCACAATGACCCAATTTTGGACTAGTTCAGTAGAGTAAACTTGTACAACTTTCCACGTGTCACTGTTTCGTCCTTAGGCTCTGAAATTGATAGCGAAGAAACTACCATCTGTGTAATTGTAGCCACGTTTTATGGCACTTCAATCCGATGCCTAGAGAGATATTTATGAATCTTTTCCCACGATCACCTCTTTGAGATGAAATTATGGAGCCTGAAAAAGCACTACCTTCCATAGATCATATCTCCGCAAATATTGCGAACCAAGACCTCCAATTGTTTGATGAGTTTCTTCAGGATTTCGGCTTCGCACCCTAAAAATTTCAGATTCTAAACCTTCGTATTAAACAATTTATAGCGTAAATGCCACAATGACCTGTTTAGGAGCCTGAAAAAATACCTAACTTCCAAAGATCATATCTCCGAAAATATTGTGAACCAAGCTCTGAATTGTTTTTACCATGTTACTCAATATTTCGGCTTCACACCCTAAAAATTTCAACTTCTGAAGCTTTGTAGAAAACAAGTTATAGTGAAAATTCCACGATGACCTATTTGGAGCAGCAAAACCCTAGAATCCAAAGCTCTGATACCAAATGTTGTGAAACCAGCTCCAAAAATAGAAGAAAAGAGATATCAATGCCTTATAAATAAGCCACTTCGAGGGGGAAACCTCCAATACATTACATGAATGAACAATTCTTGGATGAGTCAATTTACAAAACCTCCTTTCTATATATAGGAGTCCATGGGGCCATAATGTCATCCTAGTGGGCCACAATGTAATCCTAGCCGACCTAACAATAACAATTTAAAGGCACAATAATAACAAAATGAGGGTTAAAAGGGTACAATAATAACAATAAGGGGGTTACACTAACAACAATAAGGGGCTATACTAGTAATATAGGGACCTAACAACTACTGCCTAATTGTACCCTAAAAAACCATCAAGCAAAGATATTCTTTTGGAGCCAACCACCCTTTGTAGTATATGATCCATATTAGGTAAAGGGTAGTTGTCTTAGAGGGAGGCCTTGTTTAAATTTCTGAATTCTATGCATAGACTAATTTCCCCTATTTTCTTCCTTGTTTATACAAGGTTTGAGACCCATTCAGAGTACCTGAGTGGGACTATTATTCCAGCATTAGGGCAGGGTTTATCCTACGCAATTTCTCATTGAATGGATTTTGGTTTTCCTTGAGAGGAATCTTATGTTGAATGATAATTGTATCATAGGACTTCAAGTCCTCATAACTCCATGCAAACACGTCCTTAAACTCTTTGAATATCTCAATGTATTTCTTTTATATAAGGGTTGGCAATGTTTTGGACACTTTGATCATTTTAGGTTCTTGTTCAATGCCTATGTTGCATTCTTCTACATTTGTTTTAGTGGATTCCATTTTGGGATTCCTAGAAGCATTACTGAAATGAAACAATTCTTCCAAGGGTGCAAGTCCTCTTGGAAATAAGTTATATTTGCATTGCAATACCTCAAGGTCCCTTTTTTCTAAATATTCACACAATTCTACATCATGAGGGTGTTCTAGCAAATTTATATCAGCAACGTAAGGTGGCTCTATTTTGAGTGTTTGTTCCTCAACAATGCAGTCCTCTTCATGACCTGAGTTTGGTTCTAGTATGTCAAATTAATTTTTGGATTGGAGTAAGTCTTCAATGTGCTTGTCACCTTCAAAAAATTGCCAATAATCTATGTTATCTGAGACTGTTGGTCTTATCTTGACCTTTACTGTGTATTGTTCATTGGCATGAGGTAATTCGCAAGTGCTCGCAGCAAAGGCTAGTTCATTTGCAAGGCTATTTTGAGTTCTTGGGATATAGGTAAGTTCATATATTTAAAATGTTTTTGGGAGATCTAAGGCAACATTTCTATATTCTCTTAGCCTAGGATTTTTGGCTGAGTATTCTCCTTTCATTTGCCTAATGATCAACTCAAAATGTCCTTGAACATAAATCCTCTTAGCTCCTATAGTTTTCAACATTTGTAATCCTAAGAGAAGAGCTTCATACTCTAAAATATTGTTTGTACATTGAAAATACAGCCTTGTAAGAGTGACCTTCATTAGTGTTTTGTATCCGAACACCTGCTCCTAAACCAACATT
The DNA here is from genome assembly GCA_034641835.2 of Pinus albicaulis. Lineage (NCBI taxonomy): Eukaryota > Viridiplantae > Streptophyta > Pinopsida > Pinales > Pinaceae > Pinus > Pinus albicaulis. The sequence continues at coordinate 1,545,865,070 of CM076578.1, read as the reverse complement.
TCCACAAGAGCCATCAAAGCTCATGTTCCAACGTGTTTCAATTTCATATTCACCATTATGTTGTTTTTCAAGGCTGCTAGGGTTTTGGTTGTCACGTTATTGATTTTGTGTTTGGTTTGACTATTCTGACAGGTCTTGCTCTTCCTCCTTTTCATTAATTTCATCTTCATTGTATAAGATAAATGAATCAAATTCTGAATGGATAGAATAGAGAGGGATGGTGTTTGGCCTATCTTGGTTGCTTACCATGTATTTCATGTGACATTATTTGTATAGTATATTTGTTTGGTTAAAGAATAGAATGGTAGCATAGGTCATGTCTATTTGAAGGTTTCCTTCGAGTTTGGCTCCCCATGATCTAGATAAAAGCATGCCATATTTTGGGGGAATGTCAGCCACTACAATATCCATGACTAGGCTCTTGGCTGGTATTTGTGCCAGATTGACACACATATCTTTGATTAGGCCCAAAAATTTATCTCTATTTAAATCAAAAGAGTGTAAGTATTTGTATACTTTCATTATTTCAAGGCCTAATCTCTCCATCACTACCTTTGGCATGAGGTTTTGTGAAGCACCATAATCTAGCATGGCATTGTGTAGGATTTTTTCATGAATGTTGTTAGGTCCATATATTACTAGTATAGTCCCTTATTGTTGTTAGTGTAACCCATTTATTTTTTTTATTGTACCCCTGTAACCCCCATATTTTTATTATTGTGCCCTTAAATTATTATTGTTAGGTTGTCTAGGATTACATTGTGGCCCCACTAGGATTACGTTGTGGCCCCATGGACTCCTATATATACTAAGGAAGTTTTGTAATTTGTATCATCCAATAATTGTCCATTAATGTAATGTATTGGAGGTTTCCCCCTCAAATTTTCTTATTTCTAAGGCATTGATATCTCTTTTCTTCTATTTTTGGAGACGGTTTCAAAACATTTGGTATTAGAGCTTTGGATTCTAGGGTTTCGCTGCTCCAAACAAGTCATTGTGGAATTTTTGCTATAATTTTCTTTTTGCGAAGGTTCAGAAGCTGAAATATTTAGAGTGCAAATCCAAAATTCTGAGGAACATTTTCGCAAAATTTTAGAGCTTGGTTCACAATATTTTCGGAGATATGATCTATGGAAGTTAGAGATTTTTGCAGGTTCCTGAATGTCACTTAAAAATGTCATCGCGGAATTTTCGCTATAATTTTTTTTCTACTCAAGTTCAGAAGCTAAAATATTTGGAGAGCGAAGCTGAAATCCTGAGGAACATCTTCGCAAAATTTCAGATCTTGGTTCTCAATATTTTCAGAGATATGATCTATGGAAATTAGGCCTTTTTCAGGCTCCTGAATTTCATCTCAAAGAGGTGATCGTGGGAAAATATTAGTAACTCTCTCTCTCTGAGCATCAGATTCGAATTATATAAAAATTTAATGGAACTACATGGACTGTAGTTTCATGTCTATAAATTTCAGAGCTAAATGAGAAAATAGTGACACGTGGAAATTCGTACAAGTTCACTCTACTGAACCAGTCCATAATTAGGTCATTGTGTGAGATTGGAGATAACTTTGCCTTAAGAATCCAAATCAAGTCAGACCTGTGGCATTTGAAACAAGCTTCAGAGGAATACTATAGGTGTAAATTTCATATATTGAGGATCTGCAAGTATAGGTATAAGTCAATTTCAATATCTAGCTCCTCAAAAGCAAGTAAAAGTTATGTATTTTGTTTTCCGAATTACGTAAGTCTTGTTTGAAAAATCAAGTTGAATTGATTCCAAGGGAATATTGTAGAATAGATATTAGTATTTGATTCTCAAATGCCCCTATTAAGAATTAAACACCCATTAAGCCTTTAGAAGGCTCTACTATGACTCATGAAGATGAAGAATGGCAACATGACATATCAAAATTACAACAACAAGTGCCACAAATTTTTCTCTCATGAAGAGCAACAAAAAATGACATGGAAGTTTTGATGAAAGGTGTGGAAAATAAGATGGATGGTTTGAAGAAAGACGTGGAATCTAAGATGGATGGTTTGAATAATGACATGGAAGCTAAGATGGAAAACATGAAGAATGATATAAAAGCAGACATGGAAGGTTTTAAAAAGTTGATACAAGAAATGTTTCCTGATGGTGAAAATATAGTAGAGGAAACTCATGATGAGAACAAACTAAATGTTAATCATGATTTCATAAACTCTAATTTTGGAGGGAAGAACCACCATATTCCAAAAATGGATATGAGGAAGTTTGATGGAAAGGATCCTGTAACATGGATACTACAGATGGATCAATATTTTGATCTCAATAATTTGGAAAACACACAAAAGGTACGCATTGCAACTTTACATTTATAACAAAATACATTTGTATGGTATCGATGGCTTTGATCCCGTAAAAAAATTGTCACTTGGTCAATTTTTACAGAGGAAATGATAGCACATTGTGAGGATATAAAGAGCAACACTTTCTTTAGCCAATTGATAAATCTCAAACAAAAGTGTTTAGTGGGAGAGCACATTGAGGAATTTCAAAAATTGAATATAAGGGTAACTGATATTCCAGAGAAACGCAAGATTGATCTCTTCATAGGTACTTTAAAGGATAACATCCAACATGAATTTCACATTTTGGAACCTGATTCATTAGAGAAGGCATTCAGGTTGGCAAGAAAAATTGAATGTAAAATTATGGCGACAAGGAAGCCCACCCCTCACTTCTATAAATATGGAAGTGTTGCTACTCTTAGATTTCCACAACCTACAAGGTTGACACCACAACAATTGGAAGAAAAAGGAGAAAAAGGGCTTTTCTATAGTTGTGCTAGCAAATACACTAAAGGTCATAAGTGTGCTGAGAAGAAATTGTTTTACATAGATTGTGAAGAGGAAGAAGAAAATGAACAAGAATCTTCAAAAGAAGAGGATATACACCAGGAACCAGCCCTACAAGAGGAAGAAATGAGTCTAACCATATCATGTAATGCATTGGTAGGAATTAAACTGAGAGGGGGGGGGGGTGAATCAGTTTAACACATTCCTGATCTTTTAAAACTTTTCATTAAGATCATTTACACCTTCATTTCATGTCCGATTTAGTGTGTGAGTAACCTTAGAATATAAGCAGCAAGTATTAATATAATATAGCAGTAGACTTAATATGAGAGCAACAGATATTAAGCAGATGATAAATATCAGATCAATACATAAATATCAAGCACAGAGACACTAGATATAAGTGGAAACCCATAAAGTGAGAAAACCACATCTTATTATTGTTGTGATGCAAAGGAAAGCTCCAACTCCCTCTCACCAATGTTTTTCTACAGGCACCAACCTACAGGAGGCTCCAACCTCTATTCTGCAAGCTAAAACTTGCAAGGAAGCACCAACTCCCTTCAATTTTCTGCAGGCACCAACCTACAGGAGGCTTCAACCTCAGTCAGCTACAACTGACAGCTATCAGGCTGCAACTTGATAGGGAAGCTCCAACTTCCTCAATTTGTCAAACTGAATGTTTGATGATTTGCTTCAGATATTAGCTATGTTCTGTAGCTTCTCTTTCTCCTCTTCTTCTCTCAATTTTCTCTGCCTTATTCTTCTATATTCTGCATTCTCTGTATTTTCTCTCTCTCTCTCTCTCTCTCTCTCTTCCTTTTTTTCATATCAATGTGATATTATATATATAGGGTTCATCACATGACTCTTTACATTCCTCAGAGAATTTTAAGTGAATAGTCCTTACCTTTTGACTTCTGTCTTCTCATTCCTTTATCCAACTCAATTATAATAATAATATGTACAAATTTCCATGCTACAATGGGATTTTGTCTTTTCCTTAGGATACTTGCCTTGGCATGACAAACAACAAAAAAATTAAATTACATCATTTACATTCACATTTTTAATAACATATTTCAATATCACTCAGCTCCTTTTATGGATTTTGGCTTTACTGGATTTTTCTTTTCCTGCTGCTGTTAAGAACCTGTTTTGCATGCTCTTTGTTCACTTTCATCTGCATATTCCCTGTTTTCTATGCTTATTCCTGTTCTCGGGCTGCCTGTCTACATTCTCTTTTCATATATGAGTTAAACATAATGGTTTGAAACTCACATTACATTTTCAGTTCATCCAACCTTATTCTCTTTTTCATTTTTCAATATTTAACTTAACTATGTGTAAATGCATCCTAAAATTTCATTGCCCAATAATTTTCCCAATCCGGGAAATCTCCCACTTCTCTTTAATTCCACGCTGGCAAATTCAATTAAATAAATAAGTCTGCTTTATCTAAATTCAAAGGATTTAGATATTAATTCCATACTCCTGTATAATTATTACCCGACAATCTCTTATATGTACATATGTGCCAACTTCGCATTACAACCCTCATATGCAACATAATAGTTGACTATTGAACCATATAATTTAACCCTCTATAAACACATGTTGTAAACCCAAATAATAAGGCTTCCACACTATGCGTATTAATCCTTCGGTCTTTTAACTACGCATATACATCTTAATTCATATGGTACCCACTTGGAAAATTTAAACATTATATGAAATAATTTCGTATATATTCCCTCAGACCTCATAAAGTGTCGAATAACATTAATAAACCAAATTCATATATATATGACTCCGCCGGGGCCTAAAATTCAATCAAACGAATGCATCCGTACCTGGCTTAACCTCTGCACACCTTAGTTAAACTTTGAGCAAGTTCTATGAATGATCGTCGTCGGATATTGAGCCTCCAGATCAACGGTGTGTATCGATTCCGCTCGATGTCTTCAGTCGATGTATAACGCGTGAAGGTGCACTTTAAAGGGTGGTTTTGAAATGGGTCCCTTGCCACGTGTCGATTCCTATATGGAATCGCTCCAATTCAGAAAATACCACTTGCTCCAAAAAAGTAGTGTGAAATGTCAGGGTGGTTTTCGGCAATCCGCGTTCACTGTTCATCTGGTTGTGGTTTCGTTCTATACTCCAGGTTCCGGTCCAACACTTTTACTCCGGGTTTCGGTCTTTTATAAGTGGCCCTACAATATGTATAACACACAACTCCATTACCACTGCACATCTAATTCTGGTTCCACCTCTATTTAGTTTAACATCGTCGTGTTTTTGCTCCGTTAGTGTTATGGATAACTTCACTGTATTATCGCCACCATCAACATAGTTCACATAATTTGTTTATATATATATAAATAACGCCTAGCTTGGAATATTATAATGACTCTGCCCTGGCACTACCTCTGTTGCTTCTGTCATTCTGCCTCTACCTCTGCCTCTAATAACGGTTCTCTCTTATTATATTCGCTTCCTCTGCCTCTGCATGTCTCCTTTATTTCCTTCATTTTCTTCTTTGCTATCTTTATTGCCATGATAACAGCTCTGTCTCTGTAGCTATTTGTCTTACGCTCTCTCTTTTATTTCATCTGCTCCTTGAATAATGCTACTCCTTAATTCTCCTTTTGCTGCCTCTGCTTCTTTAAATGAACCTGTCTCTACTGCTCGACCCTCTCTACATCTTACTGATTTGTTGTTTTCTTTGCCTTGTTGTTGCCTGAGGTGTTCCTCCTTTGCCATCTCTTTTGCCATCAATGACAACATTTCCAACAGTATCCCCCTTTGGCATTGATGGAAAAACCTCTCCTTTTTCTTTTCCTCCCCCTTTGTCATCAATGGAAAAGGGTTGCTTTTTTCATTTCCTCTCTCTGAGTTATGTTTAGGCCCTCTTCTACTAACTTTGTGATACCATGCCGCTCCATAGTGATGTATAAGACTTGTTGAGAGAACACTTTGAGGATTATCAACTTTGAATATAAACTGTAAATTGATACAATTCTTTCACTTGTATAGAGCTAAAAGTGAGAATAATGATACTTCATAGAATACATTGTATCAACTTTATCTAGTCAGAGATGTATAATTGGATTCAGCAACTAAAATTCTGATATGCTTCAAATGGTAATCACTACTTGTATTTTATGTTTCATATTCTTAATATAATGTTTCAAAACACAATAATGATCTTTTTGCTCTGTAATTGACCTTTTGATGCTTGAATAATGCAGATAACTCTAGGATAATAACTTGGTGTTCTTTTGTCTTAAACCTTTGATCCTGAGGACCTGATTCGTGCTTTTCTTGCTGGTTGTTCTCCCCCTGAAATTGTGCTTTCTCTTTATATCATAGAGTAGCATCTGCAGATACTACCCTAGTTTATCTCTCAAATATTGAAATGGATCTCTAGCAAGAGGTTTGGTAAATATATCTACTGTCTGTTCTTTTGTTCGTACATATTCCAGCTTTACTATCTTCTGAGTCACTTGTTCTCGGAGGAAATGATACTTGATTGGAATATGTTTAGTTTTTGACTGAAGTACAGGATTTTTAGATATAATTATAGCACTTGTATTATCACATTTTATTAAGATAGGTTCATCAATGTTTACCTTCATGTCTTGAAGAGTTTTCTTCATCCACATGACTTGTGTACAACATGCTGCTGCTGCTATATATTCTGCTTCAGCTGTAGACAAAGAGATGGATGTTTGTTTCTTGCTTAACCATGCCACCAGACTTTCTCCTAGATGGAAAGCACCTCCACTTGTACTTTTACTGTCATCAACACAACTGGCCCAATCTGCATCTGTGTATGCTGTTAAAGTGAATCTTTTTCCTTTAGGATACCAAACTCCATACTGTGTTGTTCCTTGTAGATATCTGAGTATTATTTTTACTGCCAGAAGATGGTTTTTTTTAGGTGCTGCTTGGTATCTTGCCACTAGTCCTACTACTAGCATGATGTCTGGTCTTGATGCTGTCAGATACAGCAGGCTTCCTATCATGGATCTGTAGAGTTTTTGATCTACGTCTGTAGTCCCATCATCAGCACACAACTTGCATCTCGTGATCATGGGGGTTGTCATAGGTTTTCAGTCCTCCATTTTGAATTTTTTCATCATTTCTTTTAAGTATTTTTCTTGAGAGATGAATGTGCCAGTGTTCTTTTGCTGAATTTGTAGTCCTAAGTAGAAACTGATTTCTCCAATCATAGACATTTCAAACTCTGTTTTCATCTCATCAGCAAACCCTTTTGCTAGTTCATCTTTGTTGCTTCCAAACATAATGTCATCAACATATACAACAACAATCAGGAGTTCATTTTCATGGGCTTTTATGTATAAATTGTTGTCTACTCCACCTCTCTTAAAACCCTGTTTTTGCAAATATTTATCCAGTCTTGAGTACCAAGCATGAGGAGCCTATTTCAGTCCATATAGGGCCTTCTTCAGTCTACATACATAGCATTCTTTGTGTGTCAATGAGAAGCCTTTTGGTTGTTCCATGTACACTTCTTCTTCTATATCTCCATTAAGAAAAGCAGGCTTTACATCCATTTGATATACCTTGAAGTCTTGGTAGCATGCAAATGCCAGGAACATTCTGATAGCTTCCATTCTGGCTATAGGGGCAAATATTTCTTCATAATCAAGTCCTTCAATTTGTGAGTACCCTTTGCAGACTAGCCTGGCTTTATTCCTGATTACTTGTCCTTGCTCATTCATTTTGTTTTTGAATACCCATTTTGAACCAATGATATTCTTCTCGGTGGGTCTAGGAACTAGTTCCCAAGTATTTTTTTTCTCAATTTGATCCAATTATTCATTCATAGCATTCACCCAAGACTTGTCCTTGCTGGCTTCTTCAAATTTCTTTGGCTCTATTTGTGACAACATGGCTATGTATACCTCTTCAGTTTGTTCTGTCAGCTGCCTTCTTGATTGGACTCCTACACTCTTGTCTCCAATGATTTGATTTTCTAGATGGTTCTTTTGAGTGTATCTTGAGGGGGATTTTGAGTTCAGTTCGGTATCTTCTAAAGTCTTGCTTGCTCCATCATCATCTTGATCCTCTTCTTCATGATTTTCTGAATAGCTGCTGCAGTCTGTATCTCTTGTCTTATTTGGGAGTTCTTCATCAAATCTTACATCAATATTTTCTACAATTTTTCGAATAGTCTTGTTGTAGCATCTGTATCCTTTACTCTTGGATGCATATCCTAAGAGTATTCCTTCATCTGTTCTTGCATCAAATTTCCCCAGATTTTCATAATTTTTCTTTATGTAGCACTTGCTGCCAAAGACTCTAAAGTACTTGATTGATGTAGGTTTACCATGCCATAGCTCATAAGGTGTCTTGTCACTGTTAGGTCTTAAATGAGCTTTGTTTAGAATATGTACGGTTGTGTGTACAGCTTCTTGTTATACTAAAAATGTCACCCTGACATTCTGCTAACTGTATGAGCTCATTAACACTCATACATACCTCCTCTGCAAGTCTTACAACCTTGGTTCCTCATGTCAAGCCCTGAAACATGGAGAAAAAACCCTAAAAATCTCAAAAACTTTGGGTACGCAAGTAACATGAAGCCTACCTACGTTCCTGGCTAGGGTACGCAGGTAATGTGAAGAGGAACTGCGTTCTAGAACATATTTCTCTAGTGTTATGCCTACGGAACCCCTGTAAGATAAAACAAGCGTGAAATTAAACTAAAAAAGTTCAATTTTGGTCAATTCTAGAAGGTTCTAGATGAGATTTTTTGGGGATGCGTACGCTTTAGTAAGGTGCATGTATCCCACACCTTAAGGAAAATTCCTTTTACTGAGTCAACCTCATTAAAAAATGAATCAGGTGCGAGGATAGTTCCTTGTACTGTGTCAACCTCGTTAAAAAATGAATTAGTGAGTCCGAGGATAGTTTCTTTTCCTGTGTCAACCTCATTAAAAAATGAATCAGTAGGTAGATTGTAGAGAGTAGATTGGTAGATTAGAATAAATAGTTTCCGAGGATAGTTCTTTTCCCGTGTCAACCTCATTAAAAAATGAATCAGTAGGTAGATTGTAGAGAGTATATTGGTAGATTAGATTAAATAGTTTCTGAGGACAGTTCTTTTCCTGTGTCAACCTCGTTAAAAAATGAATCAGTTGGTCAGAGGATAGTTCCTTCTACTGAGTCAACCTCATTAAAAAATGAATTAGGTATGAGGATAGTTCTTTTCCTGTGTCAAGCTCATTAAAAAATGAAACAAATCCTCCCCTAATTGAGTCGAGTCTTTGAATAGACCTCGTAAATGTTCATTCGTATATTTAGGTTAGTTTCTAGGTCGGGTCTTTCATATGATCTCGTAAATGAACCTTCATTCCATCTAGCTATTAATTATCGGCAGTGTACTTAGTTGAATGAAATGAAGCTAGGGGGGCATGCGCTCTAGCAGTTACGCTTAGGGGGCATCAAGCACAGTTTTCTCTTTGTTTCAAGCTTGTGTAAAAATGAAACCACTCTGAAGCATAGTTTTTCTCTGTTTCAAGCTTTTGTAAAAATTAAACCTATCTTGAGTTGATTTTGGTTATTATTTTCAAGACTCATTAAACTCATGAAAATCCCGAGATTATTTTGCTATCTTTCATTCTCGTAAAACACATGAAAATTCTGAGTTCTTTCCGTCTTTTCCTGCTCGTAAATTAAATTGAAAGTCGGCCACAAGAGTACATTTTTATCCCTTTTTCGAACGCATTAAAACTTACTGAAAAAGTGAAACCTTGGAGTCCTCTTTTAAGCCCTTTTCAGACTCTCTAAAATTGAAAAGATTGTCGAGCACTTGATTATTCGAACTCGTTAAAGTAAATGAATAATCGACCCTTCAGTATAAGTTTACCCCTTTTACGGACTAAAATGGACTATTTACGAAAAAGGTATACATTGACTAAATACGGTCAATAGAGTTCTCTCCCGCATTATTTTATCCTTTTTCGGGCTCGAGAGACTAAATTTACGAAAAAGTACACCCATGGAGTTTTCTTAAGTTTTTTCTTTTGACTCCCTAAAATTGAAAAACACCGAGTTTCTCCTATACTGGACTCGTTAAAATTTAACAGTAAAGGACCTGTTCAATTTCAAACAGGAACGAACCACTCCTTCTTAGGGTTCGAATATTAAACTAAGTTGGACTCATCCGAAGGATGAGCTTATAAACAAGCAAATGTTATCCTCCTCAAGCTTGTCAAAAATAAAGAGGTAATTGCCAGAAATGGTGGGGGAAAAGAGAGAAAAATGGACTTGTTTGTTGTATTTTGATTATTCGGAAAATCCAGTTAACCACTCTTGAACACGACACTTTTTATCCACCTGGGTTGGGAAATCCTTTTCCTAACAGTTAATCAAACCACATTGAAAGTCTTCAGCCAGTTTCTGGGTATTATCGTTGGGTTAATTGTCACCAAGCCATCTGTAGTGTTGTTATGTGTTCAAGAGGACAGTTCAAATAAACCATTCATCTGCAAAATATTTGTCTTCCATTTTGACCATCCCTGAGTCAGTCCTTGCCAATATATTTCTTCAAAACTTGATCTATGATTTAATGTTGTGGGCTTGCCTACGACGGATCACTTTCTATCGACGACAACTCATTATCTAGGAAGTTGATCCAGAAATCGTCAGTACCTTGAAATATGCATGCCTCAATGGCAGGTTTCTCGCCTTCGACGATAGGTTTCATCATTGACCTTCGATCGAATGATTTCGTGACATGTTCGACTTCAACTCATTCATTCACATTTCATGGATTGTACTGAGTACTTTGAGAGCCATTGACATTACTGGTGGTTACTCTCACACTTGTTAACAGTTTACATCATTGACTGGTAATCAAGTGGTTTCTACCATCTTCGACTTCGACACATTTATTCACATGGATAGAATCGTACTAGTTCAAGATGCGGAAATCAAGACCTTGGATCTAGTTTCTACCATCCAGGATGCGAGAAATTTTTTTATTCATTTATACAGTGGACTATTCACAAATAGATGGCTGCGTCCATACTATGTCTATGTATGTCTATACTGATGATGTAATCAAAATTATTCCTGTATCAGAACAGTTTGACTCTAGTTAGTTTTTTATCTCAGTATGGGAATGCCTACCTCAGCGATGATATAATTACATATATATATTTTGCATTGAATTTTTTTACAAGTTCTAACTGGGGTGTTCACAGGATGATCCTTGAAATGATAAATTACTTCACTTTTCATATATGACAGACTTCATCTTCATCTATTCCAGACTTTGCACTTTAGGGGGCAATCTGTTACACTAAAAAATGTCACCCTGACATTCTGCTAACTGTATGAGCTCATTAACACTCATACATACCTCCTCTACAAGTCTTACAAACTTGGTTCCTCATGTCAAGCCCTGAAACATGGAGACAAAACCCTAAAAAGCTCAAAAACTTTGGGTATGCAAGTAACATGAAGCCTACCTGCGTTCTTGGCTAGGGTACGCAGGTAATGTGAAGAGGAACTGCGTTCTAGAACGCATTTTTCCAGTGTTATGCCTGCGGAACCCCTTTAAGATAAAAAAAGTGTGAAATTAAACTAAAAAAGTTGAATTTTGGTCAATTCTAGAAGGTTCTAGATGAGATTTTTTGGGGATGGGTACGCTTTAGTAAGGTGCATGTATCCCACACCTTAAGGAACTAATCCCTTGATGTGAGGAGCCTATCCCTTTTACGGAGGATTCTATCCCTTTAAAGGTGGAATCCTAACCTCCTCATATGCTCTATAAAAGGAGGCATTGGGTAGCCTCAAAGGGGTTAAGTGAAGATTTTTGGGTGAAGTTTTTGGAGATTGAGATTCTGGAGATGGAGAATTAAGATTTTTGAGTTGAAGTGCTGTTAAGATTTACACTTCTTTCTGCTAAGCTTTTGAGAGGAAAGATCACATACCTCTTTTTGCTCCTGAAAGAAGAGTGCAAGACTTATCAAAGTAGAGGAGATTCCTGCTTCAGAACCCGAGAAGGCCTTTCGAACATCAAGGCTAAGGTTGTAAGGTTCTTCTGTATATTTTAAGATTAATACAATAAAGTTTTGCTTTTCTCAATAAATTTTTGTTCGATTGTTTATTTAAATAAGTTGTCGTTTGATCATTTATTTCATAGATTCCTTGATCACTATGATAGGTATGTTTTATAATTATTTGTTATACAGGTGCTACTGATATTTTCTTTTTTGTGATTGCAGATCGACAAAAGGATTATTGTTGCGACGGAAGGATTATTGATGTGACGGAAGCACTAAGACCACAAATAAGCATTTGGATCTAAGGTAGGATCGACACCTTCATAGCATTTAATTGCAAAATGAATATATTTAGAGAAAGACAAAATTAGTTGTTCATTTGTTGCTAGATTGTCTTCTGACACTAGGGAGATCGGTCTTGTCCGCAAGAACGATTTATCCGGCCAACACTTCTGCCCAAAAGGTTTGAGTAATGTTAGTCTCTTGCATCATAGCTCTGGCCATTTGTTGTACATACATGTTTTGTCTCTCTGCTACTCCATTCTGCTGAGGTGTCCCTGCAATGGTAAATTGTTGCTTTATTCCATGTTCATTACATAGGTCTGCAAACTCATAATCTGTGAATTCTCCTCATCTATCTGATCTGATACATTTTAGCTTTCATCCTGTTTTATTTTCTGCTAATGCTTTGAATATCTTAAATTTTTCCAGTGCTTCTGATTTGTTCTTGAGAAACGCAACCCATGTCAGTCTAGAAAAGTCATCTATTATCAGCATGAAATAGGATTGTCCACTTGGTTTCTTAGTTCTAGCAGGTCCACACAGGTCCATGTGCACAAGCTGGAGTGGTCTTCTTGTTGATAGCTCATCTTTAGATTTAAAGGATGTGCGAGTCTGTTTCCCCAATTGACACTATTTGCATATGGTATTTGAAGGTCTTTTTATTTCTGGAATATCTCTGACAGCTTTCTTCTTGCTCAGTTTGATGAAATGGTCGAAACTGGGGTGTCCCAATCTCCTATGCCATAACCATGACTCCTCAAGTTTTCTAAGGTGGGAGGCTTCATATTCCTCTTTCACTATGTACACATTACTCTCTTCGAATGCCTTTGAGCAGAGTCTTTCCAGTTGTGCTTGACCTGACTACACAATCTTGTGCTCTAAAAATAACTTCACACCCTTTGTCATACATCTTACTCACACTCAGTAAATTTTCTTTCAGTCCATCCACAAATAGTACATCTTGGGCCTTTCCTCTGCCATTGTCTATGCTGACTGAGCCCTTTCCCTTGATCTTTTCTGATTTATCATTTCCAAAAGTAACATTGCCAGATTTCTTTTCATCAAGAGTTATAAACTTGCTTCTGTCTCCAGTCATGTGTTTAGAGTAGCCACTGTCCAAATACCACTGGCTTTTCAGGTCTTGAGCAGTTAGAGCTAGGTCACACTTATTCTCCTTATTTTTCCATTGGAGGCATCCTTTTGTTTTATATCTTTTGTGAGATGATGAATCACTCTCTTTCAAAGGAAATTTGAAAGGCATATGTCCAGCTTGATTGCATATAAAGCATTTGATCATAGTTTTCGTAGAATTGTGATTATGAACAAAATTTATTTGATTCATAAACCTCCTTGAAGTGTTGAAAATCAATCTTTGTCCATAATTTCTACATTCAATGATTTTATGGCCAAATTATTTACAATAAAAACAGTAACCATAGAAACTGTTTGCATACCTGATGTGAGGTTGTCTTCTCTATTTTCTTGTTTGAGGCAGTCTCTTCATTGTTTGCATCTTTTGCAAGTTTGAATTACTCCTCCTTGTATGACAATATGCAGCAATGTGTCCCAACTTGTGGCAGACATAACAGGTGGCATTCTTCATAGGAGGGGAGAATCTCCTTTGATGGCTTGCAAATTTGATATGATTAGAAGTATATGATCCTTTCTCTGGTGTCTTAGTATTTTTTGCAATCTTTGTTATTAGAGGTTTCTTCTGGTCTCTGTCTTTCTCATTACATGTTTCTTCCTTTGTAGGAATTATTTGACCTGCTTCATCAGCCTTCTTTGCTTTCACAAAAATTATATTTTTGTTTTCCTTTTCTTTGCCTTTACTTTATTCTCCTTCATATCCTATCCCAGTTTTTATTAGAGGAGATGTTTGGGCATCCAAGATTTCATTCAACTTACCAGAGCTTGTCATTTGAGAAGGGTATATAGACATTTTCTGTTGAGCACTTTCTAATTTCTTCCTCAGACATACAATTTCTTCTTCCAGCTTCTCTTGTTCTCGAGTTTTATTCTTGATTTGCTGAAGTAACATATCTTCAATCTTCTTGGCTTCTTCAAGCTTTACCTTCAGCTGCATGAGGACTTATGAATTTTGTTCTTCTTTCACACATTTGAGGAGAATCTCTTTTTGTTTTCTGCATTTTATTTTGAGTCTGTCAATTTCCTCCAGAGCACTTCTTAGCTCCCCCTCAAGCTCGACTTCCCCTTCTTCTTCTTCTTCTAGCAAGAATCCTTCAAGATATTCTATGGCCATCAGTAAAAATTCAGAGGTTCCCTCTCCTCCTGAGGATTCATCTGAGTCTTCAGATGTACTGCTGTCTTGTTGAGCATAGAAGGATTTTATGTTGAATTTCTTTCCTTTCTTCCAGTTCTTTGATGTATTTTTCTCTGATTCTTTAGCCTGATTCCTTACTTTCTTGTGAGGACACTTAGCAGCATAATGTCCAACTCTTCCACAGTTAAAGCATTTGAAGGGAAGTTTACCTTTGTATCTACCTGAGCCTCTACCCAGTTTCTTGAAAAATTTAGCTTCTTCTTCATCAGAGCAAGAGCATATGTCTTCTTTTTATTCTTTCTTCTTTTCTGTTTTAAAAGTTGCTTCCCTCGTACTTGGCTTCTTTTGTGGGAGCCTCATCTCATATGCTGTTAGATTTCCAAGTAGCTAGTTCATGGTCAAAGTCTCCTAATCTGCTATCTCTTCTATTGCAGACACCTTGGGATTAAATCTGGATGGGAGTGATCTTAGAATCTTTTGCAAAACTATACTTTCTGGCATGGTTTCTCCAAGAGCTTTCATATTGTTAACAATTTCTGCAACTTTTAAGAAGAATCTACCAATATCTTCATCATCATTGATTTTTAAATTTTCAAACTGGGCTTTATATATTTGAATTTTGGCAGTCTTTACCTTTTTTATTTCCCTCATGGATATTCTCTAGAGTGTCCCACATATCTTTGGTAGTCTTACTGTGCATTATTTTGATAAAATCAGCTTCACATAGTCCATTTAATATTGCATTAGCTACAAAGCTTTGTTTAGCTTCTTTCTCTGAATCAGTTGACTTTGTGACATATCCAAATTCGACAACATCCCAAACTTCTAATCCTAAAGACATTATATATGCTTTCATTCTGATTTTCCAAAAGGAATAATTTGCACCTGTAAAGAAAGGGGCTTTATTGGTTGAGCTTCCTTCTTGACTAGCCATCTTGAGAGCTTAGGATCTCCTTTCAGTTGTTAGGATGATATAAAAGGAACCAGATCTGATACCAATTGTTGAAATTTTAGTTAAACTGAGAGGGGGGGGGGGGGTGAATTAGTTTAACACATTCCTGATCTTTTAAAAATTTTCATTAAGATCATTTACACCTTCATTTCATGTCCAATTTAGTGTGTGAGTAACCTTAGAATATAAGCAGCAAGTATTAATATAATATAGTAGTAGAATTAATATGAGAGTAGCAGATATTAAGCAGATGATACATATCAGATCAATACATAAATATCAAGCACAGAGACACCAGATATAAGTCGAAACCCATAAAGGGAGAAAACCACATCTTATTATTGTTGTGATGCAAAGGCAAGCTCCAACTCCCTCTCACCACTATTTTTCTGCAGGCACCAACCTACAGGAGGCTCCAACCTCAATTCTGCAAGCTACAACTTGCAAGAAAGCACTAACTCCCTTCAATTTTCTGCAGGCACCAACCTACAGGAGGCTTCAACCTCAGTCAGCTACAACTGACAACTATCAGGCTGTAACTTGATAGGGAAGCTCCAACTTCCTCAATTTTTCAAACTGAATGTTCGCTGATTTTCTTCAGATATCAGCTCTGTTCTGTAGCTTCTTTTTCTCCTCTTCTTCTCTCAATTTTCTCTGCCTTATTCTTCTATATTCTGCATTCTCCGTATTTTCTCTCTCTCTCTCTCTCTCTCTCTCTCTCTCTCTCTCTTCCTTTTTTTCATATCAATGTGTGTAGTGTCCCTTCTTAGTGAGATAGCTTTGATGACACTTAGAGATGGTGATTTTGATATAATGATATAATATAATGTATGAAAGACTTATGTACATGCTTATATGTTATGACCTGGTTTGGGTCACTTGGTTGTTGTGTGCTTATGATAATATCTATGGTTGCGTGCACAAGGATTGATTTTGGTTAAGAGAATATTAGTGATGTTTTCTCTTTTGGTATCCTATTTTGGACATAGGTGTATGACGTGAATGGTGATTTAGAATTGAGACACAGATCCATGGACGATCATGGTTATGTGGAACATATGGTTAATTATGATTTATGGATGACACATGATTTGTATGATTATATGTGCATAATCTCGTACTAAGCATGATGTGGCAGGGGACTTGGTCATTGCCAACAGGGATGCTCAAGTTATAAATGACTGCGGAAGTCATTTCTCCAAAACCAAAATGACTGTGGAAGTCATGCAAAATATTTGGTAAAATTTTAATAAGTTAATTATGAAATTCATTTGATTTATTTGATCAATGAGATTGTGATGTGTGCAGGTCTTGGAAGAAGACCTTACCAACGAACCATCAGATGGGTATGAGCTCACAATCAGTACCTTAAGGTGAAACGCGGAGTTTCAAAGCAGAATAGATGAGAAGCCATGGAAATTAGGGCGCGGAGTCCTAAGTCCATGAAATATAAAGACGTGGAGTCTTGGATATATGATAAAAGGATTAGGACGCGGAGTCCTAAATCCATGAAATATAAAGACGTGGAGTCTTGAATATATAAGGAAATGTTTGGGGCGCGGAGTCCTGAATATTTAAAAAGATGAAGATGTGGAATCTTGGATCTTTAGAGTAGATCAGGGTGCGGAGTCCTCAATCTACTAAGGCGTGAAGATGCATACAATAGGGGTGCAGAATCCCTATTATCCTGAAGAAAAATACCACTCATGGGAAACTCGTAGATGAATTTCCTTAATAATCTAATTCCTAACAATTTTGGAGTGACTTTCTAAAAATAGAACGTCATGTCTACCATTTCAAGTATGACTTTCCAAAAATAGTAAATCACCTCCAATCAATGGGTAAACAAGTATACTTCAAGGAAAATCACTTAAATTATGATTAATCAATTATAATAGTTCAATCTCGACTTAATCCTCAATATTATTAATATTATTAATATTATTATTATCTTTTATGAGACTATGGTATTATTATTAAAAGGAAATTATATCTCCTCAATCACTTCACTCTCCTTCATGACTCTCATGGCTCTATGTAACTCTCTCTATTTTAAATATTACATTACACTCTCTTTTATGCACTCATCAAGGAATGGCATATTCCTCTTACACTCATTAAACATATGTCATAAAATATTCCTACACTCATTAAATATGTGTCATAAAATATTCCTCTTACACTCACTTTAATGCGTATGTTACACTCTCCTTAAATAAGGCATGCATACCTCTCCTTAATGGCATAAGTTACACTCCTCTAAAAGGAATACAATGCATGCATATTACTCCTCCTTTATGACAAGAATTTGTTGCTCATCCTATAAATGAGTCTCATGTATTCTCATTTAGGGGGAAGGAGGTAATGCCAAGAGTGGAAGAGACTTGAGGAATATTGTGAGAGGGAAAGATATGGAGAGTATCCAATTACTTCCAAAACAAAAATCTGAATTTCTTACTAATCTACTAAGTATCTATTGAGGTTGAACATGAGTGGTATTTAGAGGAAGTGAAAACTATCTTCCTTAGTTTTCCTTGCATCTCTCTCTCTATTGCTGTATTTTGGGTACTGTTTGTGAGCTTTTACAGCTCGGGGGTTCTAGGGGGAGGAGTTCTCCCTAGATATGGTTGGGTGGAAAACCGGATGGTTCAAATGAGTTGGTTAAGGGATCGAAGGTGGATCATATTCTCAACGATTGGAGCTGAATATCTCTTCAGGTATAATTACCATTGTCCTAAAATTATAGTATAGATTTAGCATAAAATAAAAGGTAGACATTTAAATTGTTGTAAGCATCTAATTTTGGTTTAGGCTTATGTTATCTAAAATGTTATTGATTAGTTAAAAAAATGAAGACTAGATCAATCTACATGTATGGATGTTTAGATCTCAATATTGGAATTATTATTGGTATAGTTTATGGTACTAATCTTGGTATTGTAGGATTTGAGAAAGGAAAGCCAAATATTGTTGAAGGTAATTTCAATAAATAAATTCCAAAGGTCTTGGGTAAGTATTTCACGATTTATGGTTCTGTTTCAAGTAATTAATAGATGCATGTTTTATAAATGGTTTTAGGATAGTTTGCAAAGTGTTTTTCCTAATTTGTGAATGAGTAATGTTATAAATTTATTTATGCACGAATAAGTGCTAACTTGCAGAAGTAAGAAAATGGACATGTATCCAAAATATACTTGGAGGAATTACAGAATCAACCCTTAAAAGAAAATGCAAAAGCAATGGCAACTAAAATATAGTTTGGAAGATCAAATTCTTGAGGTAAGTTGGAGATAAATTTCATTTATGGCTTATGTTTCATATTCTTATTAATAATTCAATGTTTTTTTTTTATTCAAGTTGTTGTAATAGTACTATCAGAATTTTGATAGAAAGCCTTAATGGCTGTAGCATTCAGGGCTGCCATGTGTTTGTCAAATTGTAACAATTGGTTCAAAAAAAACTTGTCAAATCATATGAATTAGCTTGTGGATGGTAAAATGTTTTAAGGACTCATATGGTGGATTTAGAAATGTGTGATTTCAATGAGCATATCTTAGTAGCATAACTTTGGGTTGTTTTTCCTCATGTAGAGGTGTAGTTGTAGTTTTCATTCCATATGTTTGACAAAAGTCATAAATGAAGCATGTAGGCTATAAATTTTGTTGTTTTCAAGAATCGCATTTCTGGGCGTTTTGAATTCGATTCAGCCCAACATCAGGGGGTATCCGTGCCTAATGGTCATGTAACCCCTGATTTCATTCCAAAAATATACTTTTCAGAACCCAGATCGGAAATCTGGGCGATTTGGCAGATTGCTGCTCTGAGTTATGTGTGCCTGTTGTTGAGTCTTTGATGAAAAACTAAGATCATTTAGTCTCTGTTTTAAGATGGAAACATTTACAGTTTAAATTCTGAATTTTAGGAGATAAATATGTTGAAGAATAATCTTAAATTCATTATTGCTAAGTATTTGACAAAATGCCTCAATGACTTTTAATTGCGTGCTTGCAAAGTGTTTGTCAAAAGGGCTGAATGAGTGTAGAGTGAATGTCTGCAAAGTGTTTGTCAAAAATCTTGAATGGCTGTAGCTTTTGTGCATATAAATTGTTAGTGTAAAATTCTTAGTTACTCTTGTGCTTTTATGTTACTATAAATTTTAAATAAACTATTTAATGGGTGTAGCTTCCTATGTCTACAAGTTTCTGGTATGAATGTGAAAATGAATTTAATAATTTGCTGAAGTGTGACTGAGACAGTTGTTTCTTTTATTATCTAAAGCTTTCAAAATAAAAAGGGCCTTTTGTTGGAAACAATTTTACAGTGACTAATTCTTTAGGATTTTGTGCAAATGAGTATTAGTGATTATGTCTTGATCTAGCATATCTTCTTTATTAATGTTGAATGCTCTACTCTTAGACGCTATACATTACCTTTTTTTTGAGCTAGGTGTCTATATTCCTTGTTGGGGAATTTGTGGAAATAATCCTTTGGGAAACTATAGCCATGCAACCATTGGTATTGCCTCTGAGTCAATTTCCTCTTTTCTGGGCATATTTCTCGTTCCATGAGCTGTAAGATCTTGCCGGTAGTGTGTTCTCTTGATCTCTTCCATGGGTCATACACATCTTCCATAACAGAAATTATATTCTTGATCTTTGTAGAGCTTGTGGAAGGCCACACATAGGCCATACAATGAACATATGGGCCATATGTATTACTATAGGCCATACCTATCTCTCCTATGACTATATGCATCCTTTCGAGTAGTTTGTGCATTGCATATTAGTTGCCTACAGGTGAGTAGAGGAGTTGAAGTAGTTCCCTTACTTCTTCATGCTTTATTGGTCTCTGTCTAATAAAATACAGACGAGCCAAAAATTTGACATTCGTGGGCATGATTCAACTTGGGAAAAGTGTGGGGTAGTGTTGAACATTTTCAAACTGCTAAAGGGACTTATGTGGTGAAGGGAACCCTATAGACTTACATGGACCATGTGATAACCATAGTCACCTTTCATATTTAAAAATGTTGTAATATTTTGAAACATAAAATTGGGCACATGGGCCGAGGTAAAAGGGACAC
This sequence comes from Pinus albicaulis, assembly GCA_034641835.2. Classification (NCBI taxonomy): domain Eukaryota; kingdom Viridiplantae; phylum Streptophyta; class Pinopsida; order Pinales; family Pinaceae; genus Pinus; species Pinus albicaulis. Next base: position 1,545,844,588 of record CM076578.1, on the reverse strand, counting down.
TGATTCTAGGGCTAAGGAGGATTTTTCTTGGAGGATATTTTGGATTTTTTTTACTATAACCATGAATACTGACACATGGAAAGAAAAGTGTAATTATGGCATTTGACTAGATAGGCAGACACAAAATAAAAATAAAAAATCAACTAATGATGACAAAGCCAACTAAAACAAAAAAAAATCTGAAACATGATGGACAGATGGCTTGCATTTGATTGTGCCACAAGTTTTGGGTCAAACTGGAAAAAAAAACAGAAAATGGGAAAAAATTTGGGCAAATAGAATATGGGGAGGGGGGGGGGGAGGGGACACAACAAAGCATTTGATCTAATGTTTCTAGTGTTTGATTGAAGATTTATCTCAATAACCATTGGGAGATAGTGTAGGGTGAGACATAGTTGATGGCAAGAAAATCACACAGCCAAGAGAGAGAGCCTTGTCATGATAATTATTTGATTAATTGGAAGTTAAGGATTTTTCCATGGACCATTCCTCTTATGCCTTGGAATATATATTAGGGGAGACAACTACATAAGAGGTTTGATTGCAGTGAGTTTTTGGTTGGGAGGTGAGTTTTGTCCCAAACCCATATATATATATATATATATATATATATATATATATATATATATATATATATATTCATGTTAAATGTACATTGATGCACTACTTCAATTAGTTCATTAGATGCATGGTGGATTATAGTTGCTAAGGCTTGCTTGAAATGTGGTTATTGGTTGATGTTACAAAGGATTATGTTACACCGTGTATAACCTTGAGTTGAATAAAGAACGATGTGCATATGGAACACCTGGAATGTTCTTAAGATGTTGTGTATGATTTATGCAACAAACTATGTGTGTTTGGGATGCTGGAACATTTATAAGGTACTACATATAACCTATATTATGTCCTGAACTGCATGTGTCTAGAGTATATGAAATACTTACTATGACACTGAAATACACTTAGACATTTTCTATTCGCTCATTTTTGTTTTCATATCTATGAATTTGGAGTGATAAGACAGTTTGTGGTTTTCAGATTAATAGAGATTGAAATGAATGGAGGAGGAAAGTCACAAGATAGTTAGAAATACCAATTTTAAGGTCAAAAGGTTTCCATGGCTTGTGTCATGTGGGGTGGGCATCTTCCCAGGCTGTCCTTGGCTTCCTCAACCTCCTCTACCCAAAGGACTCATATATCTTTTTTTTTACCACCTTAATTTTAAATTTAATTATTGCCCATAATAACATCATTAATATTAAAGTAGATGCCAATGATGTGTTTATGCCTATGTATGTAGCTAAATATCAATAACCATCTATGTTGGTATTTTAAGGTTAGTTGAATCTCCTGTCTTGTTTATTTCACCCATCTCTCTTATGTTTTGACCATCAATGTTCCCTTTCGCCTATTTTGGTGTTTTATGGAAGCTATAATTTTAATGTAAACAATGTATTGGTAAATTTAGAGTTGTGTATGGTGGTGATATAGGATTTTTGAGAATATATATATTTCATATGATGGGATGCCCTTTGCATATTTCTAAGGAATACAAAGGGACTGTTTATTGGTATTCATAACAAAGTTGAGTTTATGCATGATTATAATGATCTAGGAGCATAGTGATATCACATATTCTATCCTATTTATATTTGACTCAAGGGATACCCATGAAGTAGTTTGGTTATGAACTTCTGACTGTGGTCTATTCAATTAACAAGAATTTATCATCTCTCATTATTAACAATATCATTTTCCCTATTCAAATTCATAGTGCTTGGATCTTGGGAACATAAATGTAAACAACGATATTGTATAATTTGACACAACACTTCACTTGAATATTGTGAGTTTTGTACCTAGAGAAAAAATCAACGGCAAAAATGTGATTTATTTTGTCATTTGTACTCTCGCAAATTATACATGTAGTATGATGCATTGGGCACCTCCTATGTTTACGATTTTGAAACTAATTGACAATTATGACGAAAGCTTGTCATATGATGATTATGGTTCCCACCTTTTAACAATCAGACCACTTACATTGTAAATGGTTGATACATATGTGCAAGTAGCAATGACTTGATGTAGTGTCTAGAGATACCAATGAAATAATAGGAAAAATTACTGGAATAATATCCTTCATTCAATCATACCATAGAACAAATACCCCTCATAAGATGCAATGCTTCCTTCAAAATGGATTCTTAATCAAGGTAAACTCTTTTTGTATATGATGCCCAAAGTCCATAAAGAGATGAGATAGTTTTCTCAAAACTTCTAGAGATGGGTAATAATAGAACTATCTTATTTGGTTGATATGATTGTTGGTTGTTGCCTTATTGTTGTAATTGATCCTTGAAAGTTGAAATATTTGAATCACATTAGATAATTTCAACTGAGACTGAACCCCAAATATATACTTCCATATAAGTTATGTCAAGAATGCTCACTTTTTAAGCTCTGTTGATGGATTCACTTCACAGTTTTGGTGACAAATCTACTTCAGTCTCAATTAAATTTCTTTCGTTTGAAATAATCCTCTCTTTGTGTTGTGTAATCTCATGGTTCACTTGAGAAATCAGAGCCTTCTCTTTGTTGCAAATTTGAAGAGGCATTTTCTGCTGGTGAGGCTCCTTAGTTGTTGGTTTTTCAAAATGATACAATAGTACAAAAACTAGAGTATAAATGGATCTCCATAAGCACCCTACCCACTCCATGAAACAAGACTAAAGTGTCATAGTGTCCTAAAAATGATGCCATAAATACCTCCATATATCCCATAGATGATACTATTCCTTGCTACCCAGAATAATGTAATGGAAAAGTCTTTATCTATTAGTGATAACAATAATGTCGTTCCCCCATTTATTTTATATTTTGACATCCTGGAATCCATTGTGAGCTAGCATGTGAGCTTCCCCATCAAATAAAAGTATTTTGGTGCATCTTATACTCAATAATTCTGTGTGGATTGGCTTCTCAAGTCCCATTTCTAGGTATAAACCTTATATTTAGTAGTACATCAGGTCCATTGTTTTGTATATGAGTTTCCATCATGCATGGATGTACGTGAACGATATTTTTTAGCAAATGGATCCAATAATTGATCTTATGGTTACAAGATATTGAGATTTATCTTACTTTATTGAAAAACCTCAACCTTTCGAACTTGATATTCGCTCTAGAAACCATGTAATTTTGAGACCATCTTCCTTGTTTAAAGCATACTTGATCCTCACTCTAGTACTCATGGAATATTGAGACTTCCTTCCTTATTCAAAGCATTTGGAAGTATTGTGATTGTTGATGCAACTCTTGGGGAAGAAGTTATATTATATTGGGATATTTTTGAACACATGGAAATTTATTCTAAGAACCTTGCACCAGAGAGAATGGAATTTTTCTTTGAAAAGAAGAAGAAGAAAATTTAGCCCATTCTCATAACTGCATGATGAGGATCGGGTTAACATAGTAAACACCTCAGATTAGTTAAGGGGGTGTTGTTAAAGTGGTATCTGAGCTCCTAGGTTCAAAACTTGGACCTAATGGGATTTATCACAAGAGGAATGAAGATTAAGGGCCTAAAATTTTGATGTATCATAAACTAAAAGTTGTCACTCTTCCCTACATGGGCTATATGTTGGATGTCACCATAAACTACTAGAAGGTTGGGAGGACACTTTTTTTTTCATTCACTCTTTTGTCTATAATATATACTAGAGGTGAGAAGAGACGTGGAAGAGACTGAGAGGGTGATGTGACATCCTATGTGTCATGTGTTCGAGTCTTTGGGAATGGTTTCACTCTTAATTTCTCAAATGTCTAAACCCTAAACCTATTGTTATCTTCACAAAGATCTTTGACATAATGTGTTAAAGGAAACATTGTTCGGAGGGTGTTATTTGTCACTAGGGTGTCACTTAAAGTTATTATTTAGGGATTCCTCATATGTCTGACTAGGGAAACTATAAATGTGGAGGAACCAAGAAGGGCTCAAGACACCCAATAAAAGTGTGACACATAATAGCTTGTGAATTATGAAAACAAAGGGAGAATGAACCCGAATCTCCGGGGAGTTGAGTTAGCCAAAGTACATAAAACTAGTGGGGAGATGCAATTTTGTTTTATATATTATTTATGAACTTATGTGCTTGGAACCAAATGACGTAGCTTCCTTGGAAAATATATCGATCTTGATATATGCAACATGTTTTGGCATTGTATTGTAGCATAATGAATTAAACCACCTGTTTTTAACTATTTTTTAAAGCAGTCTTGAGTGATATGTTGAAGTTAGGTTCCTTTTTGATTTTTACCTTTGGATGTAGGGTAAAAACCATAACAATGAGTTAAGATGATGATGGTTCTATTATTTTTTGCTACCAAAAGTAATTAAGCATAGTTTTGTTGCAATCCCTACAATAGAGTTTCCAGATACAAGAAGGTCTATGATCATTGTAGAAATTGCTAGATTGGTGCTTGCATGGTGATTCAAAAGCACAATTGGCATGATAATCATAGTATGAGGTATTTAATATCCAACAAGATAAATTCCATGAATAAATTTTGTTGTAGAGTTGACTCAAAGCTCAAGCTTAACAAGGTTTTTTGTGCCTTGAACACAAAGATGCATGCAATGTTTTGACTACAACCAATAGATGAAATTTAATGTAACCACCTTCCTCCCACATTTACCGAAGCTAACCAATCCACCAGCGTTAACATGTGACAATTGGCTACTATGATGTGATTCAACTCACCATGTACAGTTAAGGAAATGGAATCGAAAAAACAAAACCAATATGACCTTCCTTAAGAGCTACAAACCCTTCAAGAAGACACCAACCCCTCCAGGTGCTTAAACCCAGAGAAAACTTGTCATTTTGATGATCTTGACCCTCAACCACTCCCATAATAATCGATGCATGCGACTGAGGCCTTCCAGTTTCGCCCACAACAAGACATGCCAACGTCTATGGACTTTTTCAGGCAGTTTTGAGCCAATGACCCTAGATTTTGAGCCACTTTTTCAAGGCTAGGTCTCAGGCCACTGCCCAAAACTTCATGAGACTATTAGAAATGATAAAAAAACAATGGAATAAGGTTACTAATGTAATCACTAATATAAGTACTTGATTTGGCCCCTACTAGCCATGGAAGGCATTTCGTCAAAAATGCAATCTACAGGTCATAACAACATATATGAGCATATGGGTCTCACACTTATCTGAGATTCGTAAAGAAGTAGTGACACCTTATCACAATGGCTGCATTATCATCGATTAGGTCATGTATTCATTATTCATTCATTTTATAATCAAAACTTGATAAGAGACATACATCAATCTTGTGATAAAACATCCTCATAACGAGGATATAACCAACAAAAATATCAAGGATATAACAACCATAAAAACCACATATGAAAAAGTACATTTACACATGAAATACCAAAGGAGAAGGAGCTCTTATTAATGAATGAATAAGAAAACCAATCTAGGGACTTCCACGAACCACCCGACCATATATCGGGCTGAACCAAATATTTATTTCAACTAATCACCCCTGTGCCATATTCCAATCATGAATGTGGCATCTCATAAAAAAAATTAAGAAAAAAAAAACCAGGGCTTCCAGAGGCCAAACCACCTCAACCATCAACCAATGATTCCACCTCTCGGCCCAACATCACTAAACATCACCAGATCAGTCTCTACCCAAGCTATCCATGGCTCCAGAGTGTTTGTTCCAACAAAGGATTCTAGTACTATTAAATCAACCCATAACTGCTGCCGAGATTCTAAAGCATTTGTCCAACCAAGGTTTCTAGGACTAGTAACTCAACCAATAACTATTGTCGGGCTTCTAGATTGTTTTTCCAACCAGGGCTTCTGGGACTAGTAACTTAACCCAGCAAGGGATTCTAGAGCGTTTGTCCAACCAAGGCTTCTAGGACTAGTAACTCAAACCATGATGTCACATGGATTCCATAGTGTTTTTCCAACTAAGGCTCCATAATAGTAACTCAACCTATAACCATATGGAACGTGAAAACCAACCATAAAATAAAAGGAAAGAAACCCACAACACCATGACTATCAAGGAAATGGAAAGGCTAGGAAAAACCACTATCATTCCATGCAATCCTCCATGCCAATGACAGATCATAACCAATAAACCACATGCATGCCAAAAATAGCAAGGTGCATACATGCAACTCGGTACCTGCAAGTAAAACCCATTACAGTTTTTGATCCCAATGTCCTCTTGCGCTTTCCTACTTTTCCTTTTCCTTTTTGCTCCAAATCCCAAGTATGCCACACTCCTCCAAGATTTCTCCAAGAAAACTCTAAGCGTCTAAGGGTATGAGAGGGAGAGAGAATGAGAGCTCCAAAAATGAATTCAAAAAAAGTTGAACTGAAAAAAGTCACCAACTGATCCTCAAAATCCTTTTTATCATTTATGCCTCTATCTTCTTCAATTTCCATTATTTTCCTTCATTTTCCTCCTCACATGCAACCTGTGACCTTTCACCTTCATTTTCTCCTATTTTCCATTATTTTTGTAAATTAATGTCAATAAATGCCTCATGCATTTCCAAAGCCTTTTCCATTGCATTTAAAAATTTCCATAACAATTAATTAATCATAAGTGATCCCCATCACCATGTTTTTTCCCAACATTCAGCTTGGAATATGTGTCCCATTACCTTGGTCTTATATTTTTTTACATGAATGTTTAACCAGGGTTGTTATATAACCCTCCCCCTTAGGGGAACACCGTCCTCGGTGTTCTATGACACTTACAACCAAAAAACTGCTGAAAACAAAACATAATTCCCATGGAACTTTATAACTCAACTTGTTGCAGTATTTACAATGACCACTACTGAAAACATAACAAACATATCGTTTACTAGATCTTTATAACACAACTCATTACGATATTTACAATAACAACCACATATACTCATGCACATTTGCTTCAACCAATAAATAATCGTAATTTCTATGGAGTTTTATAAACACTACTCAATATATTATTTACAATAATTTACCCATATACACATACACATTTTCTCAACTAGAAAATAAAAGGATATGATTCTCGTATCAACACCAAGAGAATATAAAGGCTCACACTTCCACCCTCGAAAGCAGTACCATGATTCACCTCCTTCCCAGGAAGTCCATAATCCACTTCTAAATTCAAAACTGCATCCAATATCTACTGCTACAATCGTATGCCACTTGTCCTCTCAACGAATAGTTACCATCTCATTGTTCCAAGGCATAATCCTAATGTGAATCTGATTCCATCTAGCAATGCTAATGAACAAAATAAATGTATTCCCTATCCTTCCATTCTCTTCTACATAGTACCTCAGAAAATCCGATCACCTCCTTCCGTGCAGTCATTCACCTTCAAGTTTTGTGGGCATCCCCTTCTCTGCTACACAGTCCCTTGTGCGACCCCTCCCTTGGCAATGTTTCCTTGCATTGGAAGGTCTAAAATATAAAGCATATCCCTGCCTCAAAACCATCATACCAGTCATAACATGATCATGGAAATCAATGGACACCATTGGGTACTAGTGTCCCACAATGGCCTTGCTCCTGAATACTTTACCAACATACTATTTCCTGTTCCAATTCCTTTTATGTTGCTACTAATTCTTGTAGTCAGTTCCAACCACCCAAAACAGGAATTTCCATGATTTCCTATACCAAGCACATAATTTCTGTTAGATTAAAGTAAATTAAAATAAATTCACATCATACCTCATAAGTAGCTTGTCAACAAGGTACACCTGCAATTATGTTCACTTCCTATCACAACAAGTCAAACTAGTTGTTGACTAAATCATCATATATAAACATATCACATCCGGTTATATCAAAACCTAGCCATCATAATCAAAATCATAAATCACATGAAACCATCATAAACCAGAATCATAGATCACATGCTTAATAAAAGTTGAAATAAAATACTAATACTTATCCTTCAATCAATCCTTTTCTTCTACCTTTATCCTTTCTGTATGCACATTGGATTGGTTGCCATAGTCGAAAAACACCTAGTGCCTTCTCTTCAACCATGTACACATACACATAATATACATCACAACACATACAACCACACACGAAATACAACACCATACAATACAAGCACCTACACCCGACGTACAACACATACACCTACGTTCGGTGTATGACACAACACATATACTTACACCTACACTCGATGTAAAACACAATACATATACATACACAAAGTACAACACAATGAATACACATCTCATGATACCACGACTACATAATGCACATATACAATACCACACAAACACAAAACAACATCTACAACATGCAAATAATACCACATGTGCACAACACAACATGTAAGACATGCACACAGTACCACATGTACACAGGTGATCACATGTACACAACACCACCTACACAACATGAACACAACACACACAAAATCACCTACACAATACTACATGTACACAACACCACCTGCACAATATGTACACAACACATGTACATAGCACCACATGCACGACATTTACATAACACCATATGTACACAACAACACATGCACGACAAGTACACACCACCACATTTACACATCACCACATGCACGACATGTACACAACACCCCATGTATAACATGTACAAGACTGCACATGCACACAACACCACATGTATAATTATACACACAACACAACATGTAAAATCATACACACAACACCACATGTACATATCACCATATGTACAACATGCACACCATGCCATATGTACACAACACCACATATGCAACATGCACAAAGCACCATATGTACACACCACTACATATCCAACATGCTCACAACACCATATGTATACAACACCGCATATCCAACATGCACACAACACCATCTATACACAACGCTGCATAAATAGCATGTACACAACACCATATATACATAACATCACATGCACACAACATCAGAGGTGCAACATGTACAAAATATATACAACAACTAGTGTCTTTCCACCATCCATGCTTTCCCCAACATGTCGTAGATCACACTACTTTCATTTTGATGATGTACCCCTCAACATTACCTGTCCATAACATAAACAGAAGCATAGTACAAGCATATAATATCAATTCATTTCCACAGGATACTGACCTTGTAGATATGTCAGGGTTACTCTTCCCACTTGATTCCTCATAAACTAGGAACCTTGTCATGCCATTCACTTATATAAGCAACCATTCCTCCACAAGAGTTATTCCTGATGATCCCATTAGAAAATGACATACATATATACATATATAGACATTAGCATAATCATGATAACAACATAATTACCAGATATCACAAGTTCAAGGTTAAGATAATTCCCTTTATCCGTGCAAAACATGTTGGGAAAGATACTGAGAGGGGGCGGGGGGGTGAATCGATGCTCTTAATACATCGATCAAATTTTTACTTTTCTTTTCTCAAAAACCCATACGCTACTTTACAGAACAAAACTAGCGTATATACGCAGATATCCTTAAGGAAACTCGCGTATGCTCAGATCTCTTATTATGCAGATAATTCTTATCTTAGATTATTGCATCATTCACTTATTAGATGTTAGTAAGTAGTAAATATGTACAGTAAGAACAGAATAAATCAACACACATATGAACACCAGGATTTTAGGTGGAAACCCAATTCGGGAGAAAACCACTGCTGCCGTCGTCTCAGTCTTCAATATTTATTATAAAGAAAACATCTTACAACTATGTACTGGCGCAGACTCATACCAGCACGCAGGCACCCACCTGCAGAAGGCTACAACCTTCTCTCGTTTACCAGCCTCTCCTGGAAGGGAGCCACAACCCCCTGCTCTCGTTTACCAGCCTCTCCTGGAAGGGAGCCACTACCCCCTGCTCTCGTTTACCAGCTATCACTGGAAGGGAGCTACTACCCCCTTACTGAAGGCTTCGACCCTCAGCACCACTGCAGACCACGTTTCATCAATTTTCAAACTGGATCAAACAGCTTCAACTCAACCCTTCATTTTTCAACAAACATACTTTTCCCAATGCTTCAAACAGAACAGTGAAACCACTGTAACCAGAATATCAGAGATTACCCAGACTTCAGAATAGATATGCAGAAACACATTCAACCATGAGCAACCTTTAGTTCAAATTCCATACGCGCTTTTATTTAAACAGACCCGTGTATACACGCGCTTTTCATTAGACTAACTCGCGTATACATCTGTGCATTTTCAGTAAACCCTAGCTTCCCATACACGCTTTTATCAGATCAGATCCGCGTATACATGCGCTTTTTCCACAACAAACTCGCATATAGATCTGTAAATGAAAGCTTTGCAAAACAGACCATATCTATAAGCTTACCCAGATTTCTTCATTACCTTCAGCAGACTTTGCGCCAGATCTTCACCAGTTCTTCTTCTGCAGATCATCTTAGAGATTCATCATCATCAGATCTAAGGATTTAGAAACATCCATGGGTGCATCATAAATTCAGATTTATCAATCAAGAACAAAGTTCAATCATGCAGATATACTTCAAAGTGAAGTATTCATTCAATACCCAGACACATGCACACCCTTGCACAATGATCTTCTTCTCCTTATATAGGTTTAGCATTTATCAATACCATGAGTCAAAACCACACCACTTCCGATGGTATTCCTGGACGAGACCACATAGATAATCAAGCACTCAATACAATGGGTCAATACCATGGTAACACCCCTTGGTATTCTAAATTTGGAGCGCAAAAGGGCATACACGACTTGGCACGTACTTTTCCACGTGCATACACTACTTCGCCTTAACAAACCCGCGTATGCTTTGTGACACATCATATTTATCATTTTTCTGTCACTTCCTTTCTTCTGTTCCTTCTGAGCTGATCTGTAGATACATCATCCTTCCTTTTAACACACAGATACATCATCCTTACATATTTAACACATAGGTTGCTTATTATAGGCAACTCATCATGAACAACTTCATCAAATAGGTTCGCCGACAGTCTTATTTCATCAAGTAGGTTTCCATCAAGGACAACACATGCCAACAATCTCCCCTTTAACTCATCAAGAAGGTTGTCATCAACTCTATCAAGTAGGTTGCCATCAAGGACAACACTCTGCATCATATTGCCAACAATCTTATTCCATCAAGTAGGTTACCATCAACTTCATCAAGTAGGTCGCCATCAAGGACAACATATGCCAACAATCTCCCCCTTTGGACTTGATGGCAACCATGATGGTGTTTGATCATCACAACAGATAGATACATTGAATATAACCATTATGAAAACACCATGATGCTCTCCCCCTATTCAAACACCATGCTACTCTCCCCCTTTGACATCAAGGGAAAAGGGCGGATCAAAACCAAAACAAGGTTTTTCTTCTCATGTAGAAAGAAGAGCTCTGCAGATCTGATGTGCATTGAAGTTACCATGCTCCTCCTGAGTTCATGCTAAATCTTCAAACATATTTTTCAATGAAGTACATGACTCTATGACCTTTCCTATCACCAAGGACTCATACTTACATCAATGATCCAACCATGTGGATTTACAGATGTGACTCAAGTATCCAACCAAGTGGGTTTACACATTTTAACTCAACTAATCAACCAAGTGGGTTTACAAATTTGACTCAAGTCCTTACATGACTGAATATTACCATTTTACATCATAGGTCTCAACATGACCTTTTCATCAAATTACAAATATGAATTTTTGACCAAGACCAAAAAGACCTCAAGAGAGAGATCATATTTCAGAATTATCATAATGCCAACAATGCATTACATTCAACAATGCTAATGCTCCCCCTGAAACTTTGCATCCAATGCATCCTTTCCAGATGACCAAGGCTCCCCCTTAGCTTGTGCATCCTGAACACTTTCAACAGCAAATCATCAAGGCATCTTCATTCAATATCAGAGAATGAAATGGAAATATAAGAGCTAAAACATCACCAGAGATACCAAACATCACCATAGCTATGCTGAAGAATGCTGACCCAAAAGAATTTTGTCAGCAAATACCCATATGCAGTTTTCTGTGTATAAACTCGCGTATATACACGACTGTCTTTCAGGAAATCCGCGTATCCAAGTTAATCTTCTTAATTTAAGCAGATCTGATCTTCTGAGAGGCAGAGATTACTCCCAACTTTTGTCTGAGATATTCGAACGCTTCCCTAGGCAGAGGTTTGGTAAATATATCAACAACTTGTTCTTTGGAGGGAACATACTCCAACTTCACCTTTTGTTCAAGCACTTGTTCACGTAAGAAGTGATACTTGATGGGGATGTGCTTGGTCTTGGAATGCATAACATGATTCTTTGAAATAATGATGGCACTTGTATTATCACACATAATGGAGACAAGAGGTGTGCACTTGATTTGAAAGTCTTGTAAGGTTTGCATCATCCAAAGAAGTTGTGTGCAACATGATGTGGCAGCCACATATTCTACTTCTGCTGTAGATAAGGCAATAGAGTTTTGCTTCTTTCTGAACCAAGATACTAACCGGGGCCCCATATAGAATGCTCCACCACTAGTGCTTTTCCGATCATCAACATTTCTGGCCCAATCTGCATCAGTGTAAGCATGAGGAGTAAGATCAGCATTCTTTGGATACCATAGTCCAAAGTCTTGAGTTCCTTGTAGATATTTGAATATTATTTTGACACAATGAAGATGAGACTCTTTTGGATTAGCTTGGAATCGTCCAACAATCCCAACAGCATGCATAATGTCCGGTCTAGTCCCAGTGAGATAAAGTAGACTTCCTATCATAGATCTGTATTCTGGTTGATTCACCATGGGGGAATCATCATGAGAACTGAGATTACATCCGGTTATCATTGGTGTACTTACAGGTTTGCATTCTTCCATGCCATACTTCTTCAGAATTTGCTTAAGGTATTTTGCTTGTGATAAGAATATACCATCTGTAGTTTGATGCACTTGCAAGCCAAGAAAGAATGTTAGTTCCCAAAGTAATGACATTTCAAATTCTTGCTGCATAGCAGCAGCAAATTTCTGACTCATAGATTCTTCATTACTTCCAAAAATTATATCATCAACATATACAACCACAATCAATAGTTTATCATTTTCAATTTTTGTGTATAAGTTGCTATCAGCAGACCCCTTTGAAAATCCTTGTTGGTGAAGATATTTTTCAAGACGATAATACCATGCCCTTGGAGCTTGTTTGAGGCCATATAGAGCCTTTTTAAGTCTACAAACAATATTTTCATCATTTCCTAAAATGAATCCTTCTGGTTGTTCTATATAAACTTCTTCTTCTAGATCACCATTGAGAAATGCAAATTTAACATCCATTTGATAAACGTTGATTTGTTGAAAGCTTGAAAAGGCAAGAAACATTCTTATGGATTCAAGTCTAGCTACAAGAGCAAAAGTTTCTTCAAAGTCTATACCTTCTTGTTGAGTATACCCCTTGTAGACAAGTCTAGCCTTGTTTCTTACAACATCCCCATTCTCATTTAACTTGTTTTTGAATATCCATTTAGTTCCAATGACATTTTTGTTATGAGGTCTTGGTACTAATTCCCAAGTGTGATTCTTTTCAATTTGATCAAGCTCTTCATTCATGGCTTGAACCCAACATTCATATTTGCTAGCTTGATTGAAATTGTGAGGTTCAATAGTAGATAGAAATTCCAGATAGCTAGAAGATCCCACAAGAGTCCATCTTGTTTGTACACCTGATCCCTTATCTCCCAAAATTTGAGATTCTGGATGATTCTTTTGAACATATCTGGATGGAGCCTTTTCAGATAAATCATCTTCAGGTTCTTCATTGGGTTCACTGTCTATATCATTACTATTTGATGTAGAAGGACATAAGTCACCATCGTCTTCATTTGTTATCTGTTTTTCTTCCTTTGGGGCTGCAGGAGACTCATCAATAACAACATCAATACATTCAACAATCTTCCGAAGTCTTTTATTGTAACATTTATATGCTCTACTCATAGAGGAGTAACCAAGAAGTATTCCTTCATCTGCTCTAGGTTCAAACTTGCCAAGTTTTTCATCATTATTTTTGATAAAGCATTTACTTCCAAAAACTCTAAAATGCTTCACAGATGGAGAATTACCATACCAGAGTTCATATGGAGTTTTGTCACTATTTACATGAACATGTGCCTTGTTGAGAATGTTTACCGCTGTATGTGATGCTTCTCCCCAAAATGTGTAAGGTGTTCCAGAATCATCAAGCATAGCTCTAGCCATTTGTTGAACTATTATATTCATTCTTTCTGCTACGCCATTTTGTTGTGGAGTTCCAGCTACAGAAAATTGTCTTTTTATGCCATGTTGTTCACAAAATTCAAGAAATTCATTTGAAGTATATTCTCCTCCTCGATAAGATCTAAGACATTTGAGTTTTAGATCTACTTCATTTTCAACCAGCGCCTTGAAGATCTGAAATTTCTCAAATGCTTCATCTTTGTGCTTCAGCAACCCAATCCAACACATTCTAGAGAAATCATCAATAAATAAGATATAGTATTGTTCACCACGAGGTGAATTTTTCCTCATAGGTCCACATATGTCAGTATGAATGAGTTCAAGAGGCCTACTTGATGATCCTTCCTTGGCATTAAATTGCACTCTGGTTTGCTTGCCGAATTGGCAAGATTTGCATATGATACTTTCAGGTAGAGTAATATTGGGAAGACCATGAAAAGCATTAAGTCTACTTGATTTGTTGATTTGAGAGAAGCTTAGATGTCCCAACCTTCTATGCCATAGCCAGTTTTCTGAAGATTTACTCAAGTAACATTGTTCTTTACAGTTCTTCAATACATATAGGTTGCTTGGAGTTCTTTTTCCTTTTATGATTGTTTTACTTGTATCAAGATCACGAAACACACATTATTTTGAACTAAAGACAACTTCAGTTCCTTGATCACACATTTGAATTACACTTAACAAGTTATGCCTTAATCCATCCACATACATGACATCATTAGCCTTCACCTTATCTTTTAGAAACACAGACCCTTTTCCTTTAATTACAGCAGGAGTATCATTTCCAAAAGTAACTTTCTTTTCCTTTTCTAATGTACTATATGCACGAAGTTTGGTTTTGTCACCTGTCATGTGTCTTGAGCATCCACTATCAATGTAGCATTGATTTTCTTCTCCTTCTGCAAATAACGCTATGCCACAATTTTCGACCTGTAAATCCTTCTTTTTCCATACTTTGGAACTTGAAGAAAAGTGTTCTTTTGGCTGAACTTTGCTCCTGCATTCAGATTATTCATGCCCAAAGTTATTGCAATAAGCACATTCAACTTCATTTAGAAGAGGAGAAAAATTGTTATAGGTATTCTTCTTTGTTTTACTATCAATCTTTTTCTTTCTTGATTCTCTTGTCATGATGGTTTTATATGTAACACATTGAATAGCGTTGTGACCAAAATTGTGACATGAGAAACATTGTCCGTTGAAGAAGAAATTTCTTCGATCATGAAATCTTCTACTTGAATTTACCTGTTGATTGGTGTTTCTTTGAAAGATATTCCTGTTAGTGTTCTTTGAATTGAGATGATCATGCTTTACCTGTAAAGATTCTTTATTCCCTTGCTGAGTGGCAGAATTTTGTAAACCAGCTGTAACTGCTTTTAGATAATTTGGTGTTGAAGCCTGAGAAGATTCCTCGGTATATCCAAGATCTGTCTTTACAAGAGGAGAGCGTTGTACCTTGATAATCTCATTTAAGGTTTTTGATCCTTTAGTAAATCTAAGATTCAGAGTCTTTTCTTTCTCAAAATATTTTCTTAGACTTACCACTTCACATTCTAATTTCTCAATGTGTTTCTTTGCTTCTTCAAACTGCCTTTTCATAGTCTCTATGGTTATCTTCCTTTCTTCTAAGAGTATTTTACATTCTTCTAAGTGTATTTTGAGTTGATTGTTTTCTTCAAGAAAATCATTGTCCTCTAGAGCATCCACAAAAGTATCATTTTCTTCTCTAGATTCAAATTCCATGAGAAGTCTAAGATCTTTTTCACATTCTTCCTCACTATCAGATAACCCATCACTATCTTCATGAGTATAGTAACTTTTTCTAGTGCTAGACCGGTTCTTATTCCTTCTTGCTACTTCTTTCCCTTTTGCAGGTATTTCTTTATAAGGACACTTAGCAGCATAATGACCAACTCTTCCACAATCAAAACATTTGAAAGGAAGCTTACCTCTGAACCGTCCTATGCCAAGTTGAAGTTTCTTTACAAAATTTACCTCATCTTCTTCTGAGATATATCCTGATCCTTCTGCTTCTTGCACTTCTTTCCCTTTTGTAGAAGCTCTAAAGATGGCTTCTTTGACTTCAAATGGTCCTCCTCTTCTCATTTCATATGCAGTTAGTATCCCATGAAGTTGCACCACAGTAAGATTTTGAAGATCCTGTTTTTCTTCAAGAGCAGAAACTTTTGACTCAAATTTTGTTGTTAGAGATCTTAAAATTTTCTCAACCAAAGTAGATTCGGTTATTTTTTCTCCCAGATTTCTCATACGATTTACAACATCATCAAATGTAAAAATAAACTGGCAATACTCTCATCACTATGCATCTTTAAATTTTCATATTCAATTATGAGAGTTTGGAGTTTTGCACTTTTTAACTTTGCATCACCTTCATAACTTAGAATGATTTTGTCCCACATTTCCTTTGTTGTATTTAGCTGTATAACTTTGACAAATTCAGATTCAGTCAGACTTCCCGTTATAGCATTGACCGCCTTTGCATTTTATTCATAATTCTTCTTTTCAGTCGGATCTGTTGGTATTGTAGCTGGATATTGATATCCTTGTTGAACAATGGCCCATACATCTGTTCCCATAGACTGAAGATAGGATGTCATCCTTGTTTTCCAGAAGATTAAATTGCTTCCATTAAAGAGGGGAGGCTTGATAGATGCTGTTCCATCTTGATTGCTCATCTTGCTTGATCTTCCTTCTAGCGGCTAAGCTTTTTCAGAAAGACCTGCTCTGATACCAATTGTTGGGAAAGATACTGAGAGGGGGGGGTGAATCAGTATCTTGATCTGTCAATCAAATTTTTACTTTTCTTTCCTCAAAAACCCATACGCTACTTTACATAACAAAACCAACGTATATACACGGATATTCTTAAGGAAACTCGCGTATGCTTAGATCTCTTATTATGCAGATAATTCATATCTTAGATTATTGCATCATTCACTTATTAGATGTTAGTAAGCAATAAACATGTACAGTAAGAACAGAATAAATCAACACACATAAGCATCACACATGAACACTAGGATTTTAGGTGGAAACCCAATTCGGGAGAAAACCACCGCTGACATCGTCTCAGTCTTCAATATTTATTATAAAGAAAACATCTTACAACTATGTACTGGTGCAGACTCATACCAGCACACAGGCACCCACCTGTAGAAGACTACAACCTTCTCTCGTTTACCAGCCTCTCCTGGAAGGGAGCTACAACCCCCTACTCTCGTTTACCAGCCTCTCCTGGAAGGGAGCTACAACCCCCTGCTCTCGTTTACCAGCTATTACTGGAAGGGAGCTACTACCCCCTTACTGAAGGCTACGACCCTCAGCACCACTGTAGACCACATTTCATCAATTTTCAAACTGGATCAAATAGCTTCAACTCAACCTTTCATTAAACATACTTTGCCCAATGCGTCAAACAGAACAGTGAAACCACTATAACCAGAATATCAAAGATTACCCAGACTTCAGAATAGATATGCAGAAACACATTCAACCATGAGCAAACTTTAGTTCAAATTCCATATGTGCTTTTATTTAAACAGGCCCGCGTATACACGCTCTTTTCATTAGACTAACCCGTGTATACATCTGTGCATTTTCAGTAAACCCTAACTTCCCATACATGCTTTTATCAGATCAGATCCGCGTATAGATTTGTAAATGAAAGCTTTGCAAAACAGACTAGATCTATAAGCTTACCCAGATTTCTTCATTACCTTCAGCAGACTTTGCGCCAGATCTTCACCAGTTATTCTTCTGTAGATCATCTTAGAGAGTCATCATCATCAGATCTAAGGATTTAGAAACATCCATGGGTGCATCATAGATTCAGATTTATCAATCAAGAACAAAGTTCAATCATGCAGATATACTTCAAAGTGAAGTATTCGTTCAATACCCAGACACATGCACACCCTTGCATAATGATCTTCTTCTCCTTATATAGGTTTAGCCTTTATCAATACCATGAGTCAAAACCACACCACTTCCGATGGTATTCCTGGACGGGACCACATAGATAATAAAGCGCTCAATACAATGGGTCAATACCATGGTAACACCCCTTGGTATTCTAAATTTGGAGCGCAAAAGTGAATACGCGACTTGGCACGTACTTTTCCGCGTGCATACGCTACTTCGCCTTAACAAACCCGCGTATGCTTTGTGACACATCATATTTATCATTTTTCTGTCACTTCCTTTCTTCTATTCCTTCTGAGCTGATCTGTAGATACATCATCCTTCCTTTTAACACACAGATACATCATCCTTACATATTTAACACATAGGTTGCTTATTATAGGCAACACATCAAGAAAAAATTCATCAAATAGGTTCGCCGACAGTCTTATTTCATCAAGTAGGTTGCCATCAAGGACAACACATGCCAAAAATCTCCCCTTTAACTCATCAAGAAGGTTGTCATCAACTCTATCAAGTAGGTTGCCATCAAGGACAACACTCTGCATCATATTGCCAACAATCTTATTTCATCAAGTAGGTTACCATAAACTTCATCAAGTAGGTTGCCATCAAGGACAACATATGCCAACAAAACATGCACAACCTTGAGAACAATAGTTCCCAACATATCCAAGGCATATGACGTCTCAAATCCATTTTCTTTACCTTTCATGTTACCTTTCTCATGAATGTTCCTCCACCGTCCATTTACACCAATGGACCCAACCAATCTAACTAATTGTCATATTCTTTCCTTCAACTGCCATTATACATGCACTGAGCTTCATCCAAGTCTTGCATTCCCTGTTGGGTTTCAGGTAGCTCTCGCCAAGCTCCATTAACTTTCCTCCTTCCCCAACCATTTCCCAAGGCTCTCAAAACATCAAAGGAAAGAACCAAAAGTAGCCAAGAATAACAAAGCCATGAAAAACCAATAGCGATATGACACCACAAACAAAGTGGCATGATCATGCACTAGACATAAACAAAATCACAAATAAAGTGTAACCAAATCACAAAGCACCAAAATCATAACCCTAGCAATAAACACCATGAATGAACCCCATGGGTTCCCAATGCTTCCAAGGGAAAGCTCATGGAAGTTTATTTTTCCATGAAATCCCTTGCATCATACTTCCATAAACACATAATTGTGCATAAATAAAAATAACAATGTATCGTTTACCTTACCTCGATGTGCCAAGCACGTTTCCTTGTAACTGAACACATCCATGCCATATCTCAAGGGACTCCAACTCCCTTGATGGATCCAACTATAACTAGAAACACGATAATATACCTGTCAAATACATGTTCAAGAATATAATGCATATCCACATAATTTTAGACAAGATCAAGGTTATGAAGACTTCCTATACTCATGCAAAATACTCGTTCGTTTGGAATTTTCATTTCCAAACATAGCCAAAGGAATTCTCACCCAATTCCTTTCTTTTTCCTTTTTACCTTGCTGCAATCGAGTCTTGTGATATGTTATCACATCACCCAACCATTAGTTATATATAAACAAATCAACTTACCTTGTCATGCTAATACCAAGAATGTTGTACTACAATTGTTCACACATGCCAGCCACATGTTCCAAAGATCAAGACATCATATCTATCAATTTTAAATCATCCTTTACCACAACTAACAACCATGTCATAATCAACTCATAGCCATACGAAATAATGCTACAACTATCACCTACTATACACAACTATCTCAACACATATTGTGTTAGTACAACCATCTTAGAACAAAATCATTCCTTCATGCAAACTTATAGACACATGCTCATATCATACATTTATTCAAACATTCAAATGAATTATAAACATACCATGTTAGATAAATCAACTATAAGACATAATAAGATTCATACCTCAATGTATCTCAGGGGAGGTTATCACATCTGCACAAGTCAGTTGAGATTAGTGTGACATAATATCGCGATTATATCGACTCATACCTGAGTATCATAACCACAATCATATGCATAGAGAAATATAGATTAGCATGATACATATAACATCAAGATCCTAAGTAAAATGACCATAACCATCATGCATATGACCACAATGCATATAAAAACAAGTTAACTATCATGAATGAATATCCGACGAATGTGCATATGACCACACTGAACAACTAGCATATATAAAAACCATTAAACAACATACTTGCATGCCAAACATACAAACATGTATGAAGATCTTCTCTTACCTCGAGGTCCAATGCTGTAACCTCGCCTTGATAATCTACCTCTCATGCTCTATGTCAACTAACATATCAACATCATAACATACCAACAACATCACGATGACACAAACTACATGATCACCACTATGCATGCCTGACCTACCATGCATGCATAACCATAACCATGAAAATGCATGCATAAAAACATATATACACTAACATGCATAAAAATTTCATATACAGTCGACACGCATTCATGATAACACATCCCGACATCAACATCATCAACTTCTACAAGACACCACAATTCTAACATTGACCACCATCATGAAAACATATAAAACCTTCATGCATGCATGAAAACCACATTTCGCCTATCCAGTCCAAGAGTTGAACGATACTTTGATACCACCCTGTGGTATCAGATATGAACCAAAGAGAACGAAAACCAGATACCACCCAAAGAGAACAAAACCTGCTCTCATAGCACCCTCTAACCACCCCCCTACCACATTTACCCAAAATATCAGTCCAGTGGGGTAAACATGTGATGAGAGGCTACTATGATGTGACTCAAATCCCCATGTATAGTAAAGGAAGTGGAACTGACAAAAAAAAACCAATTCGACCTTCTTGAGGAGCTACAAACACTTCAGGAGGCAACCAACCCTTCCAGGTGCTTAACACTAGAGACAAATTGTCATTTTTATGATCTGGACCCTCTCCCATAACAAACCATGCATGCAACTGAGGCATTCTAGTTGCTCCCACAACAATAAATGCCAATGACTATGGATTTTTTCAGGCAGTTCAGAGCCAATGAACCCATATTCCAAGCCACTTTTTCAGGGCTAGGGCTAGGGCGATTGCCCAAAACTTCATGAAACTTTTACAAATGATAAACAACAATGGAATAAGGTTACTAATGAAATCACTGGTAAAAGTACTTGATCTTACCCCTACTATCCATGGCAGGAATTTTATCAAACATGTCACAAATATGTAATCTATAGGTCATAACAACAGATCAGAGCATACAGGTCTCATACTTATCTGAGATTCGTAAATAAGAAATTATGAATTATCAAAATAGCTGCATTATCATCTATTAGGTAATTTGTTCATTATTCATTCATTTTATAATAAAAACATGATAAGAGCCATACATCAAGGCTTTCATAAAACATCCTCATAACCAACATATAACCAATAAAAATATCAAGGATATAAAAACTATAAAAACCACATATGAACAAGTACATTTACACATGAAATACCAAACGAGAAGGAGATCTTATTAATGAATGAATAATCCAACCAAGCTAAGGACTTCCACGAACCACTTGAACACAGATTAGGCTGAACCAAATATTTCTTTCAGCCAACCACCCCCATGCCATATTCCAAGCATGAATGTGGGATCTCATGAAACAAATCAGGAAAAACTAAACTAGGGCTTCTAGAGGCCAAACCCTCTCAACTCTCAACCAATGATTCCACCTCATGGTCCAGGGCTCCAGAGAATTTGTTCCAACCAAGGATTCCAAGACTAGTAACTCAACCCACAACTGCAGACTTCCACAAACCACTTGACCATAGATTGTGCTGAACCAAATATTTCTTTCATCCAACCACCCTCGTGCCATATTCTAAGCATGAATGTGGGATCTCATTAAAAAAATAAAGCAAAACTAAACTAGGGCTTCCAGAGGCCAAACCCTGTTGGGAAAAATATTGAGAGGGGGGGTGGTGGGGTGGGGGGGTGGGATGGGGCGGTGAATCAATATTTAAATCTCACACAGACTTTTAATTTTTTTTATTGAATTCTATA
The DNA here is from genome assembly GCA_034641835.2 of Pinus albicaulis. NCBI lineage: Eukaryota > Viridiplantae > Streptophyta > Pinopsida > Pinales > Pinaceae > Pinus > Pinus albicaulis. The sequence goes on along the minus strand of CM076578.1, from coordinate 1,545,822,220 downwards.
TGTGACTTACTTAAGCCAACTAGCGTATGTATGCGACTTGTATTTAGGAAACTAGCGTATGCCCAATGAGCTTATAAATTAGATAAATATTTAGTAACTTTACTTAGACTAATGTATTAATGATTCATTAGACATTTAGTAAGAAATAATAATGTGCAGTAAGAATATAATAAATCATCACACATAAGCAACACACATGAACACTAGGATTTAAGGTGGAAACCCAATGTGGGAGAAAACCACCGCTGTTGTCGTCTCTGTCTTCAATATTTATTATATAGAAAACTACTTACAATATTGTACTGGCACAGACTCATATCATCACGGAGGCACCCACCTACAAAAGGCTTCTACCTTCACTTGTTCTCCAGCTACTACTAGAAGGGAGCTCCAACCCCCTGATCTTGTTTACCAGCCACCACTGGATGGGAGATTTGATCCCCTACTCTCATTTACCAACCACTACTGGAAGGGAGCTACAACCCCCTAATATGATAACCAACTCCTACTAGCATGAAGCTTCGACTTCCTCATTGAAGGCTCCAACCCTTAGCACCACTACGAACCACGTTTCATAAATTTTCACATTGGATCCACTGGCTTCAATACATCACTGTTTGTAGGCCTCTTTTCATCTAATTTTCAGATTGAACCCACTACACTCATTTAAGCCCAATATCAAACCAAAACATATAATTGTACCAGATCATTCAATAAATCATCAATCAACCAATCAATCACTGATATTTAATCATAATCAACTAGCAACACAATCAATACTAAAAAAACCCAGATCTATATGAAGACATCATTGATAGACAAAAGAAACACAACAAAACTGATCAAACATTTTCTTCAGCATTCTTAAGCAAAACCCTGGCTTGCATATGTTCCTTCTAGTAGACTTATCCGCGTATGTACGTGCTTATCCTGAAACCAAATTGCTTATAGATCTCAACATATTACTGAACATATACGCTACTCTGCAGAACCAAAATCGCGTGTATACGTGCCTTCCTCATGTCAAACTCACGTATATATTTGTAAATAATTCAGGGCTTCACAATACTTCAGAACTTCAAACTTACTCAGATCATACCCTTCACTATAACAAACATGTGGCAGACCACAAATCTAAACATCTCATAAACATATCATGCAAATACATAGTCATTTCATGTCTAGAGATCCTAATCTGTCATTGTATTCATGAGTGCATCATTATTTCATATCTATTAGTCAACTATAACCCATACCATATAAATATACTTTAGATTTAAGTATTCATTCATCACCCTTATTCATGCACACTTAGCACTTTGATCTTCACCTCCTTATATAGTTATATCTTTATCCAATACCATGAGCCAAAACCACAAAAGTACAGATGGTATTCTTGGACAAGATCAAATAGCGATTATTGCACTCAATATTGTGGGCTAATACCATGGTAAGGACCCTTGGTATTGTTAAATTAGAATGCCAGCATATACGTGACATTGCGTCTTTGTATCTACATGTATACATGACTTTGACTTGACGAACCTGCGTATGGATATTCAAATATTCACCTTTAATAAACTTCTGATTATGATCTGCAAACCTATGTCTAATCATTATGTCATTCTGTTGCATCACTCTGTCACCTTTGAATTGATTTGTGAACTCATCCACTTACCATATAATTGATCTGTTATAAGTGGGTTTCCATCAAGGACAACACATGCATCATAATGCCAACAATCTCCCCCTGTTGACTTGATGGAAACCATGTTGGTGTTTGATCAACACAACCTGTAGATACCTACTAGACACATCAATATAAGCATCATTCAAACACCTAGTTACTCTCCCCCTTTGACATCAAGGGCCAAGGGTGGACCAATGTTGAAACATGCTGAATCTTCATAAATATTTTCAATGAAGTACATGAGTCTATAACTCAACTGAGTATGAAATTTCCTATCACTAAGGACTATACTTACATCAATAACCCAATTAAGTGGGGTTACATATTTGACTCAACCACCCAACCAAGTGGAATTATATATTTGACACAACCACCCAACCAAGTGGGATTACATATTTGACATGACATTAAAAGTCCATACGTGAATGAATATAACAAGGATTAAATCATTGGTGTTTACATGACCTTTACATTAAACGGAAAAAAAATTACATTTATAACGAATACCAAAAGACCTCAATAGTGAGAGATCAAGACCATGATAAACAACTACCATATATTGAATCATATCTGCACCATAAGTATCTGTCAGAAATAACATGGGTAAATTTCAATATCACCAAATTTTGTCCAAGTTTACAATAATATATTTATGTAGAGATCAACTATCAACTCAATTTCTTGACTTCATCCAAGACAACTTGCCTTTTTCCCTTTGTAGGAATATCCCCAAACCATGTTCATCAAGGAAACATATGTGGGAACCAAGTATATCATCATGAAATAAGATAGAGCAGTGAAGAATCATATCATATAGCATGAGTAAACAACATAGACATGCATTAGATACATATGTGAGAACCAATCATTAAGAAAAGACAATGTAGCCATGTATCCAAGTATCATATAAGCATATCAATAACCATGTCTTCATGAAACTTGCAACAACATCATATTCTTGCCCCAATATGAAAGAAGAGTTATCATACCAGAACCACTTCCTAAATAATCAATATGTATCTACCAATCATCCCTGTGATCTATTATCACAAAGGTATTCATGTTTTAGACTTATTCCATTTGCATAATCATGATGTAACATGTGTAGGAATCAAGCATAATAGGCATCATTCATGACAGTAGTCATAAATAACAAGATCTCCATGTTCTTTCCTCATATCTGAATCATTAGTAATGCATCAAATCCATGTGCTTAGATAAAGATAATCTTCTACAAAATATGATCAAGGCTCATCCATAATCTCATCATAAGCAATCCATGTATCATGACAAAAATATAACATCATTACAACTACTACATGAGCATCACAAGTATTAAATAATCATAATTCCAACCATGCATCATTAGCAGTAAGGCTAGTGCTCCCCATGAACCTGTGCTAAATGTTCGTTGTCAAGTCTGACCACATCAAATCATTCATTAAAGAATCTCCATAAATCAGATAATCATCAATGTGAAAATCATAACTCAATACCATATTATCAAACTATACCTATCAACATCAGACCAAGAAAATTAAATCATAACTGTCAGTACAATGTCAGAATCTGTTCTTGAGTCTGTCTCAATGTTTTTCTATCAAAGAAAAACCATACGCGACTGTCTGTAAATGGATTCGCGTATATACACGGTTTGAGTTCATGAAACATGTACAAAAAGTGAAATACTGAAAATTTCATAGCTTCAACTCCCCTTGAGCTTGTACAGTATGTACCTGTCTTCTGTTGTCACATTAGATCCACTATCAGAAATATAAACAACTAACATTTATGAACCAATATTCATATATTGCAGTTAATTATAACAATATTCTTTCAAGAATGATGAATTGCAATGGGAACTATCTTCTTTCAGTCTGAGTCTGAATCCTCCTTACATCTGCGAGAGGTCAGATATTTAAACACATATAATTTATCAATGTTTATGTATCCCCTTTCTATGACCTTTCCAGTTTCTTCGTCCATGACCTTGCATTTGGTTGATGTGAACACAATCACATTTCCTTTATCTACCATTTGGCGTACACTTAATATGTTTTGTTTTAGGCCTTGAACTAATAAAGTATCAACTGGCTTTCTATTTTTGTTATTCTAGCTCTACCTTTTCCCAAAAATTTTGCTGGAGCATCATTTGAAAGAATAACCTTACCATATTTATTTTTCTTGAGAGACTCCGTCTTACTCTTATCACTAGTCATGTGATGAGAACATACTCTATCGATGTACCATTCATCCTCATTTTTAAATGCATAGAGAGCAAGACCACATCTTATCTCTTCTTCTTTATTCTTGTTAACATGAATGTTGGTGGATACATATTTCTTCAGTCTTATAATATCATCTGTTTGTCTTCCATGTTGTGTTTGGTGATTCATTGATTTGTTCCTACATTCTTTTTCTACACGCCCAAAATTGTTACAAGAATAACATATTATGTGACTAGAAAAGGGAGCAGAGGAATCATAATAAGTTTGCCTCATGTTCCTTCTATTGAAATCAACAACTTTATGTCCAAATTTGTTGCATGAAAAACAATAACCCTTAAGAAACTTGAGTACTTGGGAGTTGTTGGTCTTTCTATGTAGTGTCTATTTGTCTGCGACTAAAACAATATGCTTCTGCAATTGGCTGTGACATGTCCATAATTATGACATATAAAACATTCAACACTATTGATCAGAGGAGAGAATCGATTTATAATTCTATAGTTAGGTGCGAATTATTTCCTTTGAGGATTCATGATTGTCGGTTGACCTTTTGTCTCTTTAAACACTTAAGGTTTTGTATTGATATCCTTTGAATCTTTTGTACTGTCTTCTAAACTAGATTCTCCTTTAACAGTTTCATGAAAACCAAGACCAAATTTAATGGCAGGAGACCTTTGAATACTAAGAATATTATCCAGAATCTTAGTACTATCTTGAAATCTCAAGTGTTTATCCTTTTCTTCTAATTTAACTTTTAAAATTTTTACCTCAACCTCCAATTTTTGGCATTGCTTCTTCATACCTTTTTTGATCCTTCTTCCTTCTTCCACTTGGTCATTTAATTTTAGAATCTCTTCTTTCAGCCCATTTTCTTGTTCTTCAATTTTTTTTTGAAATTATTCATTCCTCTTATTTGATTTTTCAAGATCTAATTTGAGAGAGATGATTTATGCTTCAATTCCTTCAGTGTTAATGGTTTCTTCATCCTGCAACCTTTTACACTGGTCAATTTGTTCTTTGTTCATTTGCTCAATTGAGTTTCTTTCTTGTAACTGATTATTCAATCTAGTAATCACATATTTGTAGATACATTCTCTTTCATTAAATATAATTTGGTGATCTTTAGCTTCGTTTTTGAGTTTAGAAATTTATGCTTCTAGATCCATAATATTATTTTCACTTTCATATTCAGTATCTTCAATATTTCACGAACAAGGAAGTGGATCACAAGAAAAACAACCCATACTTGTTTTATCTTCTTCATTTATTTTTGCACACATTGTATGAGTTTTATTCTTCCTTTGAATAGCCTTCTTCTTTTTCTTCCTTCCCATTGCAACGGATCTTCTTCAAGCGATCAAGTTTCTTCTGAAGGACCTGCTCTGATACCAATTATTGGGAAAAATACTGAGCGTGGTGGGGGGCGAGGGGGAGGTGAATTAGTATTTAAATATCACTCAAACTTTTACTTTTCTTTACTGAATTCTATACGTGACTTTACTTAAGCCAACTAGCATATGTACGTGACTCGCATTCAGGAAACTAGTGTATGGCCAGTGAACTTATAATTCAAATAAATCTTTAGTAACTTTACTTAGGCCAGTGCATTAATGATTCATGAGAAATTTAGTAAGCAATAATCATGTGCAGTAAGAACAGAATAAATCATCACACATAAGTAACACACATGAACATCAGGATTTAAGGTGGAAACCCAATGAGGGAGAAAACCATCATTGCTATCATCTTTGTCTTCAATATTTATTATATAGAAAACTTCTTACAATATTTTACTAACACAAACTTATACCAACACATAGGCACCCACCTGCAGAAGGCTGCTACCTTCACTCGTTCTCCAGCTGCTACTGGAAAGGAGCTCCAACCCCCCGATCTCGTTTACCAGCCACCACTTGATGGGAGCTTCGAACCCCTGCTATCGTTTACTAACCAATACTGTAAGGGAGCTACAACCCCCTGATCTGATCACCAACTCATACTGGCAGGAAGCTTTGAATTCCTCACTGAAGGCTCCAACCCTCACCACCACCACCTACCATGTTTCATAAATTTTCACACTGGATCTAGTGGCTTCAATACATCATTGTTTGTAGGCCTCTTTTCAACAGGTTTCCAAACTGGACCTACTACACTCATTTAAGCCCAATATCAAACTGAAACATATAACCGTACCAAATCATTCAATGAATCATCAATAAACCAATCAATCACTGATCTTTAATCATAATCAACTAGCAACATAATCAATACTCAAACAACCCAGATCTATATGAAGACATCATTGAAATATATCAGAAACACAAAAAATTGATCAAACATTTTCTTCAACATTCTTAAGAAAAACCCTAGCTTGCATACGTGCCTTCCGGTAGAATTATTTGTATATGTATGCACTTATCCCGAAACCAACTCGCATATAGATTTCAACATATTACTGAACATATACGCTACTCTGCAGAACCAAACTCGCCTGTATACATGCCTTCCTCATGTCAAAATCGCGTATAGATATGTAAATAATTCAGGACAACACAATGCTTAAGAACTTAAAATTTACTTAGATCATACCCTTCACTGTAGCAAACATGCATAAGACCACAAATATAAACATATCATAAACAAATAGTGCAAATACACAATCATTTTAGGTCTAGAGATCCTGATCCATCATTGTATTCATGAGTTCATCTTTATTTCATATCTATCAGTCAACTATAGACCATACCATACAAATATACTTCAGATTGAAGTATTCATTCATTACCATTACTCATGCACACTTAGCACTTTTATATTCACCTTCTTATATAGTTAGAGCCTTAGCCAATATCATGGGCCAAAACCACAAAAGTGTCGATGGTATTATTGGACAGGATCAAATAGTTATTATTGCGCTCAATATTGTGGGATAATAGCATGGTTAGGACCCTTGGTATTGTTAAATTAGTGCCCCAACATATACAAGCCTTTGCGTCTTTGTACCTGTGTCTATACATGACTTTGAATTGACGAACCCACATATAGATCTTCAAATATTCACCTTTAATAAACTTTTGATTATGATCTGCAAACCTCTATCTCATCATTCTGTCATTTTTTTCCATCACTTTGTCACCTCTGAATTTATCTATGAACTCATATAGTTACCATATACTTGATCTGTTATACCTGGGTTGCCTTCAAGGACAACACATGCATCATAATGCCAACAAACCCTCTCAACCCTCAACCAGTGATTCCACCTCACGGTTTGGGTTTTTTCCAAACATTCAACTTGGATTATGTGTCCCATGACCTTGGTCATATATTTTTTATATGAATTTAGGATGTTAGATCTAAATTGTGGAGGAGTTGTGGCAATCTTGATTATTTGAGTTGGTTATTGTATGCAATAAGAAATGTAAATAGAGGTAAGAAATAACAAACTAATAAAGAGTGACACAACCTCATGTATTGTGGAAAAATTAATTATCTTAACTCCTTAAGTTAAGGATACAGAACCAAACAATATAGGTTTATAATCACAATATAAATCATGATGGAACATGCGGGAATCATTGGAAGCCTTGTACGGTGTTATCCTCCACAATGTTCCAAGGATGAGAATGAAAACCGACAGATGTAACATCGAACCACTTGTGATTTGCTAGCTAGCCCTACCAAATCAGAAAGGGCTCTCTCTGTGATATTGTAGCCAAAATATGATTGAAGAAGGGTAACATATATTAGGCTAGGTCTGAGCTCTAGGGTTTTGAAAATTTAGGGTTTTTTCTGGATCAAGAGGAGAGGCAAAGGAAATTAGGTCAGATCTGAAAGATTACAATTCCAGGGATACAAAGAGGCATGGTAGATATTTTCAATGGCACTTAAAGGATTTTCAATTGTAGTGTAGGGTGGAAAAGCAGAGGATCAAAATGAGCATGACTAACCTGAATTCATTTATCAGAAGATGAGTTACATAAGCATGAAATTCCTACCAAAACAGAGCATATGCATAGAGAATTTTGTTTAACATATTATAGGAAAGTCACTGAAAATCATAGATATGGAAAGAAGATGAATCAAGCATTCATAAAAGTGAATTGCAGTAGAAAAACTATGCCATAAAATCATACCACATGAATCCCTATATAATAGCTGCAACTGAACCTTTATTTATCCAAATATCAAATGTAAACAAAGCTCAAAGCCTTCTATTCTCTCATGTCCAACCTTGATTATGAAAAAAACTAGATACAAATAGCTAAAACCATATTACCATATCTTAGGGGTCGAATCCCTCAAGATAGGATCAGTTTATACAAATTTCTACAACAACACCTAAGACTAGGGAAATTAAAACAAACACCTCCTTTTAGCCTTTGACAGTCCTACCCATCATAAATGAACCTCAAAATTACATCAAAATGTCATTTACAAGCCTATTTACATTCATATACCTCAGATAAACTCAAAACAAGATGAATTACATCACGAAAATCCAAATTTGACTGAAACAACTCAAAAAATTAACCAACGGGGAAAAATGCAACGCCAACAGGGAAAAGCGCAACACCACTAGGGAAAAGCACAACACCATATTGATGAGGACTTTTGACTGCCTTCTTGAGCTCCAAATCCAGATATGAAGGTACCATTGGAAATATTAGGATGTATAGTTGTCATTAGACTCCTCAAGAAATAAAAATGACCTCTCCAAGGCTGAGAAAAATACAATGTCCCAAGGTCGCTCCAAAAGCGCAGCTCCTGGGTCAAAAAGGTGGCAGAAAGTGAATTTTGGCATGTTTTTTGAACTTTTCTCCCAATCTATTTTCTAACATGGCACCAAAAGTGGATAGTTGTGATATGCAGGTCAATTATCTATCCAATGATGTGAATTTTTCCTCATTTGGACCTCTGAGGGAAAAGCGTAGTTAAGGCGCTACACTTTTGGCTGAACTGATTTTTCTGTGTTAAGACAAAAACACTAAAAATTTCAAAATTTGAAAAATTTGCTCCAAGTTTACCAAAATTGCCCCATGAAGCTAGGAGATGATCTCTCAAGAAATGAGGGAGGCCTTAGCCAACAAATCAAGTTTTTTCTTCTCCTTTTGCCTTATTAGGGTTTCCTTCAATTTTTTCTTCAATTGTTTGATTCTGATTTGAGAGATCTTATTTATTTTGAAATAATGCATGACCACGTGTCTTTGAAGCTTGTTGTTCCTCTTAGCCCTGCTTATCCAAGTGGAAATTGACCTTGTCAAGCCAAAAATTCTTATTTTTCTCAATTTCGGCTGCAATTAGGCCATCAAAGTCCTCTTGACCTAATGGCAGAGTTGGCTCTCTTTGCTACTCTAGTGCCATCTTGAGACCTCTTGTTCTTGGTCTCCTTGGTTTGAACTACTCTTCTTGATCCTATAAATCACCAACATCAACAATTGCCTTACCTTTGGCATCATCCTTCTCCAAATCTTCTTTGCGCTTTCTAAGTAAAAGTTGCTTGACTTGGAGTTGTTTGTTTTCTTGCTGACGGAAGGTGATCATGAAGTCTGCCTTGGAAAAATTGTCCTTAGCTCTCTAATCTTAGCCTTTTTCTCCTGGATTATCTACTGATATGATTTTACCTCCTCATGTACTTCTAAATCTTCCATATGACTATCAAATTGTACCTGTGCTTCTTCATGCAATGGTGCCTCATGTGCCGGTGTATCTTCAACTATTGTAGTAGGCTGAGCCCTTTCAATTTTGGAAGGAGGAAAAATCATCCTCTTCCCTCTAGTGTAGGTCTTTTTTACCTCAGCCCTAGGTGTCCTTGTTATAGGTTTTCTTTTGGAAGCAACTTCTTGTTGCCTTGGTGAAGTCAATGGTGTGGAGTGACTGCTTGACTGAGTTGGACTAGGCAAGAGTGAAGTTGAATGCATGAAACCATCCCAAGACAAGTTCACCTGTGCAAGCTGATGAAAAACAAGGATATTTACCATGCCATGATGGAACAAGCTAGCATGATGATCCTCTCCTTTGCTATGTACCTTCTCTGCCATTTTGATCATGCTTTTGTAAAGGTAGTGAGGTAAGTTGAGAGCCTTTAGATCGGTGAAATGAATCAATAGTATCACATGATACTGATATAACCTGGAGAATGTACCCTCACATGTGAAAAATTTCATGATCATTTTCATGATAGGGGCATACTTTTCAAGAAAGTGTCTGAATGGAAAGATGTGCTTTGGAGCAACTTTGTATGGAGGTTTCAAAAGCATATTGTAATTTTCAATGTCTAGGTTTATTTTCTTGAACCAAAGTTCACCATTGTTTGCAATCCTTGTAGCTATGGAAATAGGCTCTGCTAAAATATTGAACACAATCCCTGCAATGGTCACCTTATCTCTCCTTAGACCAGTGGCAAAAGTGCTTGTGATCTTGTCATTGAAACCAAGTTCTTCAACCTGTTGGCAAAAGGCAAGGAAACTTGCATCTTGGAATGATTTATTAAGAAATGGTGTAGCTATGACATCCCGTGCTATAGTGGGTTCATACATGATGGTCTGACCTCCCTTATGCCTCCTCTTCTCAGTGGTCTCTGAATCCATAGTAACCCTAGCTCATCAGGAGGGGAAATTAGGGTTTAGTGTAGGGAAAAACAACGGATTTTGGGAAGTTTTAGAAATGGAGGGGAAAGAATGGGTTCAAGGGAGTCTAAATTCTTGGGAAAATTTAGGGATGTAGGGATAGATGTTAGGGAGTGGGGGGAAGTGGAATTCTAGGAAATGAATGAGGGGAAAGGGTGAAAAAGGGCAAAACACAACCCTAGCCTAGGAAAGTGTAGTGTAGGCTAGAGTTTGGGGGAAAATGATGAAAATGAGGGATAGGGGTGAGGGAAAATGTTTAGGAAGGTATATGGGAGGTGGGGGGGGGGGGTGAGTGAGCTTGAATGTGAGGGTTCTTCTCAACAAATTGACCAAACAAACTATGAGACCAATAAAATGCAACAAACCCTAGGAGAAGGAATTCTGAGCTTTCTAAGCATGCAGTGAACTGATTGAGAGGTGTATAATGATCCACTTACTTGTACTTGATGTGCTGAAACCTATATTTAATGAAGCAACCACTGAAAAGAGGAAATCTCCCTTCCTGAAGAAAAGCGCAACACTCTTGAGAAAAGTGCAGCATAGCCAGTGATATGCACAACACAACAATGAGACTTGTGTTTTGAGGTGAAATTTAACTTCTCTGAGAGCTGAGAGGAAATTCAATGGTGGAGAGATGTCTTATGAGAGGGAAATGAAAAATAAATGAGATTTATTGGTCTTCTTATAGGCTGGAAATTGATTTTTTCCCTTGGTGGTCATGTGGCCTCACCTTATCTTTTCATCAATTGATTTGATGCCTTGTGTATTGTAGGTTAGGAACCTTTTTACATATATTACATCATGATAGAGATAAAAACACACTTTAGAAACCTTTATTAAATAATTTTTGCTATTACTACTCCTTTAAATGATGATTTGATGCTGAAATGCCCTATTTTCATGATTTTGACCCTATGACCTAATGATGACACTAGATGGAAGAATGAGCTGAATGATGACTAAGATGACCAAGATACTTTTGCAAAGGGCAATGACCTGACCATATTTATGCTTATTGACCATGGGACTGAAATGAGTAGTAATGACCTAGCTATACTACCCAATGATCAAATTTTTATTTGAAGACTTATTGCAACTATAAAATTTTTCCCTAAGACCCTATCAATCATATGAAAGAGCATAATTTGATCACCAGTGATTGACAGGACTGCCAAACACTAACATACGATAGAGAAGACATACTAAGTAGATGATAGCTTGCACTTCATGCATGTGATGGGTAAACAACCATATTAGAAAGAACATATGAGCTCAAGAAAAAGTTGCAAGATATGAACCAACAACTTATGTATAATGAACATGAACTGAAAGTTGAACTTTAGTTCACTTAGGTGTTGTTATTGAGGAAAATGTTAAAAGACCAAGTTGGGCTTGTTTGAGATTTTTCACAAGGAAATGAAGATCATTTTCGAGGATAAAATAAGATTCCAAGAAAACTTAAGATATGGGAAAGAATGCAAACCCTTGTATGTAACCATCATATAATGTCAACCACAAATTTTAGGAAATGGGGCAACACCAAGAGATAGACTTGATAAAAAATGAGATTAGTCAATAAGCGAGTTGGTCACCTAAAATATTTGTTTTCTTATACGAAGTTACGTATAAATATAGTAGAAATTTTACTATTATAATTAGAGTAGAAATTATACTTGAGTATATGATTTTCTACTTGGGTGAGAATATAATAGATGATGTGTATTGTGTTATTGGAAGTGTGTTATGCAATTGGAATGACCATGGCACCATGGAAACCCTTTCCATTTATGTGGAGATTATAAGGGAGAATTTCTTACCTCAATATTTCTATGTTGTTATATTTATCTGAGTGATAAATGTGCTATGTACAGTGAGTACGACATATAAATGTTGCTAATGCAAGTGCTAATAATTGGTTGTATGCAAGTCTCTGAAGGCATGCATGGGACGCAAAAGTGAATAATGCATAGTTGTGCATATATACATACTGGAATGTAGTTGTGTCATAGCATACACACATGCTATCACATCTATACTATATGTGGCAAAGTGACTAACTATGGTTGTTGTTGTTCGTGTAACCACGAATTGCCAAAGACAAGAAGATACTCGTCTAGGAGCTAGTGCGGGGATGGTATAAGCTCCCATGAGGCACAAAATGAAAAGGTGAAATCATATATGTCGATGGCGTTCATATATGTATGATGGATAATTCCAATATTTCACATGTATGATGATAGAAATTTTATTAAGAATCCCTTTAATTTTGTTGGATATTGTAAGTGTTAATTGATGATATCTATAGGAATAAATGTAGTTAATACCTAGGCAGGCTATGGAAAAGGAAAGAGGCTTGACTCATTGTTGATGGTGCTAGATGCCGCCAACATTGTAAGTGTATCTCCCTGACGTGAAGTCCCAATTAGACCTCACACCATCTAGTGTAGGAGTCCCATTTGGTCATACGGTCTAACCACCATTGAAAATGATTTTAAATATATGCCTTGGTAACGGTCCAACACAAGATAACACAAAAATACTTTGGGGCAGCAATAATATATGCTTTATGAGACACACAATGTAAGGTGTAAGAGGGAGACTTCCACAATTGGAGAGGGAAATGAGGCAACGATTAGAAAAGCAATAGTATTATCCTAAAGGGAGACCCGAGAGGAAAGAGAAAGACTTGTTGGATACCTGAAGATTAGTCTACATAATAAACAACAATCATTAAAGCATAACTACATTAATTCAATAATAGGCATAACTAATAAATGAATTATTTCATTAACTTAACATGTTATTAAATAAACATATACCATAAAAATAATCCAAATACTACAACTACATCCCAAGTACATTGTTACATAGATGAAACATTGTATCCTGTAGTGGAACATGAAGCCACATCTTTCTTATCGAAAGAATGATCTATCTCCTATGTATAACAAGAGTAGCCAAGGCATGCAAAAATATGTCTCATGCATGCACCCAGGAATGGCACATGTCTCTGACATAAAGAAGTGCGCTTAAGGGGGAAAACTTGCTCAACATGAAGGAATGCACACTTGTTTAGCCTGAAGGAGTGCGCTCAAGTTGAGTACATGTATTCACCAACTTGGAGTGCAATTTTTATTTTCTAAGTGATTTTCTTGCTTTTGTTTTCTTTTTCCGTGATTTTGAGTGTTTTTTAATTGTGTGCATGGAGAGAAGGAAAGTTTCTAAGTCAGGAAAGATCATGAGTTCAACTAACCATGGAATAACTAATTCAAGCACTTCTAATGGTTAAGTGACGATGCTTAGGAAACATTGACTTAGGAGGATGTGACTCTAGGAGAAAACACACAAATAAAAATCAAACAACATGATGACACAAGGGGGCTTGAAAAGACAACTGATGTATGATCCAAAATTGACATAGGAAAATTTTTTGGAGGGTCATTATTGTGGAGACAACACACGTGAAATTGCTTCAACACTTTGATGCATTCACAAAATTGAATTCTTATGTTGACTTTGTTATGAGAACATAACTAAGGTAAGTGAATACTTATGCCCATGATTTGAAAAAGAATTCCATGTGTGAGACCATGTTATTATTGGACTTTGGAAATCCTATATTTTTGCAGATATATCCAATGGTATCCCCACTTGTATCAGTGTACTAGACTATAACCTTATTTCCTACATTGAAGAGAACTGGAAGGAAATGATGCTCAAGGAACTATTTAGGAGAGAAAAGGAAATACCTTCATTTGTATTGTGTTTGGCTAAATAGGAAGGTGTATAGATGGCTGAATAAGCATTAGAAAGGTGGTTTCATGATGTCTTGAGGTGTTAGATAGGACTTACAACTTGTCATGATGGATTACATAATTTGATGATATGGTATTTTATGTAAAGATAGCATGCATCAAGTGGATCTTGTGATTATGATAGTAGATGCACAAATGTTTGATTATGTTGATAATTTCAGGTGTTGATAATGCCATATTTGATGAATAATATTTCATTAGAGTAAAAATGTTAACAACTGAATGATTTAATTGTTTTCATTATAGCTATGAGAACATTGTATATGTTGTTTTTCATGTGGATCTATCCAAAATTTTAGCCATTTTTGACATCATACAATTAAGGAGGCAGGGGCATACTTATTACTAAATACAACATGCAGCTGGGAAACACAATATCATCACATTGTAGCGACCCTAAAATTACATTAGTTAGCATAGTTTTAGCTTGTGCACATTTATCATCTTTGCAAAAAATAAATTGAGAATCCAGCTTGTGTTCCTGCAATGGTTATGTTGAGATTCAACAAGATGATGATCCTAGTGAAAATTAAGCACCTTCACTAGGTGGGGCCTATAGGCTATTTTTAGGTGTATGTCTATTTTTAGAATGGTGAGCATATTCTAAAATTAGCAGGATGCTGATTCTAGATGACTGAGAAAATTCTATCTTTAGATGAGTTTCTATTTTTAGAACATGGGCGAAGTCTATTTATAGATTGCATATCTAAAAATAGAATGCATGTCGATTATTATTAGCCCTTAATGATAATCAGGCAATAAATAATAACTTATTCTCTTGAAGCACTTGATTTCAATTAACTGATGTGGCAAACTAGTTAGCTAAAGGAATTATGAGTTGCAAGGTTGATTGGTGACTCATGCATGATGGACTTCGTTGTAACTGAGTGTGACAAAGTTGTAATAGAGTTGGAAGAATAGTTATGGGAGTTTTTATTTAGTTTAACTCAGTTAAGTGAGTTAAACTCAGTTGTGCTAGTTGTAACTAAAGATACACTAGTGAAAGATGAGTGAATTAATTATTTAATTAATTCAAAAGTAGTGTCTTACTTGCAACTGAAGAAATACAATAGTTAACTACTTGCATGTTAGATCCAGTGGAGACCCAGTGGAGACATAGGTGAAAGGGTGTGTTTGACTATCAGTTGTGACTATAGTGATGCATTCAATGCATCTACACACACATTGGAGTTTTCAATGAGGATTACGCAGTACAAGCAAGCCAAGATCGAATTCATTCAGGGATCTTCTTTAGCAGGGATTGCGCAGTGGAGGCAGGTTGTCAGGAGGCAGTAAATTGGTGCATGTGTGAACCAATTTTTGTATGACAACATGAGACGATTGTATATTGTACCGAGAGCTCTATGAGCTGAGATTTGTATAGATTGTTTCATGATTCCATGATATAAATAATACATGATAGTTGGGGTTTTTAGCTTTAAGCTTTCCCGGTAAAACATCTTGTTATGTGCGATTGATTTTTCTTCATGTGTTTGCAATTGGTGATTTAATTTCCACAAAGAATTTAGTAGAATGATTATGTATTTAACAATGGATTTAATTGTTACATTAGGGGAGTCCGGTAATATACATTCATATTGTATAATTTCTACAGGTTAACGCATCCCTGTTTTGGTTGGCTGCTAGTAAACTTACCGGTTTATCTTGGCATCATATATGATATTATTGTTGGAGGAATTCTATTTTTGGTGTCCATTTTCATGTGGAGCTAAATTTAGATTACATGCAAAGTTTCAAGAATCGAAGAATGCTAACTTCACGTATGAGGCTGTAGGTAGCATGATTACATGCCTTAGTAAGAAGGCCAAATATTTCAAAATCATCTAAAAATATGAGCTAAATGGTAAATAGGGTCTTGGACAAGAGGCTGATTATGATTACCTTGCTAGCATGGATCTAACATTTGCAAATGTAGGATAATAGTTAGGACCAATGTGCATATGTGTACCTAAATTTGAAAGCAAACTTATGTATATGTTATTTTTGGTTTGCGATATATATATATATATATATATATATATATATATATATATATATATATATATATATATATCTATCTATCTTATGGATGCATGAATAACTACAGGGAATAGGTTGAGTTTATTTTGAAATGGGCAGACCCAATGACACAGAAAGGGAAATAAAGTTGATTTTATTACACATATGTATGCATGGTATCATGGTGGAGAGTGCCATGAATGGAAAACTTCAGACACTAAATCAAGTTTTGGGACTATTTTACTTGATAATTGATGTGCCATGGTTTTGAACTTTAATTGTGTGGTTGATTTATGGATATGCATGGCCATGTTGTTTTTGTGTGCGTTTTCCTTTATGATTGCGATTATATAATACCTTTTATTTTACCTCTTAAATTTATTATTGATTTTATAATTGTCCCTTTATTTACATTCTTGGGGGCCTTGGGGAAATATGGAAGGGTGGTAGGATAGCCATAATTTTGTAAGTAAGAAGTAATTATGATTTACATGGATAAGAACATGCCAAGGAAAAGGTAACATGGAACACCATGAAGCAAATTGGTAGGAATATGATAACTAGAATATGGGAAAGGAAAAGGTAGAAGAGGAATTATGGAAAAAAGATTCCATTAAATAATGGATACTTTATTATTCTTGGGAGGTTATCTAGACCCTAGACTTACTTGGCATAATATCTATGACAAGAAATATTATGTGTGGTTGGGTCCATGAAAATGATGGACAACATAATGGTAAAAGGGAGTCCTCTTGATCCTGACCCTATTTACACATGTTATTATATATTTTATAGATGATTATGTCGATGCATATGTATATATGAAAATTCCATTCTGACTGACATGATTTTCCAAGAGACATTATTACTTAAGAATGATGGTCTATAGTCATTTAATGAAAATATAGATGCATGTGGTATAATGAGGAAAATACACTTAGGTGGAGCAATTGATCTGACCTCATGTTATGTGTCAGGTGGAGGTCGAGCAAAGTTTTGGATTCCATTGAGGGTGGAGGCACAATCCTCTGGATTCCCTTATTTTTGATTGAGGGTGGAGGCATAATGCTATGGATTCACTTATTGATTGAGGGTGGCGGTGGTAAACCTCAAGATTCGCTTGAGGGTGGAGGAATAAGCCTGTGGATTACCTTGTTGTTGATTGAGGGTGGAGGCATAATCCTCTAGATTCCCTTATTTTTGAATGAGGGTGGTAGTATAACCCTATGGGTTCCCTTATTCTTTGTATATAAGTGCACATGTCGTACCGTGTCATATGTGCATTTGTGCTATGTGTACGTGGTATGGTGACACACATATATGTATATGTGTCTGTTACTTGTTTGGGACATGCATGTATGGGAATGTATAGGCTTGCATGCTATGTATTTTTTTGGGTGGAGGCAGAATAGCCTCTGGATTCCCAATGATAATATTTCTGTCAGTAGAAGACTACTTGGTTTGGTAGTGCCCATAATCACGAATGGTATTATATATATATATATATATATATATATATATATATATATATATATATATATATATATATATATATATATATATATAAGCATAATTGGGTGAAGTTATAAACCTATGGATTCCCTTAATGATTTAGTGTGGAGGCGAGCCTCTAGATTCCCTTGTTTCTTTGGGAAGTGATCCAACATGACTGTGGGGTTGGTATCTTGGCATTTTGCTCGAGGTTACTTGGAGCCCTAAAGAAACACGACTGTTGAGTTTTTACCATGGAAAATAGCTTGCAGGGTGCATATATCCTTGGAGAAACCAATTTAGGTTGGACATTTTGCCGTGGAGGACATGCTATTGTCTAGGTGCTTGCTAGTGTTGAAAATGTAGCAAGAAATTCCTAATTTAGTTTTGCCTTGATTAAATTAGGAGAAATTCGAAATTACACATCAAAAGAGATCTTGAATGAGTTTATTAGGTGATATAGTTGTTATCACTTAGTTATATTAGTTAATTCGAGTTGGGGGCATGAACTTGAGTTGTGTACATTGATTCCTAAATTTTAGGAGCCTACGTTGAGTTAATTTCAGTTGTAACAATTTAATTCAGTTAAATTGATTTATGGTTAGTTAAACTATTCCTAACTGTTGGAGGAACTAGTGGGAGGTCTAACAGTGGGGTGTAACTTCAGTGTTTAACTATTTAAATAATCAATCAACCTAAATTAACTCATGCATGCATGAAATTCGAGTTACCCATTTGAGATTGGAGTCAAAGGACATTGTACTATCAGTTGTAGAACTTTCCTAGTTGTATAGGTGGTGCATGCAGTCAAAGGAGGGCCTAAAGGAATTGAAAAATTATCAATGAGTAATTTCCCTAATTAATAGGGGCTAATTCCTCATCAAACAACACAAGGAAATAAGACTCGAGAGCCTTGGAAGTATTGAAAAATTGGTTAAATGTTATCCAAAGTCAATTAGTCGGGAAGAGTATAAAAGATACATGTGGAGGTTGTGCTCAAGCTTGAGCAAGCATATTTTATTCATCCAGATTATTTTATTAATGCAATATAGATATGAAGGGGTTTTGAGCAGTTGCTTTACCCTAGATAAATCTCTATGTACATGTGTTGAATCATGATGCATGTTTTTGTATGTGTTCTTAATCATGAATTTGCTTCTACAGATGAGTAGAGTAGATTTGAGTCTTATGTTTTAGTAAATTACATGAGAAGTTTTGAATCTACATTAAAATTATGCATGGTATCAGAGCATGATTCAAAGTATATAAGATAATTCAAAGTTTTCTTTATGAGAAGATCGAATTTGCAGGATCAATTCTTCAGAGCTAGCAGGATGGCATTCTATGGTCTAAGGCTTGAGTATTCCCTTGAGGATATATATAACTTTTTTTCTTGGAAGGACCGCATGGAGGAAATACTTGAGGAAAATAGGTTGATGGGCTTCATAGATATTGACATTCCAAAACCAAGATCATTGGACCTCAAGGATCTAGAAAAATAGAGAAAGTGTGTAGCCAAGGCGAGGAGAATCATATTGGAAGGTGTGAAGGATCACATAGTATCCAATCTCCATGGGAAAGAAACCTCGTACACAATGTGGAAATAAATGACAGAGTTGTTCTAGAATAGTAGCAACCATAGGAAGCTGGCACTCAAGGAAAAATTTTAGAATATCAAGATGTAGAAGATCAAATCTATTCAATAGTACCTGAACTAGTTCACACAATTTTGTGATGAAATTGGAGTTGGGGTCACTATTATGGAGGATGATCTCATAAGCCTAGCCATTATAGGCCTTCCCAAGAGCTGGCATAACTACTAGGATTAGGTAAATTGGAGGAAAAGCTACCAAATTGGGAACACATATGGTTTGATTTGGTATAGGAGGAGATAAGGTGGAATACCAGAGATGGGACCTCATCCAAAGAAGACAAATAGAAATTTGCATTAGTTAGCAAAGGAAAGAAATCCAAGGGAAAGAAGTCCTAAGGTGAGGCTGATTCCATCTAAGAGGGAAAGAAGAAATACTTGTCCAAAATCAAGTGCTTTCACCACTAGTACATTTGGGGGAAATTCCGACGCTTGGTTTTGACGCTTTTGACCAAATGTCGGAAATTTCCCCAAATTTTTTCAATCCCACCCGAAACCGTCGTTATACCAACATTTAGAGAAAAGTGTCGCAATACCGACACTTAGACAAAGTGGCACAATTGCGACGTTTGGAGGAAGACGTCGCAATTGCGACACTATGCCCCAAAGCGTCACTATTGCGATGGCTGCCTCCAAACATCGCAAGTGCGACACAATGTCTAAGTGTTGCAGTTGCGACGTTTGGAGGCATCCATCGCAATAGTGACGCTTTGTCTGCCGTCGGTATAACGACACTTATATGCGCGCTACATAAAAATATGAAACTTATATGCGTGCTACATAAAAATTATTTTATTAAAAACTACATTAACGTCTGATATCACGCGCGCATTCGCCCTCCGCTCTTGTAGAACAACATTCGCCCTCAGAATTCGCCCTCAGCTCTTACAGAACAACATTTGCCCTCAGAATTTGCCCTCAGCTCTTGCAGAACAACATTCGTCCTTAGCATTCGCCCTCAGCTCTTGCAGAACAAAATTTTCCCTTAGCATTCGCCCTCATCTCTTGCAGAACAGCATTCGCCCTCAGCATTCACCCTAAGCTATTGCAGAACAACATTCGCTCTCAACATTCGCCCTGAGCTCTTGCAGAATAGCATTCGCCCTCAGCATTCGCCTTCAGCTCTTGCAGAACAAAATTCGCCCTGCATTCGCCCTCAGTGTTCGCCCTCAGCTCTTGCAGAACAACATTCCCCCCCAGCTCTTGCAAAATGGTAAGTTCTTACTGCAGGCCCTTCCTCCTATAGTAGGGTTGACTCTATTTGGTTTTTTTGGTCAATTCCATTGGATTGTGCTAGGCTATAGGGTTCTCTCTAGATGTCTTCAAATGTTCTTTCGGATGAGTTTCAAAGAGGATGTGTAAGATGTGTTTGTGCTTGCATGAATTTGACTCCACCAGTTTCATGAAGTTTAAGCTATGGATTTTAGTTCGACAAACTCATCCATCTCAACACCCAGTAATGAATTGCCCTTGGTCTGATCTATATTGAAGGTGAAGTGAAAAGTGGTAGAGAATGGGAGATCGAAAGTCATCAACTTTATCACAAGGGTAGTACTCCAGATCGAAAGTGATGAGCTTTAGTTCTCCAGATTTGGGGATTTTCTGATATTTGGGGATTTTCTGATGACATACCAAAGGTCACATCCATACAACCATACCAAGGTAAATGTTGAGATCATTCTCATATAGATATAGGTCACTGATATATAGGGTTAATATCATCATCACTATCCATGGAAACTGAATGGTTACAAATCTGTGATTGTGGTTGGCTCATTTATAATTATTACCCATTTACAGTAGAGCATAGAAACACTAAATATGGTCCGAGCAGAGCCTTTACAATAGGCAATGGAATTGCAGTTGCTTCATGAATAACCAATAGCTCCACTTGAGAAAAATTTTCATAATCTTGGGGCTGGATATACTGCAGAGCAAACAATTGTAGTTATCATTCGTGCTCCAATATATTAATATAATTTTTACATTGAACTGAAGAAAGGGAAACAAGCAAATGCTAGCCATCATACAATGCTTTGACATCAGAGTTTTGAGTGACATACTTGAAAAAAAGAACTCATCCACTGATATTTATAATCATTTTAGTTATTCAAGTTAAACACAATGTCAAGAATCAAGATTCAATACCCTCTATTATCTTCATCACCCAATACAAGATTTAAATTTTTCCAAAAGAAACGCTTATTAATTTGGCAGCCATTATTTCTCCCTGCTTTAAAAACCATACATTTAAATGAAAAAAAGCATTGCATTTCAACTACAAAAATCTACTAGTGTTCAAATGTACATGTGTGCATCACTTGTGTAGGGTATTCCTTTTCCACTTTCACATTATCCAAGAATGTGTGCAGTATAGTTCATATTTTTTAAGATTTAGATTATCTTGAAAAAGGAAAGGTAAATTATTTCTCATGGAAAAGAAGGTTTTCCCTTTTTACTACTGGAAATGGTACAACAAAGTTCCATTTCTACCCGAAACTCCTATGAAACAGGAACCAAATAAAGGCCATGTCCTCAATGGACATCATTTGGCTTTGAAAATGGCCATTTGCACTGTGTTGTTTCTTATATTACATCACGATAGTTTCTTAGGTCATTTCTTGTTTCTTGAGATGAAAAACAACCAAAGAAATTGTGAAGATGCTTTCAAGAAATAAATGACCATTTCTCAATCATATCTCAACTATTTTTTATTTTATTCAGTGGTTGCTTACTTTGAGAGGAATTTGACACTTTTATAAGGAATATAACATAAAAACACAAAATGGGAAGGAATTGATGAGGTAGATGACCTTTAGTTGTTGTCAATTAAGAATTGATAATACACGATGCATGTTCTGTACTACAAACTAGATTCCTTCTTGGAGTTAGGACAAAGAGTATTGAATCAAAGTTGTAGTTTCTAACTTCTTGTATTGGTTCATCAATCTTGAAATTCAGACATTGCATGTCTTCATTGCTTCATGTTTGAATAATTTGCCTCACATCGTACAATAGGAAATTAGGGAATTATGATTATTATTACTTTATGGATATGTTAAGTTACTTTTAAGTTTGCATGGTTTAGTGTGAAATTATTCTAGTGTGCCCCTAGGCCCAGGTGAAGGAATGCCAAGGACTGAGAACCCTAGTTTTTAAATGGTATTGTTTCTTATACCCAAAAACCCCTCAACATCACTTCTTATTAGTTCTTAACAATAGTGTTGTAAACACTTTGAGAATTGATATAGCAAAATCTCGCACTTCTCAAGATAAAGTCCTAAAGCTAAAGTGTGATACCATGTGTAATTCAATAGCCCCATTGTCACCTCACCAACCTCTTTTCACTTCGGGCTAGCTCTCCTCCAACTCAAGGGGGTTTCTCCCTAGTAGATGTTAGGGATCTAATGGCCCAACCAAACCAATTCAAGAGCCCCCTAACTCTCTATGTTTACTACTATCAATCAAAATATTGAACAATAGGGTTAGACATGCATCCTGAAGATAAAATTGCCAGGGTATTTTTGGGTAATTTCAAAGGGAAAGTCCTCAAACACATATAATCAAGGAATTATAACGTGATTTCAAACATTAAATATCAAAAAAATCATTTAAAGGATATTGAAAGGAAAAAGGTGATGGAAGATAGAAAGTGCCTTACTTAAATGCTCTAAGGATTTTTCAATAGTTTCTCCAAAAGCTTCACTTCAAGGCCCTTCAAGATCGTCTCCAACAATGCTATACCATCAGCTTCAACAATGTTGCTCCAAAATTGTCCTCAAGGTCTTCACAACAAGTTTACTAGAAGTTGCTCCAACAATATATTCAATAAGGTCTTCATTGTCAACTCGTCTCTTGTTTGGGTGCCTTAATGTGCAATGACATGTTTCCAGGACTCAATTCAATGCAAGGCATATTTGAAACTCTAACTCTGTCTTCCGGTGTCTTATTAGAAATTATTTCAGTTTTCATTTTGTGTTTTCAAGTTAGATATTGTTTTCAAGTTTTTACATTTATAATTTTATTGCAATGTGGCAAACTGATTAGGGCAGTACAGGAACAACCCCAAGACAGGATGATCACGGAAAGAGGCCAGCGGAAGAACATGTAAAGTGCCAGCATTGCTCTATCTTCAGGTATTTTAGTTATTTACATAATTGAAATAATATTAATTTTTTTCAAATATGCAGACACTTAGCCATGGTACGCCTGATGATTCCCTCTTTGAGGAAGAGCTTTCTTCATCCCTATCTCTAGTGCTCTTGTTGTGAAAAAAGGCACGAGATGCAAGGTTAGAATTTAATACTTTGATAGACGCGCCTCAAACACCTGAAACAGAAGAGAGGGTAAAACAACTTATGAGCCAGCTAGAAACATATCAGGTAATAATAAAAAGTCAAAAGGATATTTTTTTTGTTCTGCATGAGATGAATTGTGATAGTTTGATTTTTAATTTTTACGTTGACTAAACTAACAAAAATTTCTTTTGTATGTAGCGTTTTCTGGCACTTGCTGAACCCGGTGTTGGTGGTAGTGGGACACAAGGGCAAGAGATTGCCCAAAAAACCTCTCATACACCTTCTACTCCTTTAGGTGCCAGCCAAGAAACACACCCTGCCCAAGCAGACACCCAACCAACCGCTGAATGTGTTGGCAGTGATGAGGCTGATATGGCCAACTACATTATTGCGTTTCCTAGAGCTACACGTGCTAGCTCCACAGGGACCATTAATGGCACGTTGTTGGTGAACGATGAAGGTGTCCCTATAAAGCACGTATAACTCCCAGGTAAATTTTAATATTTTAACTATTTCATGTACTCTATCTAAAACATATTTATCATGATTTTTATTTTTAAATTAATGATAATATCTTCTTCTTCTTTTTTTCTGTGTAGGAAACAATGAGTTCTACAGGTTTTTGGAGAGCCATGCGTTGGTAATTTTTGGCCCAACCATATGCATAGGGTGGAATTCCCAGAATTCCAACTTGAAAAAAGAACTTCTAGATTATCTAGAAGCCCTTTTTGGGGTCAACACATTTGACAGAACAGAAGTGGCTCGGGTAGCCGGCAAATATTTGAAATATACCAGGGACACCTATAGGACGCAATTTCAATTTAACCCTAGATACGAGCATCCTCTCACAGTTCCAAAGAGTGAGTGGAGAGCACTCATCCATGACGGAAAAGAGAAAAGGGCAAAGAAAGAAGGAAAAATGCAAACTGGACCCGCAAGGTAAATTACAACTTTAATTCAATAGCTTTAATTTTCTCTATGTCTAAAATAAAAGTGTGCTACGTCATATCTGACTTCAATATTTTGATGATAGGTTGCCTGACACCTCAAAGGCAACCAAAGCTAGGATTGAAAAAAAGGGCCATCACAAGCTAGGCCAGGGCGGCTACCTGAAATTAGCCGCAAGAATTGTAATTAAGTAGCTAAACATCTTATAATTAATTGTATCACCTTCCAACGTTTTTGTAATCCTATCAAATATGATTAAAAATACACAATCATATGTAATGTAGGGTGATGACTTCGGAACATAAACTACAGAGGAAGATAAAAATATCACTTTCCATTTCGGCTATCAAGCCGTAGTTGAATGTCGCAGAAGCTTGGGGCAGGTCCCAAGATCCAGAATGCCTGATAAGGTAAAACATTAACCTTTCAATATGTTTGTTTTCTTCCATAAATTTAATGTCTAACAACTTTGTTTAAATCAGGGGAGCAGCACTACCGACGAGGCAAATAACCCAGTTTTAGAGCCAGATGTAGATGATCCTCACGTGCAACCTGATCATTGTAGTGGGGACCAGGCCGATAATGCTACTATTAGTGAGGGTCGTGACGGTAATTAATTTCCACTTATAATTTTTTCTAATTATACCTTGATGGTTGTCCTTATAACGTTTTTTGTTTAAATGATAGAGAATGTTTCCCTTGAGGATCTTACCACCAGAGAGGAAGACAGGGCAACAGTCCTAACGACGACAACTGGTGCACCAAGTAAATAATCTCATTGCAAATTTTTTTATTAATATTACCAAACTAGTTCAATGATATTTAAAAACTTAAAATTAAAATTTAATATTATCTGTTTTTGTAGGCGATGCCCCGTCACTGGATGAGAGCAGACATCATGACTACACAACTAGGTCAGCGGCGACAACTGGTGCACCAGGTAAATAATCTCATTGCATTTTTTTTTTATTAATATTACCGAACTAGTTCAATGATATTTAAAAACCGACAAATAAAATTTAATATTGTCTGTTTTTGTAGGCGATGCCCAGTCACTGGATGAGACTAGACATCGTGACTACGCAACTAGGTCAGCAGTGCGGGTCGAAAGGCACGAAACAGGAGCAGAGCACGATGATATTGATGATGTAATTAGGAGCTTTAGAAATAGGAAGAAGAAAAATAAAATTTGATAATGTAAAATATTGTATTATTATAAGACAAATGTTACCATACTTGCAACGTTTTTTGTGTTATATAAAAAACTCATTTATCATACTATTTTTATGTCAAGCATTAATTGCAATGTTTCCTTGCGTACTTTTTGTTGAATTGTTTTTTTATTAGTTATTGAATATTTTTTTTTATGCTCATGAAAGTAAAAAATGAAATATAGATTGGGTATTGGGGAATTGAGAGTGATGTGAGGAGGGGGGGGGGGGAGGGGTCATAAGAGCTTCCACCTTCACGTGGTTGGCCCTGTTTAATAGATAATAATTTATTGGAGCGATTTAATCTTGGAGCAAACCTCCCTCGATCCAGCGTAGCAACAAAAAAGTCACTGTTGACTTAGTTGCTACTCTTTCAGATCGTGGGAGGCTTGTTCCAAGTTCATGCGACTCCAATAAATTGTTCTTGAAATAAAGAGGAGCTTATTCAGGTATGTTTTGACATTTTCAACATATGTTCTAACATTATCATAATAATGCATCTTAGAGTAAAAAATACCACATCAATTACTTGTATTTATTGTATAGATAATGATGGATTTTGATTGACTTGGTAGTGCAGGTACAAATCCTCTTGCATCATGAGCAGTACAACTTGTCAACCAAGGTCATGTCCAAGATATTTTGGCTTGTGCGCTTGACCAGGTTCGTAATGTCACATTTTGTAAGTTCCTTTACAGTTCATAATTCAATATTAAGCTTGTTCATGATTATTATCTAGGTTTTTTGTATGTGTTTTTTCATCTATTTGATTGTAAGCAACTATGCATGTTTCATGTTGTTCACTATGATTTCTCCCATTACCACTCCCAGGATGAATCTGAATTTATTGTTACATAGGTTATTTTATTGTTACTATGATTTCTCCATTTACGATTTCATAGGTTACATCATGTAAAGTTGTCAATCTCAGGTTGGTGATGAGCTTTAGTTCTCCAGATTTGGGGCTTTTCTGATATTTTCTCCCTCATGTCATTCCCGCATCACCTCATTGTTTGAGCATGTCAATTGTCTACCACTTGTACCAATTGGCACATGTCAATCTCTGAGTGGTGCCACATTTCACCTATTTTCAGTGGGAGTTTAGGGTTTCTCTAACATAGCTTTAGAAATCCGATTCAGTGCCTGGTTGAATATCATCACATAATACTCATGGTTTGGATTGATGACCATGTTCTGAATGGTTGGTTGATTCATAAGAACCACCCATATAGTCATCTTGAGATATTTCAGAAGTTTTCTCGGGTTTCCTTTTTCACCGTTTCTAGTGGGTGGGATGGTGTGGGGTTATCCATCAATACTGGTGCTCTTGTAGTAGGGAATTTGTTTTTGGGGATATAAAGGAGAATTTGATGTAGATATCCCATTGGATTCATTCATAGATGGGCACGAGAGGTCAAGAATTTAAATTAAAAATATGCAACCTCTAGCATGACAACCTGAAGGCTGCGAGAGACACTGGTTAAAGATTGTTTTGTGCTGGCCTTAATATAGTCACGATTTCTTTCTATTATCTTAATGCAAATATATAGTCCGGTCTCATTAAAATGAGGATTGTGGTTGTATTTCTCTTTGGTTGTTTCTCTCTTAATGCTCCAGAAGTTTCCAAAAGTTGCGATAGTTGTTTAGTTTGCCTGTTACAACTTAAAAGTGATTTTTAGCAATGGGAGTCATGTTTTTTAAGGTTCATACTAATATGAAGATCTTGTAATTCTATATTTAGGATAAGAGAATATGGCCTCTGCTTTGGGAAGTATGACAACAATCGCCACATCTACCTCATTGGGTAACAATGGAAAGGGGAAGAAGTTGGGTGCACTGTTTGATAATTATGGTAGACAATTGTCTTCTCTTTCAGTTTTTTCACCCATTTCCTTTAATCGCTCAAGCAAAAGAGGGACTCTGAGATTACGCGATAGAGAGAAGGTAGTTAATACAAGAGCTATGGAAAAGGAGTTGTACTTCAACAAGGATGGCTCAGTGACAAAAAAATTGCAGGTCAGAGAAAAAATTATGTTTAAAGGAAGGTCACCTGCACGTGAAACTTCACTGCGATGGATCTTTCCTTGTCCACTTATATTCTATTTTAATGTGTTATTTTAATTTTTCATGGAGGGTTGTTTTTGCATATGGTCTGGAATTCAATTGCACACTTACCGAAAGCATTGTCAATTTGTCTTGCAGGCGGTGTGAACAAACTTGCTGATCTTGTTGGAGTCACCCTTGGGGCGAAGGGAAAAATGTTGTCTTGGAGAGCAAGCATGGTTCTCCAAAAATAGTTAATGATGGTGTGACAGTAGCTAAGGATGTAATTTGTAGATGTGTGCTCTGGTTTTCTTTTTAACATTGTATTAGTTCCCCCTCTTAAATGTCTTAGATTTGGTAGGCATAATTTGAAAACTCAAAGGTGAAAGGAAACATATTTGTTACCCAGTGGTCTCCTTGGCCTATGGACTAGCCACATTAGAGTAATGCATAAAGCTTTTCACAACAATAAAAGGAAAGGTTTATGGCTGAGTCAAATTTTATTGTTATTGACAGTGTAATGAAATGTATCTCAATGCTATGGTTTTGGCCTTTTTATTGGTTGAATTAGAGGACCCAGTTGAAAATATTGGGGCCAAGTTGGTAAGGCAAGTTGCGGCAAAGACAAATGAATTAGCTGGGGATGGAACCACAACATCTATTGTTCTTGAACATGATGGAATATTGAAAAATTCCGGAATAATGAATGGAGAATAAATCTCCCTTCCTCTAACACAGAGAAAATAAAAATTTCTTTGACAGGAGACAAAGTTTCAATACTTTGAAAACAAACTTCTATTCCCTTCAATAACTCAAAAAAAAACTATTACACTTCTTCCTCACTGAGAGGGATTACAAAATTATGACTTCTACAAAACACAGTGCATAAAACCAACTCACTGTCTGTTC
Organism: Pinus albicaulis; assembly: GCA_034641835.2. Taxonomy (NCBI): domain Eukaryota; kingdom Viridiplantae; phylum Streptophyta; class Pinopsida; order Pinales; family Pinaceae; genus Pinus; species Pinus albicaulis. Next base: position 1,545,793,288 of record CM076578.1, on the reverse strand, counting down.
AAAACAAACATACTCTGTCTCTAAAACACTCTGCTGTGTTTTTCACTTTCACACTGCTGTGCATACACACTTAAAAAGTTACACTCAGTCTTTCACTTTTTACACACTGCTGTGTAATAAAAAATTTACGTACTGTCTATAAAAAAAATACCAAGCTTTTTTGTCCTTTTTATTTTTATATGCCGTAACATATAAAACATATTATAATAAACCCTCTTTTAAAAAAAATAAAATTAAAACTAAATTCTGTGGCCCACCTTTCATGCCGTATATATTAAAGCATACATAAAATTAAACTATCAAAACATTAAAGAACCCTTTCCTTCGGACTTCAAAAGTCTGAATAGATTGAATTTCAAACCAAATTCGCATTCCAAAATGGGATGCTGACGTCTACCTAATTTGTAACGCGAATTCTCAATCCAATGTGCCTTATAAAAAATTCGGCTCCGGTTTTCAAGTTTTCAGATTCCCTTCAATTTCATGCGATCCAATATTAATGCTCCACGTGTCCTCCTTTTGAATTTACAAAACTGGGGGGTAAATTTCCGTTTGTTTAATTTCTGGTTGGTGAATTGCGTTAATGCTGGTTGTTGTGTTTAAATACAATCCTGTACATAAATATGGCTGCAGCCGTCTACAAAAAAAACTTGCAGGAATTTTAAATGCTGAATTAAATTTCTGGATGGCATGCAAGCAACCTCCAAAAAAAAATGTTGCTGCTGCATCCGTCCTTCTGCTGCAGCAATTGAAGTTAAAAATTCAACAGCACAGGGTTTAATAAGTGAGGGTGTAAAGGTAACTTTTTGTCGATAGTACTGGATTAAGATCATCTATTCATTTTTGTAGGGTCTTATGGTGTTTGGTTTTTTAGTTTTGGGTTGGGCTTATTGAGTCTAAGATAGGTTTTGAGTGAAAAAATTGCTATCAGGTATTAAAAAATTTTGGTTCTTTTGTCAAAATTTATGAGCTTGTTAGGAAATACAAAACTGACAATGGTTGTATCTTAAATTTGTGGAAATAATTTGAAATGAAACCTTTTTTTTAGGTTGTTGTAGCAGGTGCAAACCCAATTCAAATTACTAGGGGCATTGACAAGACAATAAAGGCCCTTGTTTCGGAACTCAAAATTTTGTCAAAGGAGGTAAACGCTTGCCTTTTGAGTAGGCTGGTTTTCCTTTTTGCTGATGGTTTGGTGTATCTAATTGGATTAGTTGCCTAAGGTATTTTTGGTTGCAAACTCCTTTTCATTTTTCATACAGTATTGGCCTTGTGGAATACATTTGATTGTGTGGTCTTGTTAGATCTACAACATTTGTAGTTGTTTAGTCTTATGGCCGAGGTGCACTTTTATTATGGAAATAATTGATGCAATATTGTCATTTAATCCTTACTACAGGGTAGCATGTAGAGAAGTTTCTTGTGAAACATTTGGTATTCAAAATGACACTTGATCCTATACAGCATCATGCACTTGACTTCAAAATTCATATTCAAAGTGTGCCAGACAATTCTTGCAAAATTTCAAATATTTATGTTGTTTAAACCATTATCTTTTTCATGTATTGGATGCTGAAAATGTGAAAAAGACTTTGGTATGAAACCAACTGGTGAATAATTTCCAGCAAAACAACCACTTCCAAGACATGATTTAGAAGTAGAACATATGTACTTATGAAACATAGAAAGATATCCTTGATGCATTGTCAATGTTTGGCTAGGGTTATTTTTGGAGAAAATAAATCCTTATTCCTAGAATAGTGATCTTCAATACAAGTAAATGCTAGAGAAGAGAGATCATTGTGTGACATAAACCTATTAACAAAAGTGAATAGGGAATGATTATTAATTATGGCATACTAAGTTGTCAGTGATTTTGACTATTTGTCTTTAACATGTAAAAATGTTAAATTCCAAACTTACATCATCATGGTTTGGCATAATGAGCTTGACTAATTGTCCACCATGCTCATAATTTCATTGTTGTCTTCATATCTATAAACAACGTTTCAAATAATAATAAAAAAGTTCTATAAGAAAAATCCAGACCTCCATGTTGTTGCTCCTTGTGAGACAAAGTCAAAATTGCATTACACAATCTGACACATAAGAATCTCCTATATCCCGGTGGTATGTATCCAAATTCTTATAATAGTGTCTTCAAGACTTATGTTGACATTGCAAATGAGATATTTAAGCAATGAAAGATGGAGCCTTCTTCATTGTTGTATATGTAACAGTCTTTTATTAATATAAAGAATGATGGTTTTGTCTTTCTGAAAATGAAATGTAAAAATAATTTATTGTGGTCAATTGAAAGTTTTTTTTTAAAGCTTTTCATTATGGAAGGGTGGCATAGATATATGCCCTTCTAGTTGAAATTCGGACCTGCCCTTCAAATTTGATCACTGTGTGGGACCTTAACAAAAAATAAAACTATTCCGCCACGCGTTATATAAAACATATAACAAAACCTTTGTCAAAACTTCAAACGAACCCTTTAGCCGTGGGTATTTCATCACGAATTGATCATTTTACCATGTACCTTCTTCTAGAGGAATATTCTTCCACTTGATTAGGTACTTCATAATAGTTATATGTCAAAGAGATACAGAATGTTTATCTATAACTTTTTGTGGTTCAAGAATCAACTTTCATTCTTCATCTAATTTTGGAAGTTCTATTTACATTGGCATATTTTTTTCCCAAAACCTTTTTTAGGCAAGATACATGAAAAACCTTATGAATGCAAGAAGAAGGAAAATATAACTTCTATACCACTTGTGCAATCCTATGAATAATTATTTAGGGCCATAACATTTTTGAGCTAATTCTTTATTCTTATTTTTCTTGAATGAAGATTGCTTATAATGTTATAATCTAAAAAATACCCAATTACTCTCCTCAAATTATCTTTCACTTCAATGTTGTTCCCCTTGTTGTTTTATCATGTTTCATGTCATTTGAAGGTTTTCCATAATAATTTTCAAAGTTTCTTTAGTATTTTCCATATGTGACTCTGTTTCCTATACTTTGGACTTATCTTGCAAAAAGTATGAGATACTAGGAGTTGGATATCCATAAAAGGCCTTAAATGGGGAAATTTTAGTAGATGTGTGATAGGTAGTATGATAGTATCATATTACCATTCTTCCTTGAGGAACCCACTTCATCCATTAAGATTGCTTTTCTCAAGAGTAACATTGTAGATAACCTTAAAAACATTTGTTAACTATTTTTGTTTGACCATTTGATTGTGTTTGATATGTAGAACTCATGGCAGCTAGTGTTTCTCCACTCATATTAAATAATTATTTTCAAAAGTTTCTTGTTACTATTACTTTAGGAAAACCATGAAGACTATGAATTTCTTTCACGGACACTTCTGCCACTTGGCTTGTTGTTTATGTACTTTGAGCTCTACAAAACAAATCTACAAAATTTGTCTATATAAATGACCACAAAAATGTAATACTTACCTTTATATTTCAGTAACCCTGTAATAAAGTCTATTGATATATCTTCTAGTCTTTGAATATGTATGTGGAATACCTGACCTTCTCTTACAAAATTTTGTATATCTTTCTTCATTCCTTCCAAAAATATATTTTTTGATCCTTTGAGATGTTTTAAGGAACCCTGCGTCCTACCATCAGAGAGACATGGGACTCCCTTAATATTTGTTTATTCAAATATGCTTGCGTGCATAAAAATATTCTACATTTGCACCAAAGTATATCTCTCTTTCACTCCCAATGCTCCATAGAGTTCATCACATCCTTTATAAATTTTAGTTTTTGTTTAGTACTATTGTCATTTTTCCATTATGGCAAGCTTCTTCTAGCCACCTAGGAATAGAAAATGTAATTGGATATAAATTTGAGGCCTCTTCTATTTTAGAAAGAGAATCATGTACTAAATTTTCCTTACCCTTTTTGCAGATTATCTCAAAATTAAAACTTTGCATTTTTCTCCTCATTTTTGTTAATCTTCCAATGAAATCCATAGCTTCAAAAAATACTTTATGCTATCATGGTATATCTTGACTTTAAAGTACCTCCCAGTGATATACTATCCCCATTTTTTATCGCATGTAATATTGCTTCCATTTATTTTTCATACGTAGATTTCACCAAATATTTTCTTTGAATTCCTTGCTTTTAAAAGCCAATGATATCCCTTATTGTGTTAATGTTACGGAAATTCCTTGTCCTAGTGCCTCACACTCTACTATGAATGTTTTACCAAAAGTAGGTGCAACCGATGTTGGTGTAGAAGACATGGCATCCATTAAAAAAGAGAATGCCAAAGTAGCCTCATCATTCCATATAAATGATATTTTCTTCAAGAGATATGTGAGTGGACTTGAAATGCATGCATAATTCTTAACAAATTATCGATAATATCATGTAAGTCTAAAAAATCTTCTAAGAACCTTGATTTTCTTAGGAATAGGTCATTTTGTAATAGCTTGCATCTTCTGAAGCTCCAACTTCACTCCTTCCTTTAAAACAATATGAACCAAATACTCGAATTCTTATTTCCCAAAAGCACATTTGGATATTTTTACATAAAAACGATCGTTCTCAATAATTTATATAACTTTTCCACATGTTTAGTGTGGTATTCCTATGATTTATTATAAATATGTGTATTATCAAAGAAAACCAACACAAATTTTATAATATGGGATCAAACAAAATTGTTCTTAAGTCGAGCCCGCAGGACTTCAAATGGCGATAAACCAAAATTCAAACCAAATTCGCGTTCCAAAATAGCCTGCTGATGTTGGCCAATTTTGTGACGCAAAAGCCAATTTAATTCCGCCCTAATCTTTTTTGGGTCCGAAGTTGGGCTGGTGTACGAAGGGAGAGTTGTGACGCGAATTTCTTATCAAATTCTCCCTAATATTTTTCGGGTCCGGATTTCCACTGCGCGAGCGGCCCAAACAAAGATTCGCTCCAATCAATTTCTGCCATGTGTCCTCAATCCAATGTTGCCCTGTTCCCGGATGCGGGTGCATTCGATGGCGTTTAAGGCAATGGGACATGGATGTGGCGATTTCATATCAATCGCATTAAGTTTTAACGTTGTTCAGTTAAGCTCCAAGGTTTTCACATCAAACCGAATTAAGTTTTAACACTGTTCAAGATTGGAACTCCACTCCTGTTAGCGATTCCGCATGCTCCAATATGATCCGGCCTTCGGCTCTCATTAATGATCAGAGATTAATTATGACAGGCGTCCTTCGATTGCATTGCAGTCGGGTTGATAAAATGGCGTTTCGCTATGATTTTTCAGACGAGCCAGTTGCTGGGTTACACTGCCTACTCACTGTGACGAGAAGGAGAAGTGGCCAGCTGAACTGCTGCTTAGACCTTGCTGCATATCTGCATTTCTCTCGGTCTGGTCTATGTCTGTCTTCCTCTGTTTCTTGGAATTCTGCTGCTCCGTCTCGTCTTGTTCCCACTGCTGAGACTGCACCCATGCCTCGACTGCGTCAAAGGATGCGTTGCCATAGGGGGAGCACTAGAGGTCAACCCCTGCGCGCTCCCTCCAGCCCCTCAACCGAGTCTTCTTCCCAGTCCAGTGATTATCACGCAGGTCGCTATCCAGATACTATAAGTGGGTGGGGTCAGGTTCTAGGATCTGGCCACCGTATGGGCTCCCCTGCTCCTCATTTCCCCACTGCTTCACCTTCTCCCACGACGCGCACTACGCTTTTTTCCTTTAATTTCTCTCTGAACCGCCCACAAATCACAGCTTCAATTACTGTGGTTTTCTGTGAGGAGGCCCAAATGGAAGAACAATGCACTCGTCCGGTGGGTCTGAGCTCAGAAAAAGTCGGCCAGCATTTGGGCCTTCAGGAGGGGAGCGGTGGCATGAATGTGGAGATAGCACCTGGCGATCTTGGACCTTCCGAAGGATGGTGCCGAATCGTCAAGGAACCACTGGAGGAGTAGTTTGGTTAATTTTTTTTTCTTGCTTCGCGGCCCACTTAATTGGGCTACTTTTAAATTATATTATTGTGCTGGACCTCTGTAATATTTTTGAATTCTGTAAACGTTCAAGACTGGTTTCCCCGTATGAGGGCAGTCTTCTTTTTTTATTTTTTGATGACAAATTTTCCATGAGTCTGGGCAATGTTTTTGACTTCGGTGTAATTTTATTCCCAATGTTAATAGATTAACTTTACATAGAAAAAAAAATGTTTCCCTGTTTCTATTTTAAACCTGTTTTTTGAAATACAGAGCCATGTTTATATGATTGTTTATAGTCAAAGCGCTACGGGGTGGTTTATTATATTAATATTTCACGGTCGAATTATGTTCATAACAATTGGAAAAAAAAAATGTTGCCCTGTTTCTATTTTAAACCTGTTTTTTGAAATACATAGCCATGTTTATATGGTCTACGTATTATACTCTTTCTCTGTATATCTACAGGAACCTTTTTGCTATGAACAGGGTGGATGCTGTAGCGGGCTACTAATGGAAACAAGCAAGCCTGAACCTTACATCTCGGATGCAACAGATGGTTACCAATTTTGGAATCAAGCGAGCCTGATCTTACAAGCGAGCCTAGGTTTCTGCAGATGGTTTTTACTTCCGGGAACAAGCGAGCCAGAACATACAATCGACCCTGGGTTTATACATATTTTTTCTCTATCATGGATGCTTTTTGTGTGAGGCGTATATCAACAGTACATGTCTCTGCACATTTCCTGTATCCGCTTTATGATACTATTTTATGTGTTGACAGGTTATCACTCTGCCTTCAAAACTAGCGATGCTGGTTTATTGATATGGTCTGATGGTCTTTTTATATTTTGGACATATCACACTCCTCACATGATTAGCGTTTTTCTCTGTTCAAGGATTTTGGGTAATTTAATTTGTATTTGGAACAATGGACGTCAGTACTCTATCTATTGCTTTACTATTCTACATACTGCTATTTCACTTTCTTATAGATGCCTCGGGCATATTTGGATGCTTTCTCAGATTGTCGATAATCTCCATGTGGACCGTTACTGGGTTTTATATCATGTCCCTGTATGTGACATGGGGTATTTTTCTATCATTGTCCGGGGTGGGACTTCCACTTTTCTGGATGGATATTTGGGTTCCAATCTTCAGATGTGAAAATGTAATGACTTCATGGACTGTTTTACTTCATATAATATATTCAAAACAACGTTTTTTCTCGTGAAAAAAAAAATGATTAATGTTTATCACTCTGCCTTCAAAACTAGCGATGCTGGTCTATGTTGCTGGTTTATTGATATGGTCTCATGGTCTTTTTATATTTGGGACATATCACACTCCTCACATGATTAACGTTTTTCTCTGTTCAAGGATTTTGGGTACTTTAATTTGTATTTGGAACAATGGACGTTGGTACTCTATCTGTTGCTTTACTATTCTACATACTGCTATTTCACTTTCTTATAGATGCCTCGGGCATATTTGGATGCTTTCTCAGATTGTCGATAATCTCCATGTGGACCGTTACTGGGTTTTATATCATGTCCCCGTATGTGACATGGGGTATTTTTCTATCATTGTCTGGGGTGGGACTTCCACTTTTCTGGATGGATATTTGGGTTCCAATCTTCAGATGTGAAAATGTAATGACTTCATGGACTGTTTTACTTCATATAATATATTCAAAATAACATTTTTTCTCTTCTGAAAAAAAAATGATTAATGTTTATCATTCTGCCTTCAAAACTAGCGATGCTGGTCTATGTTGCTGGTTTATTGATATGGTCCGATGGTCTTTTTATATTTTGGACATATCACACTCCTCACATGATTAGCGTTTTTCTCTGTTCAAGGATTTTGGGTACTTTAATTTGTATTTGGAACAATGGACGTCGGTACGTACTCTATCCGTTGCTTTACTATTCTACATACTGCTATTTCACTTTCTTATAGATGCCTCGGGCATATTTGGATGCTTTCTCAGATTGTCGATAATCTCCATGTGGACCGTTACTGGGTTTTATATCATGACCCTGTATGTGACATGGGGTATTTTTCTATCATTGTCTGGGGTGGGACTTCCACTTTTCTGGATGGATATTTGGGTTCCAATCTTTACATGTGAAAATTTAATGACTTCATGGACTGTTTTACTTCATATAATATATTCAAAACAACGTTTTTTCTCTTGTGAAAAAAAAAAATGATTGTTTATAGTCGAAGCGCTACGGGGTGGTTTATTATATTAATATTTCACGGTCATTGGAACGCCCACAATTCATAACAAATATTGGAGATTAACTGTCCTGTTTTAAAGTTTCATTTTTTTTTTTTTTTAAATTGAACTCGTCGTCGGTATACCGACGCCTTGTAAGCGTCGGAATTACGACAACTTAAAAATGTCGGAAGAGCGACAGTATAAAAACGTCGGACGAGCGACGTTCAAAACGTCAGACCACATTTCTTCGGAATTGCGACAGTTTACAAACATCGGAAGAGCGACGTTCAAAATGTCAAACCACATTTCGTCGAAATTGCGACAATTTACAAACGTTGAAAGAGCGACGTCCAAAACATCGAACCACATTTCATTGGAATTGCAATAGTTTACAAACATCGGAAGAGCAACGTTCAAAATGTCGAACCACATTTCATCGGAATTGCGACAGTTTACAAACGTCGGAAGAGCGACGTTCAAAACGTCGGACCACATTTTTTCAGAAGTGTGACAGTTTACAAACGTCGGAAGCGTGACGGTTTGGGAAACGTCGGAAGAGCGACACTTGTTTGGAAGCGACGAAAAAAGTGTCGGTAGTGCGACACTTTGTAAGTGCGTCGGAATTGCGATGGGATGGAAAACCACGTTTTTCACGTCCCTGAACTATCGCTCTTGCGACAACTATGTGTCAGAATAGCGACGAATTGGCCGTCGGAAATTGGGCCAAATTTTCTAGTGCACTGTCAAGAATACAGGCACTATGCCACAAAGTGTCCACAAAATAAAGTAAGAAAGAAGGAGTCTATAGGAGCATCAACAAGTGAAGATTTGGATTAACATTTCTAGGTTGAATTTACTCTCATCGCATGCATGGAGAGCATGGTGATGGGAAGCATGTGGTATCTGAATAGTGGTTCCTTGTTCCACATGAAAATGAACACAAAAATTTTCAGTGACTTGGAGGAGAAATATCTCCAGATGCACATCAAGGTGGGAGATGATGGAAGGTACAATGTGACCGAGATTGACATAGTCACCTTTTAGAGGGAGTTGGGCTTCCCTCTCAGGCTCAAGAATTTCAAACAAAGAATCTATTTTATGTCGTGGTGTTGGAAGGCCATGGCTATGATGTGATATTCAACAAAGGAAAGGCATTCTTGAGACACATCACCACGGGACATGTGAAGCAGATTGGTGTCCGAGTTAATAAATTGTATGTACTTGAGGTAGAATATGCATGAAAATCCTTGAGGAGGAAGGAAAAGACTAGAGACATGGTGATTTAGAGGGAGAATTTTAGACCTCTCAACAAGTAACCTCAGAAGAAAACTCAGGGAATTGTGGAGCAATCACAGATGTAGAGGCATAGAGAAGGAAGTGTGGAGACATCCACTCAACCAGAGACCTCCATAGGGGGTGAGTTCAAGCCAAGTGGGAAGAGGGAGCACATGCAACTATACCTATAGGAGTGAGGTGGAGTGATGTATATCCTCAGTCTAAGAGTTTTAGAAATTTGGGTAGGGTCCATTGAGGTGTTCTCCTCATGGATCATTACCTTGATACAGGGCCCCACAATATTTAGTAGCATAAGGATCAATTTCAGTCAGATATTAAGGAGTGCAGAGAAGTGTTGAAAATAGAGCAAGAGGCTCAACAGCAAAGTCAACAACAACACAATTTTCCCAGTAGACAGTTGCAGACACAATTGATTTAATGTTTTTATATTTTTTTGGATGCTTCGTAGTTGCAGATGTTGCAACAATAGCAACATGAGTGAGAGGTGTTGCATGTAACACATTGCACATATGCTGGATCAGGGTAGTCAATAATCCCTTTCTTGCTGAGAGGGAGTGTTGAAAATGCAACAAAAAATTCCTAATTTAAATTTTCCTTTATTAAATTAGGAAAAAATTGAAATTCCACATCAACAGACAACTTGAATGACTTAACTGAGGTGATATAGTTTTTACCACTTAGTTAGCTTAGTTAATTTGATTTGGGGGCATGAAATTGAGTTCTGTACAATGACTCCTAAATTTTAGGAGCCTAGGTTGAGTTAATTTCAGTTGTAATAATTTAATTCAGTTAAATTGAGTTATGGTCAGTTAAACTAGTTCCAACTATTAGAGGAACTAGTGGGAGGTATAGCAGTGGGGGGTAACTTCATTTTTAACCAATTAATTGATCAATAAACATAAATTAACTCATGCATGCATGAATTTAAAGTTACCTAGTTGATATTGGAGTTCAAGGGCAATGTACTATCTGTTGTAGAATTTTCCAAGTTGTACAAGAAGTGCATGTAGTCAAAGGAAGTCCTAAAGGAATTGCCCAATTATCAATGAGTGATTTCCTTAATTAATAGGGGTTAATTAATCATCAAAAAAAGCAAGTAAATAGGAGCTTGGGAAGGCTTGAAAAATTGGCTAAGTGTTGGCCAAAGTCTGTCAACCAGGAAGAGGATAGAAGATACAGACACAGGTTTGCTCAAGCTTGAGCAAGCATATTATATTCATCCGAGTTATTTGAATAATGAAATACAGATAAGAAGGGGTTTTGAGCAGTTTCTTTCCCCTAGATAAATATCTATGTATGTGTGTTGAAACATGATGCATGTTTTTGATATGTGTTCTCGATCATGAATTTTCTTCCGCAGATGAGTATAGTAGATTTGAGTCTTATGTTTTAGTAAATTACATGAGTAGTTTTAAATCTAAATTAAAATCCTATAGCCAGGATATGAAATTGACCCCATGTGTGTACGATAAAAGAGGAAACCATCAAATCAAGATAAGTACTAATGATTTAATTGATCCTATGAATCTTTAAATTATGAGCATGATTTATGATAGCTTGGATTTTTGAGCTAACCTGATGATATGTTTTAGTTTATGATGATTTTATTTATAAACTAACATATCTTTCCTATAGGAATTATGGAAAATTCCAAGTTCACTACAAGGATAAAATTCTAATAAGGTATAAATTACATTCATTACATTTCTCTTTATGATGAGTCTCATGGAATTTGTGTGCCTATGATGCAGGAATATACATGATATTTCTTAGTTTGAATTAACAAGGATGGCCACAAGATGGAACAACAATAGTGTGCAAAAGCCAAAAGTTTCAGGAACAAAGCCATTGTGGGATACTACCACCAATGGTTCCAATTTATTTCCATAAAGCATGCTATGACCGACATGATAGTTTTGAGGTAGGGATATGCCTAAGTTTTGAGAACTTTCCAATGAAAGGTTGCCTTGCCAAGAATGGATTGCCCGAGGGACTGGGAAGCAGAGAAGGGGATGCATGAACCTAGAAGGTGAGTGATTGCATAAAAGAGGTGTGACTTGATTTCTCGAGGGACCGAGAAGTGGAGAATGGAAGTCTAGAAAATAAATTGGTTTTTGGTCTTAAGCATAACTGATTGGAATGGGAAGCACATTGGGGTGTGCTCAGAAATAATGAGACAAGAACTATTTGATGAAGGAACAAGGAGCGCAAGGATAAAAGAACTGGAAATTGGAGGAAGAAAACACCCCAAGTAAAGGGAACAAATCCAAATTGGATTAAATATATTAAGCACAAAAATATGGAAAAAAATGGCCATTGTAAAATATGTGAATTTATAAAGTGATATTTACCGAGTGGCTGAGTAAGCCACGATGCATATAAAATGTGATGTAAAATTTAAAACAAGGCGTATATATAAAGCTCCATCTCAGATGTGTTGTGTCCTTTAAAAAATTATTGTTATATTGTATATGGTCATTTAACATCGAGAATGGTGTTCCCCCAAGGGGGAGGGGTTTGTGATAGCCCCATTCACCTATCATATTTTAAAATGTTATAATATTTTGAAATATAAAATCATGCACATGGGCTGAGGTAAAAGGGATATTGATTCGAGGGCTAAGGATGATTTTTCTTGGAGGATATTTTGGGTTTTTTTTTTTTTAACTACAACCATGAAGACTCACACATGTAAAGAAAAGGGGCATTATGGTGGTTGGATGGATAGGTAGACACAAAAAAAATCAATTAGTGATGACAAGGCCAACTAAAACCAAATAAAATATGGAATAGGATGGTAGATGGGTTGCATTTGATAGGGCCATATTGGCAAAAACAATAGAAAAGGGGCAAAAATTTGGGCAACTGAAGGACAGGGGGAGGGGGGAACATAAAAAAGAATTTGATTTGACACTACTGGTGTTCGACTGAATATTTATCCCAATAACCATTGAGAGATAACACATGGTGAGATAAAGTTAAGGGGAAGAAACTCATGCATCTAGGAGAGAGATCCCTATCACAATAATTCTTAGATAAATTGGCATTTGAGGATTTGTCCTTGGAGAACTCCCCTTATGCCCTGGAATCTGGTCCAAGAGAGAGAACTGCATAAGAGTTTTGATTGTAGTTAGTCTGTGGTTGGGAGGTGAGTTCTATTTGTAATCTAGTTTCCTATCCTCCATGTGAGATATATATATATATATATATATATATGTGTGTGTGTGTGTGTGTGTGTGTGTGTGTGTACAATGAGGTACTACTTCTATTAGTTCGTTGGATGCATGGTGGATTATGGTTGCTTAGGCTTTCTTGAAATCTAGTTATTCGTTGATGTTACAGAGGATTACATTACACTGTGTACAACCTTGTGTTGAGTAATAAATTTTGTCGATATGGAGTACCTAGAATGTTCTTAATATGTTGTGTATGACTTATGCAATAGACTATGTGTGTTTGGGATGATTGTAATGTTTATAAGGTACTAAATATGACCTATATTATGCCCTGAATTATGTGTGTATAGAGTATATGAAATACTTACTACAACATTTAAATCTGCCTAGACATTTTCTAGTCACTCACATTTGTTTTCGTCTCTGTGAATTTGGAGTGATAAGACTGTTTGTGGTTTCAAGGTTAATAGAGGTAAAATTGAATGGAGGAGGAAGTTCACAAGATAGTCAGAAATATTGAGTTTAAGGTCAAAAGGTCTCCATGGCCCTTGTCATGTTGGCTGGGCATCTTCCTAGGTTGTCCTTTTCTTCCTTAACCTCCTCACCCCAAAGGACTCATATCTCTTTTATTTATCACCTTCATTTCAAATTTAATTGCTGCCCACAACAACATTATCAGTATGAAAGTGAATGTCAATGATGCATCGATGCTTATGCCCATAGATGAATCTCAACAACCATCTATGTTGGTATTTTTAGGTCAGTTGAATCTCTTGTCTTGTTTTTTTCGCCCATCTCTTTTCTATTATGGAAATCAATGTTCCCTTTTGCCTATTTTGATGTTTTATAGAAGATATAATGTTAATATGAACAATGTATTGGTAAATTTAGAGTTGTCTATGGTGGTGAAAAAATATTTTTGAGAATAGATAGATTTCATAAGGTGGGATGCCCTTTTCCTATTGCTAAGGAATACAAAGGAACTGTTTATTGGTACTGGTAATGGAGTTGAGTTTATACATGCTTATAATGATCTAGTAGCATAGTGATATTACATATTCTATCCTATTTATATTTGAATCGAGGGATATCCATGTAGTAGTTTGGTTCTTAACTTCTGATTGTGGTCTATTCAGTTAACCAAAATTTCGCGTCTCTCATTCTTACCAATATCATTTTCCCTGTTCAAACTAATAGTGCTTGGATCTTGGGAGAAAATCATAATCAATGATATTGCATAATTTGGTACACCTATTCACTTGAATATTGTGAGTTATGTACCTAGAGAAAGAATCAATGATAGACATTTGATTTATTTTTTCATTTGTACTCTTGCAAATTATACATGTAGTATGATGCACTAGGTACCTCCTATGTTACGATTCTGAAACTAATTGACAAGTATGTCCAAAACTTGTCATATGATGATTCTGGTTCCCACCTTCTAACAATTATAACACTTACCTTGTAAATGGTTGATACATATGTGCAAGCATCAATGGCTTAATGTAGTGCCTAGAGATACTAATGAAACATAAGACATCATTAATGGAGCAATATCCTTATTTCAATCATACCATAGAACAAATAACCCTCATAAGATGAAGTGTTTCCTTTAAGATGATTTATTAATCAAGGTAAAATAGTTCTGTATACAATTCCAAAAGTACCTAAAGATATGAGATACTTTTCTAAAACCTCCTAGAGATGGGTAATAACAGAACTATCATATTTGGTTGATATGGCTGCAAGTTATTTCCTTATTTTTATAGCCGATCCTTCATTATTGAAATCTCTGAAACACATTGAATATTTGCAACAAATATAGAACCCAAAATATATACTTCCATATAAGTTATGTCAAGATTTCTCACTTGTCAAGCTCCATTGATGGATTCACTTCACAGTTATGGTGAAAAGTTTCTTCAGTCTCAATTGAATTTCTATAGTTTAAAATAAGGATCTCTTTGTGTTGTGTAATCTTAGGGTTCACTTGAGAAATCAGAGCCTTCTCTTTGCTACAAATTTGAAGAGGCCTTTTACACTGGTGAGGCTCCTTAGTTGTTGGATGTTCAAAATGATACAACAATCCAACAACTGGAGTATAAATGGCTCTCCATAAGCACCCTACCTACCACATGAAACAAACATAAAGTGTCCCAGTGTCCTAAAAATTATGCCATAAATACCTCCATATAACCCATATATGATATTGTTCATTGCTACCCGAAATAATATAATGAAAAGGTATTTAAATATAAATGATAACAACAATTCCTTTTCCACATCAATTTTCTATTTTGATGCCCTAGAACCCATCCTAAGCTAGCATGTGAAATTCCTCATCAAACACAAGTATTTTGGTGCTTTTTCTACTCAATACTTATGTGTGTATTGGCTTCTCAAATCCCATTTCTAGGTACATCCCTCATATTCAACAGTGCGTCGGGACCATTGTTTTATATATCCATTTCCACTATGCCTGGAGGTATGCACACGATACTTTTTAGCAATTGGATCCAATACTTGACCTTGTGGATACAAGATATTGATCTTGATCTTTCTTTATTGAAAAAAGTAAACCTTTAGAACTTTATCTTCACTCTAGAAACCATGTAATTTTGAGACCATCTTCCTTGTTGAAAGAATACTTGATCCTCACTCTGGTACTCATGAAATATTAAGACTTCCTTCCTTATTCAAAGCATTTGGAAGTCTGATATTTTTGATGCAACTCTTGTGGAAATAATTAAATTAGACTAGGATATTGTTGAACACCTAGACATTGATTCTGAGAACCTTGCATCACAGAGAATGAAATTGTTCTTTGAAAAAAATAAGAAGGAAAACTACTCCATTCTCATAATTGCATGTTGAGGGTCGGGTTATCATAATAACCACCTCAGGTTAGTTAAGGGGGTGTTGTTACAAACCATCAAGAATGTGCATGTGGCCTTTAATGCCACCATTCTTTTACCCGATTGCTAACATACCTAATGGAAATATACAACAATTGTTAGCGTTGAATGCTCTACTCTAGAGTCTAGACAATATGTACAATTCATTTTTACTGAGCCAGGCGTCTATATTCCTTGTTGGGGACTTGGTGGAAATACTCCTTTGGGACACTACAACCATGCATGAGTATGTCTAAGTATTTTTGTTGACCAAATATTTTTATATATTCCATCAATTATGTGGTTATATTGTCAATTTTCTTGATTCTTATTAATTAATGACCAAATATTGTACCATCCATGAAGAGGCAAAAATTGTGGCTAATTTAAGTTGTAAACATATAATAATATGGAATTGTGAAGGGGCAGAGTGTTCCCATGTTGTATGCATGCATGCAAATTTTATTGCATAGTGGTTACTTGGTTGGTCCCTATAGAGGCATTGGGTATACTCCTTGAAGTGAATTTGTGTTGGCCTTGCAAAGCCAACAAATGAGGTCTTATAACTAGAACTAGAACAAAGCTAGGTTAGGCCTACTATAGAATAACAATCAGAGAACATGTCATAGTACACTTAGTTAAACACATTCCAACAATAAGAAAAGAGATAGGTTTCAACGTCTGTAACAACCTTGGGTTAAAATTTCATGTAATAAAGTTAATAAAGGCAAAATAAGACCTTGGTCATAAGACACATATTCCAAATTGAATGTTGGAAAAAAATATAGTGACGGGGATCACTTGTGATTAATTAATGGACATGGAAATTGGCAAAGTGGCATTTATTTATAAAAATAATGGAAAATAGGAGGAAAGGAAGGTGAAAGGTCACATGTTTCATGTGAGGAGGAAAATGAAAGAAAAATAATGGAAAATGAAGAAAATATAGGCCTCATTGATAAAAAATCTTATCATGAGGATCAATTTGTAACCTTTTGTCAGTTTTGACTTGGACCTCTCTCTCTTCTATTCTCTCTCATATCCTTGGAAACTTAGAGTTTTCTTGGAGCACTCTTGGAGGAGTGTGCCACACTTAGGATTTGGAGCAAGAAGGCAAAGGAAAAGTAGGAAAATAGAAGAGAACAACAAGATCAACAACAGGTTTTTCTTGCAGGTACTGAGTTTCATGTATGATTTCCTTACTAGATTTTGCATGCATGTGGTTTATTGGTTTTCATATGTCATTTTAATGGAGTATTGGCTGGATTGACAATGGTTTTCCTAGCCTTTCCATTTCCTAGATATCCATGGTGTTGTGGGCTTAATTTTTTTTTTTTGGTTGGTGCTCATGTTACTTATGGTTGTGGGTTGAGTTACTAGTTCCGAGAATCCTTGGTTGGACAAATTCTCTGGAAGCCTTGTAACAACTTGGGTTGAGTTACTAGTCCTGGAAGCCTTGGTTGGAAAAACGATATAGAAGCCCTTGGTGGGTTGAGTTACTAGTCCTGGAATCCTTGGTTGGACAAACACTATGGAATCTCGGTGACATATTTGGGTTAAGTTACTAGTCCTGGATGCATTGGTTGAAACAAATGCTCTGGAGCCCTGAATATTCTGGGTAGATACCGATTTGGTGATGGTTAGTGATTTATGAATGTGAGGTGGAATCACTGGTTGAGGGTTGAGGTGGTTTGGCCTCTGGAATCCTCGTTTTGGTTTTGTTTGGATTATTCCATGATATCCCACATTCATGCTTGGAATATGGCACGAGAGTGATTGGATGAAAGAAATATTTGGTTTAGCCCAATATATGGTTGGGTGGTATGTGGAAGTCTCAGACCTGCTTGCATTTTGCATATGTTACAAAGAGCTCTTTTCCTCTTGTACTTGATGGGTAAATATATTTTTTATTATGTGATCTCGATGGTTGTTTTATTATTGTTATTATGATGGTTATATGATGGTTATGTGCATGGTTTATGACAAAATTTAGTTATGGATCTCATCATTGTTTAGTTAGTATATGAAATGTTAATGAATGAATGACCTAATAGATAACATTTCAACTATTGGGAGGAGATATTGGTCCTCCTTGATGATTCTAAGATAAGTATGAGATCCCTATGCTTATATATGTTGTTATGACCTGTATATTACATGTTTATGATATCGTTGATGAAATGTCTCTCGTGGCTAGTGGGATCTAGTTCAAGTCCTTGTTCAATTATTTTCATTAGTAACCTTTTCATCATGTTATTTATCATTTTTGGAAGTTTCATGAAGTTTTGGGCAGTGGGCCGAGACCTAGCCTTCAAAAAGTGGCTTAGAATCTGGGGCCGCTGGCACGGAACTACCTGAGAAAGGCCACAGTCACATGGATTTTTTGATGTGGAAGTGACTGGAGCATCTAAGTCACATGCATTCCTTGTCATTGGTGTGAAGTTGTCTAGGGGGTTGGTCAGCTAGAAGGGTTGGTTGGCTCTCGAAGGTTCTGTAGCATCTGTGGAAGGTCAAATTGGTCTTGTCATGTCAATTCCATTTTCTTAAATTTACTTGGGGAGTTTAATCATATCATAGTAACTTTTTGTCACATGTTTACCCCGGTGGACTGGTTAGCTTGGGTAAATGTGGGAGGAGGAAAATACAAAAGACTCCTTTGGGAATATACAACCATGCATGAGTATGTATAAGTAGTTTGGTTGAACAAATATCTTTATATATTCCATCAATTATGTGGTTAGATTATTAATTTTCTCGATTCTTATTTAACTAATGACCAAATATTGTACCATCCATGAAGAGGAAAAACTTGTGACTAATTTCAGCTGTAGACATCTAATAATATTGAATTATGAAGGGGTAGAATGTTACCATGTTGTATGCAGTTGTGGAAATTTGATTGCATAGTGGTTACTTGGTTGGACCCTTATAGATGCATTGGGTCTGCTTCTTGAAGTGAATTTGTGTTGGCCTTGTAAATCCAACAAATGAGGTTTTGTAACTAGAACCAAAATAGAGTCAGGTCATAACTACTGTAGAATAGAAATTAGAGAAAATGTCATATTACACTGAGTTAAAAAAATTAAAACAATAAGAAAAGAGAGAGTTTTCAACGTGTTATTGGAGAGTCAATAGACAACCCAACTGTAATAGTGCCTTTCTGTTTTTGGTCATACCGATAAAGTTTCATTAAACTATTTTGGTTATTTCTGAGTTTAATAAAAAAAATCATATTCTAAGAAGCATAGCTTTAAGTTCAATGCATTTTGACATATTGGGTTCCATTTGAATTATATACATGGTTATACAGTCGGTTTCCAATCCATTTGAATTGAAATACGTATTTGATTTAAGCAACCAATTATTTGGAACCATGTTCTTCGACACTTGTTTGTTGTAGTTGTGTGCCATTGAATTTGCTAACACATCTATATCCAATCTCTAGTGCAATGGTTGCTTCAAAATAATGGTGAAGATATTTTTGTTACGTTTGGCGGATACAATTGAAGGTATTTCCAAGCCAAAAATATATTCAGAATCATATACAGACAAAAAAACACATTCAAATGTACATATATTTCTATATGTATACATACATAGATATACAATTACCTATGCACATAAGCCATCCTTGGATTTGATACATGGATTAATTTTCTTTTACAATAATTAACGACATAATTTGTATCTACAAGTTCGGAAGCCTCTTGATTCAATTGATGCCTCCTACGTACATGTTTTACACATGCCCCAACACCATCGTGCTCTCCTTTTCCATGCCTCGTCTCAAATAAATTCTATGTATGTCGAATAAAATTTCTCTTATGAATGCGCGACAACCATAAGAATGATCATGATGATTTAAATTGACCAACACAACCATTTGACCATACATAATGTTCTTTAAAAGTGACCTTTCATCCTAATAAATCATTATAAATAATATCAAAACGATGTTGAACAAAACATGTATCATGTGTACGATCATAATTGATGTAGAAATGGTACTCTTTAATCACATCATGATTATTTTCATTACTATCAGAACCATTGATACCAAGCTCTGCATTCTAAAAAGTATGCAGGAGTATAGAGACCTGGTCTGAATGATAATATTCACTTTGTATTTCCCATTGTGGAGTGAATGTGTAATTCTCAACAAAATCAACCACATATAATATTATTCCCTTTACAAATATATCAAATGATTGTTTGAACTATAAGTCCTACCATTTTTCTATATGAGAGTGCTAAATATATTTATATATTTGTTCCCTGAACTTCTCCATAATTTTTTCCATAGAAATGTCATTTTCAATTAAATTAATCTTTCTTGATGTTGTCGCTGAATCTGTAATGACAATGTATGTAACATATTCATATCTTTTCCAATTTATAGTTATATTTGACAATTGTGAATCACTCAGATCAATGGGATACTTATAATTAAAGGGTGCTAAATGAGAACATTCTTTGCATTTTCTTCCACCAATACATTATTTCTTATAAAATAATTTGTCATTTTCTCATGCACAAAACATCTTAGATAAAAATTCACAAACACTTGAAGGATGGGTCTGATCATTAGACCAATATGATATGCCAATTTTTAGAACTGTCTCATAATATAATTGGAATTCTACACAGTATTGAGAAAAACATGTGTTATGAATAATGACATGCCTGACATACCATGGTTTAAGCTTCCGAAATTGTGCTAAGGGAAATATTTACATCAACGTTACTCTCCATAAAATTCTACAATAAATCCACTTGAACTACTTGTGTTATATGTTTGGCAAGAGTATCATAAATCCTTCTAGATATACGATGCCACACAACGTCATTTTGATTCGGTGACACAAGAGAATTCAAATTCGAAAACTCTTTTAACCCGTCTCTTACATTATCTGGAAGTCTATCTTGATATTATTGCCTACATATATTAGCCAAACATGCAAGCTCATCATTCTCATATACTTCAATCCAAAATTTGTTATGCCTCCATATAATTTTTTATTGATGTTTTACATTCTTGGTACTATTGACATCAACCGATTTGATGTAGTTTATTTTCTGACAATACCTATTAACAATGCTCTATGAGCAATTATGCCATCTCGAGATTGATTTTTTTCAAGTGTTCCAAGGGCCGATGTCATAATTTTTGATATCAACTTAATTACTTGCACCCCTTTTTAATCTTTAATGCTTATTAATTGAATTTCATTTCTTAGATATTTATGTTTTAAATGTTTATGTAACAATTGAGCTTGTGCTATGATAGATTTACCTTCAATTTTTATTCTTTATTTATTTATTTTTTCCGATCATCGCCTTTACCTTATTTCAAATTGTCCATTCATTCATTGATAGCCCCATTTCTTCCATTTTAGTTAGATCCATATTCTCTATAAAATTATTGTCGAAGGCAATGTTCTTGTAACATCCAATTAATTCATGTTTTTTTTAGATGTGGTAGGATCTTGTCGCGGGTAAGATGTTTTCCCTACATAAAAAAATATATAAATGTATAATTTACTGGACACATTTACGTTGAACATTATTACAATAGATTATAATGATGACTTTGAAATATAATTTAATCTAATGATTACAAAATTCAAAAATAAAAAAAATAATTCACTCACCAGTACTATCGATATTCTCGTTGACAATTTTCTCAATATCTCTCATTTCCTCATCATTTCCATGTAAATCCACATCTCTTTCAAACTCTGTATTTTGTACCTCCACATATCCTTCAGAATCTCTATTTTGTACCCCCACATCTTCTTCAAGCTCTCTATCTGGTACATTAACATCTCTTTCAAGATCTCTATTTTGTACCTCCACTTTTCTTTCAACCTCTATTTTCCCTTAGTGCTATCCTCTTTGCTTAGAGTTTCTCATTTTTTTCCTTTAAATCAACTCTAATGCGATTGTATTTTAGTTTACAATTCCTTTGGTTTCCCATGTTCAAAAATTTAGAAATTTAAAATCTAATTTAAAAACAACACAAGTGAGTTTAATATTTGAATACTAGCAATAATTCAAAACAAATTCAAATATCTCAAAGAAAAATTATAATATATGATACAATCAAATTCCACAAATTGCAAAATATACTTTTCCTTATACCCCTCATAAAAAAATGAAGATTCATAATTTAATCTAAAATAAATTTCAAAATAATATTCAATTTTCATAGAAAAACAATAAATAAGGCCCCTTCCCCCAAACAAGGTCTTTTCCATATATATATATATAATCTCTTTTTCTCCCTTATAAAAAACAATGTTTGTACCTTTAGAAAAAAAACATTCAAAATATTATTTTCCATAGAAAAAAATCAATATTTAAACATTCAAAATATTATTTTCCATAGAAAAAAATCAATATTTTTTTTCCGTAGCAAAAATAATAATATTTAATTTCCATAGAAAAACAATAAAATAATGCCCCTTCTGCACCCCAAAAAAGATGTCTTTTTCCCATAAAATATATCATCTCTTTTTTTCCCTTATAAAAAAATCCTATTTTACACTGCATTAAATATAATTTTTTTCTTACTTTGCACTCCGCGCTTTGAACTTCACACTTCAAAATTTTCTGTAT
This sequence comes from Pinus albicaulis, assembly GCA_034641835.2. Lineage (NCBI taxonomy): Eukaryota > Viridiplantae > Streptophyta > Pinopsida > Pinales > Pinaceae > Pinus > Pinus albicaulis. Next base: position 1,545,771,096 of record CM076578.1, on the reverse strand, counting down.
TTAATGAAATCTTTCAGCCGAAAATATATAAGATTTTCGGCCGAAAGTTTTGTACAGCAAATAGGTGCATCAGTTAATAAAATTATTTGGTTGGTCGGAGGGGAGATGTTTTTGCAAAAACTCTCGGTCAAGAATTTTGCACGTTTTTTGACTGAGAATTTTCTCACTTCCAAAATCTTGGCCAAGGGTTTGGTCAAAGGAGAGATTCTCTGCCAAAAATCCCTGTCGAGAAATTATTAGTTTTTCAGCGAAGAGTTTATAAAGTAGTAAACTCTCGGCCGAGAGTTTGGACAGAGAAAGTTTATATGTCGAAACGCTTGGCCACAAGTTTTTAATTTTCTCATTCGAGAGTTAGTTCACAAATAAATCTATGTGGTTGACACAAACTAAAGTTACAAAAAACACTCGGCCGAGAGTTTTCAATTTCTCAGTCCAGAGTTTTTTTTAGACTTAGCCAAAAGTTTTCGGTCAACGGAAAATAGGAAAAATTCGGCAATTTTCTGGAAGAACCTACTTCAGAGGAGCCAAATCCCTAAAAAATTTAAGAGTTAGCTAGCATATTTGGTACCATTGGATTTATATTTGAATTTAGTTTCGAATGATATAAGCTTTATTCATTTTAATGAGTAACTGATATTTATTAATAATGTTATACTAAATCGTGTCACAACAGATTTTGAGGCTTTTGAAAATTACTTGAAATGAAAAATAAATAACTTCATAATCAAATCACCAAATCATTTGAAAATTCACCGGGTACTTCATCTCCCTCTCCTTCTCAAAACAATATTTTCAACTGACTTATTAATGATAACATTAAAACGAAAATTGATGGATCGCCAAATGTGTTGAAAAATCAACATTTGTTTGTATTACCCTATTTCATTAAATGATAAAACACAGTGATTAAATCTAAAAATTCCCCCAAAATAGTCCATGTTCGAGTGTAATTTGTGTATATTATGATGATATAATTTTTTTCCCAAAATGAATTACCATCTTTACAAACCATGGTGGGTTGTTAAGTTAGTCATTATACTTGCATGAATTTTTCAAGTATATGCATTTGGTAAACACCAAATTTCTCTAGCCATATGTCCATTAAAAAAAATGGTACAAATGGAATAAAATTCTACAAAAATATTGTTTTTACTGCAAATAAAAATGATCAAAATAAAATATGAGTTTTTAGTATTTAAAGTTGAAAACACATAAAATTTCACAATTTTCTATGTAAAAAACAAGCTAAAAGTGTTTCCCAATTTCACATTTTCACCCTTATACAAAGAAGAAAAAAAAAAGAAAAAAAAATATAATGAGAAATTCGTAACCATATTATGCCCAAGATGTGCCAAGAAACATCCTAGGAATGAGTGTCCATTAGATGTAATTAAATTCTGTAACATTTTTTCTGAGAATCATGATGTTAATGATTGTCTACAACTACAGGTATTAAAAAAACACATCAAACAACTGGTCAAAATGTTGAGCAAGTTAATTTTATTACTCACCAAATAGGTCTAGTAAACCTTGGTACAATCCTCAGTTCAACACAAGACAACAGTTACCTTCTTCTCAATTTCCTATTAATTAACAACCTTGGAAACCATCTATCTCAAATCCTTGGAATTATACACTTCCTTACATCCAACAATATTATTCAAAACCTCAACCCTTTCCTATGCAATGTATTCAATGGCTTGTGCAACAATTGAATTGAACTTATCAAAATTGATCACAACAACAACAATTACTACCTTCACCAAAATTTCAAAATTATAATCAAACACCCACTCCATTTCAATTACCTAATCAACCTAAACCAAATCCTAACATTAGGATGGGTCAAGAAAATCAACATCCACAACTGAATCAGGTAGTTAAATTAAGTCCACTAGTGTACACCAATGAATCTGGTGAATCTTCAACTTCTACTGTTATTGCAGTTGATTTTCAGGCCATATAATTAAGGCCAAGAAAGATGTTAGAAGACCCAATACCACCTATTATTAATGATGTGAATGAAAAAAAAGCAACAGTCTAAGAAATAAAATGAATCTTTGTTACCAACCTCTCAAAATTTAATTCAACTAGAAAGTCAACAATATGATCAATATCAATCACCACAATTTCCTGAAAGGATTACAAAGGCTAAAATATCTTCACAACCATCCTTTGATATCCTATAATAACTAAAGCATATTTATGTTAGAATCACAATCATTCAAGACATAAACGATATAAAAATCTACAAAAAATCTATAAGAGGATTTTTGTATCAAAAAAATAAGGAAAAAGAAACATGATCCACCACATACTGAAGTGTCTGGTCAATTATTTGAAATTATTATGCTTGGGAGATCCTTGAATCCAAAGTATGGAGATCTTGGTACCCTATTATTCATGTACAAATAGGGAATAAAGTAATTTCAAATACTGTTATAGATCTTAGAGAATCCTATATATATATATATATATATATATATATATATATATATATATATATATATATATATATATATATATTATTTTTAACAAGAACTGAGAATAAGTTTGTATTAAAATATCTAAGCGTAAAGATCAATTAAGTCACATCATACCAAAAATATTGATATTTAAGGCTTAATCGTTTGGTCTTGCTATACAACTTTAGCCATCTAAAATATAGATTACATTCTTCTTCTATGATGATTAAATAGAAACCCTTATTATTCCAGTTGTATATTCGTGAAAATCTATCTAGCATAAAACAAAATTAACATGGCATAACAAGCAAGATTTAAGTTTTGGGAGACTTCTCTTCTTCATTGCATTTGTTATTAGGAAATTCCCCTTTTCCTATTTCCCATCTGATTATAATATCCTCTATTTGGGATATTATATAGTTCAATTCATCTTCAATCCTTTGCAGTCAGGTCAAAAGATACTTATTTATTATCCTAGTGATTTTCAAATGCATGGTGTTAAGAGTGGAATCCACCCAATTACTACTAGCACCCTGAGCCATGAAGTCTAAGTTCCCCACTGTCTAATGTAGGCACAATCATGAGAGATGTAATGATAGGAATTTCCAAATGGCTTCTCTAAAATGAAAATTATCTTTTCATTTCATCTGGTTCCCAAAGTAAAAAAGCAAATGAGGAGACTAGTAACATTGCCAATTATTGTAGTCATTGAATTTTTGAAATCAAATATAAAAGGAGCTAGAAACAACCTGATTTTGAGCATACTCAACTAGTAAACGAACATGCCACCAACCAACCAACATACACTAAAATCCCTTCCAAAATGCCACAACCCACTTACTGCTAGACTAGGAACAACCATAGGAACCAAAAGGAATATAAGAAATCATAGAAAGTCCATAACACCAAGTTTATACCACAACCTTTGCACCATGAATCCCTAGTAACATTGGTTTCTAAAGTCCACAATAAATTGAGGGTAAAAAGTCCAAATGGAGCAGACAAATTTAACAATCTATGGGAAAAACCATTGATACAGCTATCCATCAACTACTTAGCTACAAACCATAATGGACACACACACAACCAACACTGAGACCTATGACGTAACCCATGAAGGAGTTTCCATACATGGTGGATCCCACTCAAAGTTAACTTGCCTCTTTCCCAAGGTTGATAAGGGATAATGGCACTTTTTTCTTCTTGAGTGGGTCCTCAGAAATCAAGCATAATGACAAAATCTCAAAATATGACAGCTCTCCCCACTAATACACCGTTTATACTACAATCCAATCTCTCATCAAGTTTGAAAGCATACATTGTCATGGTGCCTCTTTTCCATTTATTAATTATGAAACAAACCTTCTGCATCCAAGGTATACCCCTTCTACACCTATGATCAATCCACACAATATATTGAATTAATTTCCCAACCTTTTCCACCATCATTATCAACTCATAAGCTGTCGAAATCCCTTGTGACACAGTCACGTCTCTTGTATCCTTCCATGCATGCTTGCATGGAGCCACTATGTGCTCAATATGATTAAAATAAGTGCATCGAGGTTGCTCCTACATGTAAACCATGGGAAAGTCTCTCGTGATGATGAGAGGGAGTTCCTCCCCCTTTCCCATTATACAATTTTTTATGAATATTTTATTAGGTACCATTTGACTTTGCCTTAGGGGATATAGCATTTGGATGGATCCCCCTAACATACTATTTCTCCTTTGGGAAATATTGTCTCCATAGAATGGTTTGGAACAACTGGTGTATCCTGCTAAAAATTTGAGATAACTTCATGCATGGGGAAGAGATCCATCAATTAAATGAGAGATTATAATTAGAGAATCCCCAATGATGATCACATCTTGTATCCCAAGTTTAACAATTTAGATCAATCCTTGAAGAAGAGCATAACCTTTGCAAAATTATTAGAAGCAATGCTTCTAAGTCCCTAAGAAAAACTATATTCTTGTTGTTTTTCATGATGAAAATCACGCCTTGCATTTTTTTTTCAAATTTTAAAAACTAAATTAACAATAATTAAAAAAACAAAAGATTAAATTTTTTTTGAAAAAGCTAAAAACTAAAAGAAATAAATAAAATAAAATTAAAAGAAATTATATATATATATATATATATATATATATATATATATACAAAAAAATATAAATAAATAAACACATTTAAAAAAACACATATTTAATTAGAAATTATAAAATGCAAAACCTAAAATTATAAAATAATTATATATATATATATATATAGAACCATTGTGGGGGAGGGTGATGCTCGATATTGCCGAGGGTGATGCTCGATATTGCCTCTCCACCCATGCGACTAGCCTTCAATTATTGCATAGGTAGTGCTTGTGCTTTGCGATGATTGTAGGCCAACAACATGGGTGGAGGGACAATGCCAGACATTGCCCCCCATAATTATTTTTTTTATTTGTTTTTTTATTTTTATTATATTTTTTTGAATATATATATATATATATATATATATATATATATATATATATATATATATATCCACACACACTGTAAGCTGAGTAGGTCTATTTTCATTCATTCATTATAAAATCAAGTTACATCCATAGAAAGAAATTCGGTGGCATCAACATGCCCAATGGGAAACCAGGTCTGTTGGCCACTGAAACACATTGTATGCCATCCAAAATTTGAAAGTTTTAAGTCTGTACAACAAGGCCTTATAAGCCTCAATGTCTAGCCAGTAGTGTCTATTTATAAAGCCAACAATAGTAAAAACCAACAAAAAATCAAACATAGCTAACCATAAAAACATCTAATAATAAGAGGATTCAAGAGGAGTTGGTTCCTTTTCACTTGAACCGGAAAGTTTTGATTAGGGAAGACATGAAATGTGTTCCTCAATGCGGCCAAGGCGCTTGTTCTGTTGCCGAATATGGACTTAGATCAGCTGGAGTTCGTTTTGAATTTCTTGAAACCTTTGATCAGGTTCCCCTGCATTCATTTGTGGGGTCATAATGGCTTTGGCCACCAGAATTTTGATAATCCAATATAAGTGAACAATGTGTTTATACTGGGTGGTACACCCATGAGTGTTTCCCAGATCCTAAACGAGATCTCTCCAATATTTCACTTGTACTTCCGTAACTTCCTGGTGGTTGAGTTCTGTCTCCCATGACGTAATTAGTTGTTTGACATCTGTTGGAGTTCTAGAATTATAGGACTACATCGTCTCCTTGATGATCTAAGCATCGGTACATCAAACGCTCCTCTTCAAGGGTTGGGAAGATGGCGGCGCTCTGCCTGTATTTATTCTTTAGCGATGACCATTACCACGGCCTCCAAAACCTGACGAACCTACACCTTGAGCCATTAAAAAAGGATCACTTGCAAAGTGAGCTTGACTAGACCAATGAAGTTACACTAACACCAGCCAAACCAATAATTTTTCATGCAGTTATAATAGAAACATGAATTAGAAATACCTACTACATTTACATTAGAGAGAAGCAAAATATAGACAAGGTCAGGCTTGGGCCACATAAACAAAACCAATTTTGACTTAGGTGGACCGCTCCACCATTTACATGCACTGTGAGACACCCATTGCACAAAGAGACCAAAAAACCACCCCTTCCTATTACGATAAATACCCATTACAATATTTACATTGAAGAGCACCTTGCCAAGCTGAGGCCCCAAACAAACCACACCATAGAGACCATAAAACAAGAAGAACAAACAATTGACAAAGAAAACCTAGAGAAGAGAGAGCCTCATGATTAACAGACTACCTATTTTAGGCCTCCAAAAGCCTATCCTACCCCAACACCCTTGGAAAGAGACCATCATTCCCATGCAGGAGAGGAGAATTCCAAACACAATAGAGACCATAATAGAAACATCACAACAAATATAGAAACCTTCCTTCAGAAAAAGCACATAGGGTCGACCTCTAGAGCAAACCATTCTGGACCATCCCACAACCCGTCTACTAAACCAAATACAATAGACATGCCGCAAACATGAAGGTGGATTAAGACAATAAACATAACCATTAATGCTTTCCATGCAGCCAGAGAGCGCAAACGGAACCAATGAGCAACGACTCCTCCTCGAGATCTCCAATGTTGTGGAGATAATCCAACGACACAAAACTAACCAACGAAACCAACCAAGGATAAAAATGCATATCGAAAAAATCTCCTCCCACTAAAATGCCTGGGTGAAATACCTCCTCCTTCGTGCGCCATCTCCTCTAATCTTTCACGTGGCCAGAGATAATACTGCTCGCCGTTCCCGCATGCTCCAGTTGACTGGTGGCTGCGTCCCTTCCTTATCACTCAACACTTCTTCCATCATCTAAATCCCAAGGTGGATTGTTTGGCATGATCTCACTGATGCTGATATATATATATATATATATATATATATATATATATATATATATATATATATATATATATATATATATATATATATATATATATATATATATATATATATATATATATATATACTTTAATTTTATTTATTTTTTAAATATATTAATAATTTTTAAAAATTATATTAATTATTTTAAGATTTTGTTTTTATTTTATTTTTAAATTATTATTATTTTTAATAGTTTTTTTTTTTTTAACTTTTAAGGATTTTTTTTGGTTTTTTAAATTTCAAAATTTAAATGTTTTTGATTTTTAATTTTTAATTTTTTTTTCTCTCAACAAAATTTTTTTACCCTTAATTTAGAAAAAAAAAAAAACCTTTTTTCGGTGTTAAAAAAATAAAAGAAAATGTTTTATTTAATTATTTTTATTTTCCTATTTAAAAATATCTACAACATTTTTTAATGTAAATTATTATTATTTTGATGACTTGACCCACTATAATATGAACCTTGAATTTCACTAACATCACTTTTAAATTTATAGTTTATGTTTTTAAGTTTCAATGGTACCAATGGTCAAAGATGTAATGTCAATTAATTTGTAATTTTAACCCTCCGAAATAAAATAAAATAAAAGTTAGACACTTAAAAAACATGCATTTAAATAAAAAATAAATTTAGACAAACTTTACGTGTCGATTTTTAGGGTCTTCCATATTCATGATATTTAGCCTTTAATGCCATGGTTGAAAAATGTTTGAATTTTAATCCTAAAAAAGTGTTGATGTTGCATCACCACTTTGCATTTCAATTGTTATTTCATGTTTTTGATAGTCATGATATTTGATCTTTAGTGCCATGATTGACAAATTTTTGAATTTTAACCCTAAACTAAAAGAAGTAATATTGCATTACCACATTTGCATTTTAACATGGTTTTCCATGTTTCTAATCATGATATTTGGTTTTAATGCTATGGTTAAAAAAGGTTGGAATTTTAAATCTGAAATGAAAAAAGGGTGATGCTACTTTGCCACTTTCCAAAATCAACATGAAAATCATGATTTGTTGTGACTTCCATAAAAATAAAATCTTAGTAAAATTCTCATTAAGTTACTAACATTGTTTATTACGTTATGTAATGCTCCATATATTATTACATATATAGTCGGGTGGAGAGTAATTGCCAACACTGTTGTGGTTAGCTGCGTTAGAGTAATGTAATGATTTTGAAATCACAAATAAACTGGTCCTTGATTGTACAAGTAAGATTTTCAACCACTCATTGCTCTTATAGATTATGTCCTAATTAATTAAAACATTACTTAATGTTTGATGATTATTGTCCTTGAATTTATGTAGGTAATTTTTTATAATCATGTTTAATTTTAGATCATTACATATGGTACCAAAACCAAAACCTAGACTCCAACCCTATAAGCCTATGGGCTTCCTATCATAAGAAATAACTAACAATACAAACCTAGATTTTATGAGTCAAAATTTAACTCTAAATATTTTATACTTAATGTTGAACTATTCGGGTGGATGAGTTGCTCACATACAAAACTACAACATTTCCTTCCAAGAGCTGGTAATTTTACAATTCAGTGTAAATTAGAATATAGCATTATTGATCGATACCTCTTGTTTCTACCGGTGGATGTTGAAATGTGTTAAAACAGTCATAGTGATAAGATGAGTTAGTGTATAAACTCTCCTATGATAGACCTTCGCCGCATCTTAATTACTCCTTTGCACTGTTAAACTGCAAGTTAATTGATTATTGAATTGGGTGTCCAATACCAGATTGCAGACTTAACAAACAGTATGTGCATTAGCTGGTTAATGTAATAACTAGGATTGTCATAATAAAAGATATTTGTTCCCATATGGAATTTTAAGATGGGTACAATTGTAAGAATGGTAATTTTAGTAAATTATTATCACGCATGGTCTTGCAAAGTGGAAGTTAAGTAGAATTACATTAGCATCTCTATTTTTTCAAGAGAAAAAAACAACTTCTTCCATTAATAAACGAAAGAATGAAATAGTTATCTACTATATTTTCAAGAGAAAACCCAAACTATAATACCAGACGAAATAGTTATCTACTCTTTAAATTACTAATATCGATCACATTATTATTCATAATCTTGTCTACATGAGTTGCAGGTCGATATTCATTTAGATTCTTATACATTTGTGCCACTTAATAGATTGTCTAATCTTCGAAGTAAACATATTCTGCGATGAATTAAATTCACTTGAATAAATTTAATGTCAAATGGTGAATGATTCCACATGTATCTATAAATGGTACACAACAATGAGAACATAAGATACCAATTTATTGATAATTTCATTCCTTGCAAATGTATCATCACATCATGAAAATAACAACTTTTAAATTTTCGTATTCTGCAACCTATCTAATATTAATCAATTTTAAGAATTGTGAACCATCTTTTTTTAGAAAATTATCAAGTATAACTTGAAAAATATCATCTATGAACCATCCTTTTTAGAAAATTATCAAGTATAAATTGAATCACTTATTAATTTTTATTTAAAGATAACAATAACCTAGTTATGATATGAATTTTAGTGATAATAATAATTAAGATGTAATAATAATAACTATTATGTGATACTAGTAATTAGGATAAAATAATTATGAGTTTAATGATTAATTGCAAATTGGCAAAATCATAAATGATAGTTAAGTCAAATTAATGTAGAAATTTCCAATACTCAAATTAAAATTTATATAATATAATGTAAATTTCTATATTATGATTAGAAGATCTTATGTGGGTATAAGAGATTAATTGGTCATACTTATAGGTTATAATAAAACTTGTGTAATATACTTAAAATATTGATACCATATATTTAATGATGTATAACAAGTATATATTTATACGTATGACTTGTGTAATATTGTATTGGTTTTAACTATGTTTATATAGGTTATTTATGGTACATTTATGTTTATAGGTTATTTATCGTGTTGAGATTTCTTATATTAAATTTGGAGAAAATCTCATGAATATGACAACAATAGGATTTGTTACTAAATTGACTCCATCTAATCCTGATGTGGAGTTATTGCATCTTATTTTGTTGTGATTGAATTTATGATTCAATTTCTACTCCCAGCTATAAAATGTAAGCCCATAGAGGCAAATATTCATGAGGGATGTGAGGTGAGAGGAAGAGAAGTGCAGATGAGAAACTCTGTTGTTGTAAATCTCCTATTTAGAAATAAGACTATCGATGCCTCTATTTGGTGGACGTAGCCCAGATTGGTTGGGTGTACCACGTTAAATCTGTTGTCTTCATGTTGGATTGCTGTGTGTGTTTATTTAAGTTTCCGCTGTGTTAACTTAACAATTGGTATTAGAGTGTGTGAGAGCAAGCATTGATCTGAGTGTTTGGACCGTGGACGTGTGAGCGTAGATCTAAGTGCAGTTATATTGGTAATATGTATTGTCATAATGCATCTGTAATGCGTATTGTTATAATGTGTAAATCGTTTTATGAAATATAATCGATTTATTTAAATGCCAATATCGATATGTTTAAATTTTTTTGATATACCATGGGTGGAGAACTGCTGTCCATGTGGAGGAGCCATAGCAAGGCCGTGAGGCCGGGATCAAATCATTTTGTGAGCAACACCGTGGAGATTGAAAGACTGTGAGACCGTGAGCTAGAGTTAGAGGACTGCGCGTGAGCTGGATCAAATGTCTGGTTCTCAGCAGGTGTAATGGGTAAGTCATAGAGCTGTCGAGCAGTGAATACAGAGTCGTGAGCTGCTGTAGAGCCACTATAGATCCGCTCTATATGCCACCTACTTAAATTTGTATAGTTTCTCTATAGCCGTGAGTCTGCTCGTGGAATTTCATGTTTTGAAGACCTGCAGTGAGCTGTGAATGCTTTAAGTGTTGAAAGCAGTGACCTGTGACCAGAACTGTGAGGCCGGGTATGTGAACCCAGGTAGTGATTGCTGTGCGTCGATTTCTGTACAGTGAGCTGGTTATTGATTTTTTTACTTTCCGCAGTGCATAACGCAGAGCTCAATTAATTTTCGCTGCTGAATTGTATTTCTACGTGGTAAATTATTTGTGATGGACATTAGTTTATATAGCATTGGTATAAGGAATTTGCTATTGAAGTTGTTTGTAGTTAAATTCCAATTGGAGGACTTAATTTTCGAAGGAGCCGTTTGATATGCATGTTTTTCTTCATAGCATGTTCTTTAAACTAATGTCAAATATGCACAAAAGCTTGGAAGAATAACTAATAAGTGGACAGGTTTTGGGCTTTGCCTCGTTGTTGTGTGAAGGCTAAGGATTGCAGGTTGGCCGCATAAGATTTTGACTTATGCATTTGAACAATTATTGGTTGAGCCGAACATGATTGTGATTGATGTGAAACACTAAATGTTTTGAAGCATTTTATTGTTAACACTATATGCTGTGTGAAGTTTTTTGTTCTATGTGAGAAGGCAAATTAAGCTATGTCAAAAACTCAAAGTGCTCGATTCGAGATCAAGAAGTTCAATGGGAGAAACAACTTCGAGATTTGGAAAGTGAATATGCACGATCTACTCGTACAACAAGGTGTGGCGAAGGCGCTTTTGGGAAAAGCCAAACAACCTCTCGCCATGACAGATGGCGAATGGAGTGACATCGATGACAGAGCACTGAGCAACATTTCATTGTGTTTGGCGGATGATGTTTTGTTTAACATTGTGTCAGAGAAAACTGCTGCTGGTTTGTGGACAAATCTTGAAAAGTTGTACATGACAAAATCCTTAACCAATATGATTCTTCTGAAGAGACAATTGTACAGCTTGTGCATGAAGGAAGGTATATCAATAAATGATCATTTGAATACCTTTAATACTCTTCTGGTGCAGTTAGATAGTATAGATGTAAAATTTGATTCAGAAGATAAAGTTGTAACTTTATTATGCTCGTTGCCCGAGTCATGGGATCATTTTGTTACTTCTATAAGTCTTAGTTCATCAGACACTCTTGAATTTGATGATGTTGTTGGAGCTTTGTTATCTAAAGAAACAAGGAAAAGGTCAAATTCAGAAACCTCTACATCAGAAGTAATGATGTTTAGAGGTCGTTCTAAAGAAATACGCTTCAGTAAGCAGAACAACTCGCAGTCAAAATCGAAAGGGAAGAAGAGTAAGGTAAAGTGTTGGTTTTGTGGCAAATCAGGACATTTGAAGAAGGACTGTTGGAAGAGACAACAAACATCCAAAGGAGACTCTTCGACAGAAAAGAAAGAAGCAAACACGATAGATATAGGTTCGGCATCCGGTTCAGGTATGAGTGATGAAGCGTTATCAGTTAGCTTGTCTAATCATGATCAACATTGGTTTTAGATTCTGGTGCGTCAAATCACATGTGCATTCATAGAGAGTGGTTTAAATATTATAAATCAATCAATGATGGAGTGGTTTACATGGGAAATGATGTCTCATGTAATATTGTGGGAATTGGAAGCATCCAGATTAAAATGTTTGATGGTACAAATAAAATATTAACTGATGTAAGACACGTGCCTGAACTTAGAAAAAACCTCATTTCTTTAGGAGTGCTAGACATAAATGGATATAAAACCTTTATTCAAGGTGGAGTAATGAAAGTTTATAAAGGAATTTTACTAGTAATGAAAGCAAAGAAGATTGAAAATAATTTTCAGTTAGAAGGAAGAACAGAGTCAGATCATGCTTCTACAATATCTGAAAACGACAGTAATTCTATTCGTCTATGGCATCAACGGTTGGGCCATATGAGCGAAAGAGGATTAAAAAATTTATCTGATCGTAAGTTACTTCCTAGTTTAAAATATTCTAAGTTAGATTTCTGCAAACATTGTATATTTGGGAAACAAAGCAAGTAGAAGTTTAAAACTGGAAAACATACTAGTAAGGGAATCCTTGATTATATCCATTCTGATGTTTGGGTTCCATCTCCTACAACCTCATATGGAGGAACGTCATATTTTGTATCTTTTATTGATGATTTCTCTAGAAAAGTGTGGGTCTATATGTTAAAGAAAAAGTCTCATGTATTCACAGTTTTCAAACAGTATAGAGCATTAGTAGAAAACATCATTGGAAGAACCATTAAATGTTTAAGAACTGACAATGGTGGTGAGTTTACTTCAAAGGAATTTGATAATTATTGCAAGGAAGTTGGGATTGAAAGACATAAAACTACTCTATATAATCCTCAGCAAAATGGAGTTGTTGAACGCATGAACAAGACTCTTTTAGAGAGAGAAAGAAGTATGCTTAGTAACGCCAATTTGCAGAAGGAACTATGGACAGAAGCAATATCTACGGATTGCTATTTGATAAATCAATCACCATAAACTACAATAGGATGCAAAATTCCTCAAGAGGTATGGAAATGTCATCCTTGTGATTATTCTAAACTGAAAGTTTTTGGTTGTGATGCATATGCTCTAATTCCGAAACATCAGTGTTCTAAATTAGATCCTAAATCAAAAAGATATATCTTTGTTGGATATGGTGATGGGACTAAGGGATACAGGTTGTGGGATCCTACTACTCACAAGATCATCAGTAACAGAGATGTTAAATTCAATGAATATTCACTCGATAATCCAGATGTAGATGATAAATTGAAACAGGATAATGTACCTGAGTTTCAACATATTCAGTTTGAAACCAGTTCAAATACTGATGATAGTCCAAATGAACAAGTTTCAGATGCAGATCATGAACATGTTTCAGATGCAGATCATGAAGAAGTTCCTACAGATAATAATCAACAAATTGTGGAAGAACCAGAAACATCTTTAAGGAGGTCCACGAGAATCAGACGTCCTCCTAAAAGGTATGATTATTATGTTACTTCAGTTGCTTTAACCGCTAATGATGATGAACCTTTGTGCTATCAGGAAGCTGTAGAAGGTTCTAACAGTTATAAGTGGAAAGAATCTATGAAGGATGAGATGAAGGCATTAGACAAGAATGCCACATGGGATCTGGTAGAACTTCCTAAAGACAGGAAAACTATGGGATGTAAACGGGTTTAAAAATTGAAAAGGGGTGTTGATGAGACAGAAGACATGTACAAAGTGAGGCTGGCCGAAAAAGGGTTTTCTCAGAAAGCAGGAATTGACTTTCATGAGATATTTTCACTAGTTGTAAAAATTGTTTCAATTCGGATTGTGTTAGCATTAGTTGCTTTACTTGATTTAGAATTACAACAAGTAGATGTTAAAACTGCATTTTTACATAGAGATTTAGATGAGGAGATTTACATGGAACAACTGGAAGGGTTTGTTCAAAATCGCAACAAGAAAGTTGTCTGCAGGCTCAAGAAATCATTGTATGGTCTGAAGTAGTCGCCTCGACAATGGTAGAAGAAATTTGGTTCTTTCATGATGAGTCAAAATTATATAAGAAGTGAATATGATCATTGTGTTTACTTTAAGAAATTGAGTAATGGCATGTTCATTATCTTAGTGTTATATGTTGACGATATGCTTTTAGCAAGAAAAAGCATAACAGAGATCAATAGGTTAAAGGCTCAGATGGCTAGGAAATTTGATATGAAAGATCTAGGAGCAGCAAGACAGATTTTGGGCATGGAGATTTTCAGAGACAGGAGCAATGGTAAGCTGTGGTTATCACAACAGAAGTATATTGAGAAAATACTCTTGAGGTTTGGTATGAACAATGTGAAGCATGTTTCAGTCCCTTTAACTTCCCATTTTAAGCTTTCTTCAAGTTTATGTCCTAACAAAAACGAAGAAAAGGAATATATGTCTCGAATTCCATATGCCAATGTAGTAGGTTATTTGATGTATGCGATGGTTTGTGCACGACCAGATATTTCATATGCAGTTGGAGTTGTCAGTAGGTATATGGAAAATCCAGGAAAAGAACACCGGTCAGCATTGAAATGGGTGCTTCGGTATCTGAGAGGCACAAGTGATTATTGTATCACTTATAACAGAAGTAGTGAATTTGTTTGCAGATATGTTGATTCTGACTTTGCAGGTGATTTGGATAAGATAAGGTCAACTTCAGGATTTGTCTTTACTCTTGCAGGTGGAGCTATAAGCTGGATGTCAAAGCTACAAAACATTGTCGCTTTATCCACTACAGAAGCAGAATACATAGCTGCTTCACATGCTTGCAAAGAAGCGGTTTGGTTGAAAGGTTTGTTTGGTGAGTTTGGTAGGTTGCAGGACAACATCAAGTTATTTTGTGATAGTCAAAGTGAAATTCACTTGGCTAAAAATCCGGCCTATCATAGTAAATCAAAGCATATACCTATCAAGTACCATTTTGTAAGACATGTTATCACTGAATGAGGGGTCTCTGTTGAAAAAGTGCATACAAAGGAAAATTGCGCAGACATGTTCACGAAACCAGTTTTATTAGAGAAGCTACGATGGTGCCTGGCTTCTCTTGGCTTGTAGAAAAGATAAAAATAATAATAGAATAGGGTATTAGGCTAATTGTTGTCAAGGTGGAGATTGTTGAGATTTCTTATATTAAATTTGGAGAAAATCTCATGAATATGACAAAAATAGGATTTGTTGCTAAATTGACTCCATCTAATCCTGATGTGGAGTTATTGCATCCTATTTTGTTGTGATTGAATTTATGATTCAGTTTCTATTCCCAGCTATAAAATGTAAGCCCATAGAGGCAAATATTCATGATGGATGTGAGGTGAGAGGAAGAGAAGTGCAGATGAGAAACTCTGTTGTTGTAAATCTCCTGTTTAGAAATAAGACTGCCGATACCTCTGTTTGGTGGACGTAGCCCAGATTGGTTGGGTGAACCATGTTAAATCTGTTGTCCTCATGTTGGATTGTTGTGTGTGTTTATTTAAGTTTCCGCTGTGTTAACTTAACATATGGTACATTTTTGTTGAATGAAGTACATTGCTAAACAAATATAATAGTTATTTTACATGTTATAGTATGTTTATATATGTCTGTGTGTGGGGTTGTGATAAATATTAATTTTTATTTTAGTATATATGTTATCAAAATTTTAGGTTAGTGATTTAGGATTTACAACATAGTTGTATTAATGAAGAAAAAACACCTTTAAAAAGTGTTGTATTTTTGTTTTTTTTTTAATTTGCTGTGCTTTGCAGGTGATCATTTTAGATCGTTTTGAATTTCACTTTTCATGGCCACTCCAATAGAGCACAATATGGTAATGATTTACATGTAGGATATTGAGAGGATGAAACCTCTTCCCATGAACCTTTTATTTCTCCACCTATATTGAGAAGATGAAACCTCTTCCCATGAACCTTTTATTTTTCCACCTTATCAACCTTTTGCATGAAAATAAAGAATTTCTATAACATACATATTTCAGATTGTGCCATCTACTAATTCAACTACATTTTTAATTAATGGAGAATATTCTTATTCAAGTAACCATTTGGTTGAAATTGAAATATTTGATTAAACAAATGATATTAATGGTTTTCACCTTGTTACTAACAAAATACCTTATACAACGATGGAGATATCCCATGTGCATTATTTGATTCTATTTACTTATCTCAAGTTGTAGGTTATGTGAGAAATAATCTCAGAAAAATTTGGCAAGATAATGAGGTACTCTCTCTCTAATTTTTTTTTTCCATCGATGATTGTGTGAGGCCTTCATTATCTTTCTTTGACCTATACAATTAACAATACCATCAAGAATCTTCCACAAGGTATTATTACGATTCATTGCCACCTAATTCACATAAGGCATGCCAATTATTTTTAAATTTTCTCCAATAATTTATAATTGCCATTATCATTTTTTTAATAAAATTGAAGTTTGGTTGGAGGAAACTTATCCATGAAGCCTCCCATGAATAATAATGCTATTTTCTTTTACATGTTGGATAAATGTATACTTTCGAATTTTTTCTATTTTTGGTCTCTCATTATTCCGATTTTTGCTGATGTGTTTTGATGAACATGTGATTGGAGGTTTGGAGTTACATGAATGACTACATTGGAATCACTATAATGCTATTTTATTTTACATGTTGGATAAATGTATACTTTCGAATTTTTTCTATTTTTGGTCTCTCATTATTCCAATTTTTGCTGATGTGTTTTGATGAACATGTGATTGGAGGTTTGGAGTTACATGAATGACTACATTGGAATCACTATTTCATCTGATTTATTTTCATCCAATGTATTGTAGAATAGGAGTAGGGTAGAATAAATTAGTTTCTTTTCTTTGCATAGTTGTTTATTGTAGGTTTGTTTTTGGTTGGCAATAAATTTAGTTGTAAAGAAAAGAACAATGTTATTTATTTTTTAAGGGTTATACTACCTTTTGTTACTTTCTAAAAAAACCCATATAATTGATTTTTATTTCTAATTTATAGTTAGTATATTATGATCTTTATTTCTAATTTCTAGTTAATTTATTTTCTTTTATTATTTTAAATAAAGGTAACTTGTGAGATGAACTAAAAAGGAATTTAAAGAATGATATGGAAAGGAAAATGAAGGTCTTGCATGTTAATGCTTTCCTTTGGGAAAATATTGTGCAAATACCATTTTTATTGAAGAGAAGTATTTTATTTTTTCATTTTAAATACAAATTTATGAGTATTGTGGATTTAGTTGTTGGTCATAGTATATACAATAACAAATTTAATTTTCATGTAATGATCTTATATGGGTATATTTCCATTTTAATCTTATATGGGTATATTGCCATTTTAATATAAATAATGAAATGCAATTTTGAAAATCAATATATGTTTTTATAATAATTAGTTTTTTCAAGTTCATAAGTATTTCCATCTTAGATTAAGATCACCCTAATAATTTTTAATGCCATTAAATGATCATGTGATTGCAAGTTTGGATTTTTCTAGATGAATATAATGTTATTTAATTTGCTTAATTGTTTTTCAACCGATATAATTAAAACATAATCTTAATGTAAAATAACTTAATAGAATTTCCTTTTATTTATTTACAAATGGTAAATTTTAGTATTAAATATTTATTTATAATGTTAAAGTAATCTTAGTTTTGAGTAAATCATATAAAGATGTGTTTCCCTATATAACTAGAATCTGATTCAATTCAAGTTTCTTATTTTATATAAGAAGGTTTAAAGATAAGTTGTTATAAGTTTCTTATTATATATAATAAGGTTTAAAGATAAGTTGTTATGGTAAGTAGCTAAAAAAAATTGTCACAATTTAAGGAAGTATTAATTTTGAAATTTTCTTCTTAGAATACTTTGATAAAATTTCTATATCAATCATGATTTGATTATAAATTTAACTTTAATTATTTTTTTCGCACATGATTTATAATTTCATTCTTTGATATAGTTTTAATGGAATAGAATTTGTCATCATGGTTATTCTAAAAGCATAATATTCTATTCTTGCCCCAACAAATTAAATTATTGAAATTAAAAATTATATTTCATGACAAGGAGAAATTGATATTTCATTGAAAGATAATAGATGTAATCTCTGAAATTCAATGTATGGTGTTTTCAAAGATTGATTTAGAAGGTATTTATTCATGACAATGATTTTATAAGGTATCAATGTTTGTCAAATGTTGTACATGGATAAATTTAAAATCTATTTTGCTAATCATTTTCATTAACTTATGATTTTATATATTTTGGAAAATTTAATTGTCTTACTAGTTGGAAGAAAAAAATATGCGTCACCTAGTTCAAAATTTGTTTTTACAATTTATTTACTTGATCATTAATTCTCATAATATTTTGGGCTTTAGTTTAAATGGTTAACCTATCACACACCAAATATTTCCCTTGGTTTATACTCCGCTTCTTTTCATGATTTTTCACATACAGTTATGTTCCCTATTTTTTTTTTAGTCCAATTTTGTTTTACCTGGATGATTGGAATTTTTATTTTTGGATTTTGTTTAGTCTTATTTTACTTTATTTTCCTTTCATGTTGATATTTTATTTTTTCTTTTGAATAAACAACTTCATGATCATTTAGTTTGATTGATGATTTCATTTCTTATAGTATTATAGAGATGACTTACTATTTTCAGTCATGATTGTTGGTTTCTTATTCTTCTTTTGTTCATCTGAGATTTTCAAGTTCTGTTTTTTTTTTTTTTTTTTGTCTAGTTTGTTTGTTTGCTTTAAACTATAAGAAGTTTTGTTAAGGGTATTTATCCTAGGAAAATGGAAATGGTAACATTTAGATTGTGCGTTAATGCTAGTCTGTAACCAAAAGCATCGTACTTGAATATATTTACAAATTTCATGACCGGTAGATGTGCTTTTTATGCTTGTGGTTGAACATTTGTGTTTCCAAGGATTCATATTTATAACACTAGCACATCAAATCTTAGCTCTATTATAGGAATTTTCTTTTAAGCTACATCCACCTCACATTAAAATCACTGATATCCTAGATGATTGAAAATGGGAGGAGCCTTCAGATAAAATTTAGGAATGAATAATTTTCCAAGTAAATCAGAACAATTCTCATATCATTCCACTTCCTATACCCATTACACATGCAATATTAATATACAAATGAAAAAAGTGGTCAAAATGTAAATTGAAAAGGAGGTTGAAACCACTATGAGTAAATGTTGGAAGTACAACTGAACCCACTAGAGCTATGGCCACTCACTATAATTGAGATTATGCTTGTATGATACCAAAGCACCTTCAACAGGGATATGGCCACCTAGAGGAAAGAAAAAAATGCTTGATAAAAGAGAGATGAGGAACACTCATAAAAAACTATTTTATTCATCCATAGTGAGAGTCCTAGTTTATTCCTTCAAGGTAATTATTCATATCTTGAAAGTTAAGAAATGACTAACCCCATACATTAACTCAAAGAAAATGGTCTATTAGTTACCTAATATTCAATGTTTGTTAGGAATATCTTTCCAATTTGAGGACACTTGCTAGTCAAATATATATATATATATATATATATATATATATATATATATATATATATATATATATATATATATATATATATATATATATATATATATATATATATATATATATATATACATATACATATACATATGGTCATTTGGGCTTATCTTTAACATTAAGAGTAAGTAAGTCTTATGAGGGGAACAACGGACATAGATAATTTTTTCACCCAATATGTCACCATTTGTTGAGCCCACAACAACTTTCCTTAATTTTTTTCTAAAAATAAAGTGCACCTCCCCCCTCCCCACCCCCACAAAAAATAAAATTTAATTTTGAAATTACTTTTTTTTTCTTCTTACTTGATCCCACATTTTTTGATATGAAGGTGACTTATTGTATTTTGAATTATTGTACTCTTTTCATTCCTTTAGAATAGAGTTATTTTAGGATTGATTCTTTTCGGCTGATGACTTGATGATATGATGTTTTTGAAATGAAACCATGAAAGGGTGATTGGTGTTATTTCGTACATGTTTTGAATGAGAGTGAGGAATCATCAAATGAATGCTCTATAAAAAATGTAAATATTTTCACCCTAGCTTAATGATCACAATTTTGGAGACAAGATTTTTGCATCATGAAAGCTAGTTGTTTTGTCTCATCTCTTTAGATAGGTAGGGGATATTCCAATTGAAAATATTTTCCTTTTGATCATTCAATGTTGTTTACATATTCCCTTTGAATTAATTAAATGCTTTCATACCTTTGCTTTGCTTGAAATTTAATTTCACCGTCTTTACATTTTTTTTTAATATTTTGAGACCACCATCATCTTCCGCTAATTGAAGGCTTTCCAAAAATATATATTTTTTCTCATTCTATATTTAACATACAAATTTGTGGCTATCCAAAAATTTGTACTATCATTGTGTTTTAGTGACGTGGTAGGTGATGTGTCTCCCAGATCAATGTGGAAAATGATTGTATAAACATGTTGGAATGGAAAATTAGTGAGATGTGCTTCTAATCAAGAGGTTTTCATATTTGTATCCAAAGTTAATTTAAGTGAATAATTTTTTACTTTCTTTGGATACGAGATGTTAGATAATTTTTTTTTTAAACAACTTGTATTTGGATTCAAAAACATACTAATGAATGTTGTCTCTTCCTCTTGAATGCATCAAATTCTAGACACCTATTTACATTTGATCAGGCATCTAAGCCAAGTTTGTGGGACTTTTTTTAAACCATTGAAATATCTTGGATCCCAAATACATCCAAGTCCTTTGGACGTTTCACTCTTACACTTTTCTAATTTCCTAGATCTTGAATTGACATACAAAACGTTGATCTAGGTGTGAAACATTGATTCATGGATCTCACCTTGATGTGCACTGAAATCTTGATTAGATTCGACCTCTCACATGGCATGGTTTAATTTGTAATTTTGTTTCACTCTTACACTTTTCTAATTTCCTAGATCTTGAATTGATATTCGAAACCTTGATCATGGATCTCATCTTGATGTGCAATGAAATCTTGATTAGATCCGACCTCTCACATAGCATGGTTTAATTTGTAATTTTGTTTCACTCTTACACTTTTCTAATTTCCTAGATCTTGAATTGATATTCAAAACCTTGATCTAGGTGAGAAACATTGATTCATGGATCTCAGCTTGATGTGCATTGAAATCTTGATTCATGGATCTCACCTTGATGTGCACTGAAATCTTGATTAGATTCGACCTCTCACATGGCATGGTTTAATTTGTAATTTTGTTTCACTTACACTTTTCTAATTTCCTAGATCTTGAATTGATATTCAAAACCTTGATCATGGATCTCATCTTGATGTGCAATGAAATCTTGATTAGATCCGACCTCTCACATAGCATGGTTTAATTTTTAATTTTGTTTCACTCTTACACTTTTCTAATTTCCTAGATCTTGAATTGATATTCAAAACCTTGATCTAGGTGCGAAACATCGATTCATGGATCTCAACTTGATGTGCATTGAAATCTTGATTCATGGATCTCACCTTGATGTGCACTGAAATCTTGATTAGATTCGACCTCTCACATGGCATGGTTTAATTTGTCATTTTGTTTCACTCTTACACTTTTATAATTTCCTACATCTTGAATTGATATTCAAAACCTTGATCTAGGTGTGAAATATTGATACATGGATCTCACCTTGATATGCAGTGAATCTTGATTCAGATCCAAACTCTTAAGTGGCATGGTTTTATTTGTAATTTTGTTTTTGTCTTATTTTATTATTTTATGACATGGTTTTATTTGTAATTTTGTTTTTGTCTTATTTTATTATTTTGGTTAGTTTTATTTGTAATTTTGTTTTTGTCTTATTTCATTATTTTAGTTATTTTAATTTATTATATTATTTTAGTTATTTTTAATTTCTTTTATTTTAGTTATTTTAATTTATTATTATTATTATTTTAGCTAGCTTTATTTGTAACTTTGTCTTTGTCTTATTTTATTATTTTAGTTATTTTTAATTATTTTAGTTATTTTTAATTTTTTATTATTTTAATTATTTTTAATTTTTTTGAGTCTTATTTTACTATTTTCATTTTTATTTTCATTTTTATCCAGACATTTAAGATTTTGTCTTACATAGCATTTTCATTTTACCTAAATATGCACCCTCACTAAATACAGTTCCGGTGAACATGTTTCTTACATTTCCGGTGAACATGTTTCACTATACCAGATATGTGTTTTAGCTTGGATGCAATTTTTTTTTGGGTCCCAGATATGTACTTGAATATGTGTTTTTCCTCAGATTTTTATTTTATGTACCCAAATATGCGTTTTTTCTCATATTTTTATTTTACGGTAGATTTTTATTTTATATACCCGAATATGCGTTTTTCCTCAGATGTATTTCGCGGATCTTGGTTTGGCATGATTATACCCAAATCCGAGTGAGCATGTTTCCTTTTATAAATACAAACTATAGAGGGAGACTTTCACATTATAAATCCATCAAATTACTTTTCCCTAATGCAGGCAGGATACTGTTTTAATCAATGACAAAATCAATGGTGCTGAGCATTTTCTTTGACAAGGCCAAAGTTAGCAAGAAATAGTTTGTTGGAAAGCTGAGAGTGTAAGGTAAGTATTGAAAGAGTGTGAGAAACATATTAAAAGAATTGTTTTCGTTAAAATTAATGGTATAAATGTTTGAAAAAATTAACAGAAATTTATCAGTAATTTAATTAATTTATTTTTTTCCATATTTTATTGTTTTATTAATAAAATTTATTAATTTTATTTATTATTTAATTTTATTATTATATAATATTAAGACAAAAGAAAACAATTTGGTAAACTAAGAAAAAAAAAAGTGAGAAAGTGAAAGAAATGATCCAACAAAATAGAAGAGGAGAACTAATTTTTTTTTTTGTAAGCTTAGGTAGATCCTTTCCATTTTCTATTAATTTAAAATTGGGCAACTTGGATACAAAAAATTAGACCTCAACATGCCCGTAGGAAACTAGGTCTGTTGGCCATCTAAGTGCAATGTGTGTCAACCAAAACATAAACATCCTTAATAACCTATACAAAGTTTGACGATACTTAATATCTAAGTCTGCAAATACTATATTTACATAAAAGGAAACTAGCCGCTAAAAAAGAGTAACTGATACCACTAATCATTGTAACTGATACCATTAATCATCTTCTGAATCCATAGGAGCAGGGTCTTTAGCACTGGAACCAGGCATTTCAACCTGCTGCAATGATTTTATATCCTTCTCCATCCTTCCTAGTCTAGCATACTGATGCAACTGATGAGATTGATTTCCTGAATATTTCTATTGATATCTGCCAGAGTAGACTCTAGCTTGGATTCTACTGTCTCTTGAGTCGACATAACTGCTTTTTCTAACAAACATTTTATCAGCCAATGTGTTTGAATTGAATGCTGGAACAGAGAAATACGTCCATCGGTATGCCCTGGATTAGCAACAACATTTTGCAGGTCTTCAAATGCCATATCATCCTCCACATCCATATTGTT
This sequence comes from Pinus albicaulis, assembly GCA_034641835.2. Taxonomy (NCBI): domain Eukaryota; kingdom Viridiplantae; phylum Streptophyta; class Pinopsida; order Pinales; family Pinaceae; genus Pinus; species Pinus albicaulis. Next base: position 1,545,747,225 of record CM076578.1, on the reverse strand, counting down.
TAAAGCCTCAATTTCCCAACCATAAATGCGAGATTTAATAGAATTGGGAATATCTGCTGTGAATGTTTGCACCAGCGGTGCCAGGAGTTGCTTTGTTGATTTCCTTCCTCTTTTCACACGCTGATGAGAGATAGGATTCTTGCATTTATCTCCATTTGGCTTCCTGCCTCGAGTTTTCTATCTTGGAAAAAATAGGAAGAGACTATTCTGATACTAACAACCAAACAACATATCCAGGACAGGTACATATCATAAAACTAAAAAAATAGGAGTTTTGTAGACTGGCAGATAGACCTGTTCCTTTACCCAATCTAACAATAGTCACAAGTTTCATTACCAGAAGCGAAACCCTAAAAACAAAACAGAGACACCGAGATATATAACTACACCCCTCTGAAGCAACCCAGATTTGCAACCCACAAATGACCCTCATCCATTCAGAATTCCTACGAACCAAATTCCAAACAGTTAACTCACTCCCAGGTATCCACAGCTAGAAGTGAAAACTGCAAACCCAAATAACAAGTAGACCCCTAAGCAATGACATACAACTCACAATCACATAAATAAGCAGAACAATTTTATCATTGTCCAACGGTCTCTTCTTAAAATAATGCAACATTCTTCCCAAATTCTGAACAAAGTAAAATTCAATTACTGGCAGGCTGAAGACAGAAACAGAAGCCAATCCCATTCCCCAATAGCAACATTCTTTCTAGAATATAACACAAGGACTTTTATACAGAAAATCAAAAAACCCCATGAAAATTTTCTGCATGCAACCAACAACTGAAACTTTCGGCATTTGCCCAGAAAAGGACCGAAACCAAACAAACGACCATTTATACAAATAATCTAGAAACACCACAACTGGTAGGTTGAAGACAGAAACAGACTGCAGAGAAACCAACCACATTCCCCAACAGCAACATTCTTTCCATACTAAAGCAGAACGATTATTATGCAAGAAAACCAAAAACCCCATGACTAGTTTTTGCATGCAACCCGCTTCTGAAACTTTTGGCATTTGCACAGACCAGGACCGAACAAACCACCATTTATACAAATAATCTAAAAATACCTTGACAATTTTCTACATTCGATGATAATCTGAGACCTTTGGAAATTGCACAGAGAGATGATAATCTGAGACCTTTGGAAATTGCACAGAGAGGGAAAATGACAATACATACCATATAACCTCCCGCAACGTCACCCTACGTCTTTGGCCCTGTTCTCCATTGTACATGTAAGGAACTTTGCAAAACAACCACAAAACAAAAAAACTTACCTTTCCACTTGTATTACCCTTCCTCCGGCACTTTTCCCCAAGGCTCTCTGACATCCTCGTTGGAATACCCAGCTGGTGAACGCAAGTAATGAAACACATTAATTACCACATAAGAGATTTTTCCTTTCAACCTGCCTGCTGACCCACCTCAGGCACGAGCTGCATGTGACGACCACGTTGGCGTCCTTCCTCCCCACGCGGCAAGGCACGTCCACCAAGATGAGCACCTGGCTCCCTCACCATCATATTACACCCTGATCGGGGATAAGAGGAGAACCAACTTGCAAACCAGTAACAAAATATATAAGTGAAGTTACATGGATAACCAATCCAAATTTGTGATGCAACACGAACTCCTAAATTGGAAAAGAAAAACACTTTGTACCAATTCTATTGCTTGGAAAATATTGTGTTTTAATAATATTTCCTTCCTATAATTTTAGAAAAAAAATATCACAACATAGGTTGGAAAATAATAATAGTTGTAATAGAAGACGCCATATATAGAATGCAAAAGATTGAGACAAATAGTTTAAACGAGAAATCTATGGAAAGAGATGGAGTTGGGAAATTTTGTAATCTGGCTTGAATTTGTATCACTTAATTGATTGTATAATCTTCATAGTAAACAAATTATGTGTTGAATTAAATTCATTTGAATAAATTAATGTCAAATGGTGAATGAGTCCATATCGATGTATCTCTAAATTGTCGACAACAATGAGAACAAAGGACAAATATTTATCAATAATTTCATTCCCTAGCGAATGTATTATCGCATTATGAAAAACTTAATAACATCTTTTAAATTTTCATATTGTGCAATTTTTTATTTTATTTTTATTTTTATTTTATTTATTTATTTATTTATTTTTCAGAAAGAAAAAACCACTGCTTATATTATAGATGATAAACAGTACATCAATCATAGGTCATCAATCCAAGATTATGTATACAACATTACCATCAATCCTCATCTTACTAAGATCATTTCTTATACCTGAGGGTAGCAGATAATAAACATAGGCACAATCATAGGTCATCCCAGAAGCAAAAACAACATGACAGAGTGATATAGAGTTCTTAATACATGTTCCACATATATTTTAGCATGAAAATGCCCAAAACAAAAATTAAAACCAAACCATGAAAGCCAGAACTAACATCAAATTTCCATGCCCTATGTGAGACACCTCATATACCAAATGCAGGTACTAATGGAGTGCAACCAACAAACCTGTATAGGAACCCTTTACATAAAATCATAAATCATACCCATATTTAGTATGAAGATCGACAAAATTATACGGGAGAGTGTGTGCAGGCTCGCTTGTTTATTGGCTCACCTGTAGAAGAGCAGGTGTAGAATGTGGGAAAAATATTACAGGCACTCTTGCATAAAATCATAAATCATACCCATATTTAGTATGAAGATCGACAAAATTATATGGGAGAGTGTGTTCAGGCTTGCTTGTTTATCCGGCTCGTTTGTAGAGGGGTTGTTATAGCTGCATCCAAAAAGAACAGGTTCGAGAAATATACGAACATGATTACCCCCTGGAAAACCATAGACCATTCCTCATATTAGTGACAACATTCCAATATAATCATAAAACAATCATGAAATAGGGACTTCACACTGATCAATCAGATGCTTCCCTCAAAAATGTGATATGTTGAGACATCTAGTATTAGCAGTGAGACCCATCTTAGAGAGATTAGCAGTGAGACCCATCTTAGACAGATGATCAACTCGAGAATTATTCTCGTGATATATTGTGTAACTTATCTAATATTAATTAATTTTAAGAATTAATGCATTATGAAGCATCTTTTTTAGATAATTATCAAGTATAAATTGAATAATTTATAATTTATTAATTTAAGGATAATAATAACTTCAATTTATTAATTTATTAATTTTATTTAGAGATAATAATAACTAAGTTATGACTTGGAAATTTTAGTGATAAATAAACTAATTTACAATGTGAATTTTATTGATAAAATTAAGATTTAATAATAATTATTATGTGATATTAGTAATAATAATTAAGATGTAATAATAGCTATTATGTGATATTAGTAATTAAGTTAAGATAAAATAGTTATGGGTTTGAAGATTGATTGCATACTAACAAAATTATAAATGATGATTAAATTAATATAAAAAATTCTAATACTTAAATTAAAATTTATATAATATAATGTAAATTTTTATATTATTATTAGAAGATTTTATATGGCTATAAGAGATTAATTGTTCATATTTATAGTTTATAATAACTATATATATATATATATATATATATATATATATATATATATATATATATATATATATATATATATATATATATATATAATTTTGGTTAGTAGGTTATTTATGATACATTTTAGTTGAAGGAAATATATTGGTAAACAAATATAATAGTTAGTTAGTTTACATGTTGCATGTTGTAGTGTGTTGTTGTGATAAATATTATTCTTGATTTTAATATATATGTTGTTAAAATTTTAGGTTAGTGATTTAGGCTTTACAATATGGTTATGTTAATGAAGAAAAAACACTCTTAAAAAATAATAATATATATATATATATATATATATAGATTAAAAAAGAATATTTTAGTTTGTTTCATCTTCAACTTATTATTCTTCGTACCCTAATATTTTTTAATGGTTGTGCTATGCAGGTGATCATTTCAGATCCTTTTGAATTTTATTTTGCATGACCACTCTAATAAAGCACAACATGGTAATGATTTACATGTAGGATATGGAGAAAATGGAACCTCTTCCCATGAACTTTTTATTTCTCTGCCTTATCAACCTTCTGCATGTGAAGAAGGAATTTATATAACAAACATATTTCACATTGTATCTAATATTTATTCAACTGCATTTTTTATTAATGAAGAGTCTTCTTATTCAAGTAACCAATTGGTTGAAATTGAAAGCTTTGATTAAACAAAAGATATTAATGGTTTCCGCCTTGTTACTAAAAAATACCTTATACAATGGCAGAGATATCCCATAAACGTTATTTTATTCTATTTACTTATCTCAAGTTGTTTATGTGAGAAATAAACCCAAAAATATTTGCTAGATAATGAGGTACTCTTTTCTTTCTTTCTTTTTCTTTGATCGATGTTTGTGTCATGCCTTCATTATCTTTATTTAACATCTTATAATTAACAATACCATCAAGAATCTCCCACAAGGTATTATTTTGATTCATTTCAACATAATTCACATAAGGTATGTCAATCATTTTGGAATTTACTCTAGTAGTTTTACAATGGTCATTTTCAATCTTATGATAAAAGTGAAGTTTGGTTGGAGGAATCTTGTTCATGTCTTCCATGAATAATAATGCTATTGTCTTTCACATACTCGACAAAGATATACTTTTTTCAATTTGTGGTCTCTCATTATTTCAATTTTTGCTAATGTGTTTTTATGAATATATGATTGCTGGTTTGGAGTTATGTGAATGACTACATTGACATCATGATTTCACCTAGTTCATTTTCAACTAATGTATCATAAGATTCGAAGTATGGTAGAATAAATTAGTTTATTTTTATTATATGTTTGTTTTTTATTTGCGTTATAAAGAAAAGAGCAAGATTTTTTTTTTTTAATGGATAAGACTACCTTTTGATCGTTTGTAAAAAAACCCATACAGTAGATTTTTTATTTCATTATTTTTAATAAAAGTAAATTGTTTGATGAATAGAAAAGGAGTTTAAGGAATGAGATGGAAAGGAGAATGTATGTATTGCATGTTGATGCTTTACTTTGGGAAAATATTATGCAAGAACCATTTTGACTAAAGAGAAGTGTGTGTGTGTGTGTGTGTGTTTTTTTATAATTATAAATAAAAATTTCTCTGTGTTGTGGATTCAATTGCAGATCATAATATATAAAATAACATCTTTAATTTTAATGTAATGATCTTATATAGATATATTGTCATTTTAATATAAAATAATGAAATGTAATTTTGAAAATCAATATATGTTGTCATAATAATTAGAACTCTCAAGTTTTAAAAGTATTTCCATGTTAGATTAAGGCCACTCTAATAATTTTTAATGCCATTAAATGATCATATAATTGCAAGTTTGGAGTTTTCTCGATGAATATAATATTAATTAATTTGCTTTTTTTTTTCAACCAATATGATTAAAACATAGTTTTGATAGAGAATAACTTAGCATAATTTCCCTATTATTTATTTACAAATGATAAATTGTAGTATTAAATATTTATTTATATTGTTAGAGTAATCTTAGTTTTAAGTCAGTCATATAAAGAGAAGTTTCCCTATATAACTAAAATCCTATTCAATTCAAATTTCTTATTATATATAAGAAGGTTTACAATAAGTTTTTATATCTAGTAGCAAAAATTATTGTCCATACATACTAGAAATATGTTTGAACAATTTAATGAAATATTACTTTTGAACTTTTCTTCTTAGATTACCTTGATAAATTTTCTCTATAAATTATGATTGTGATTTAATTATTTTTCACACATGATTTCTAATTCATCCTTTGATACAATTTTATTGGAAGATATTTTTTTATCATGATTATTCTAAGAGCCATAATATTCTCTTCTGGTCTCATCAGATTGAATTATTCATTGGAATTAATAATTATACTTAATGAAAAGGATAAGTTGATACTTCAATGAAATATAATAGATGTAATCTCCGAGATCAAATGTATGGTGTTTTAAAAGTTTGATTTGCAAGGTGTTTATTCATTGCAATAAGTTTATAAGGTATCAATGTTTATGGAATGTTGTACATGAATAAATTAAAATTATATTTTGCTAAGAATTTCTATTAACTTATGATTTTACGTACCTTGGGAAATTTATTTTTTTCACTAGTTGGAAAGAAAAAACAGATATGTCAACTAGTTCAAAAAATGTTTTACAGTTTATTTACTTGATCATTAATTCTCACAATCTTTTGGGGTTTAGCTCAAATGGTTGACCTATCACACCCAACTCTTTCCCTTGGTTTGTTTCCTAAGATGTAATTTTGTACATATTATTCATACTCTTTTTCTTTTCATGATTTATCACATACTGTTATGTTCCCTATTTTTTTTCGTCCTATTTTATTTTACTTGGGTGACTAACATTTTAATTTTAGATATTGTTTAGTTTAATTTTACTTCAACCTATTTTCATGTTCATATTTTATTTTTTCTTTTGAATAAACAATTTTAGGATAATTTAGTTTGATTTATAATTTCATTTCCTATTGTATTATAGAGATGATTTATATTTTCAATCGTCATGAGTCGTCATGATTGTTGGTTTCTTATTCTTCTTTTGTACATATCATATTTCCAAGTTTTCATTTTCATGGTTTTTTTTTTCTTTGGTATAGTTTTTTTGTTTGCTTTAAACCCTAAGAAGCCTTTTTAAGACATATTAACCTTATAAAATGAAAATGGTAACATTTGGACTGTGCTTTAATGCCTTTATATAACCAAAAGCATCATGTTTGAATATCTTTACAAAGTTCATGACATGTAGATGTGATTTTTATGCTTTTGGTTGAATATTTGTGTTTCAAAGGATTCATATTTAGAACACTAAAACATCAAATCCTAGGTCTATTATAGGAATTTTCTTTTAAGCTACATACACCTCACATTAAATCAATGATATCCTAGATGATTGAAAATGTGAAGAGCCTTAGGATAAACTCTAGGAGTGAGTGATTTTCCTAGTAAATCAGAACAACTATCATATTATTACACTTCCTAAACACCCATTGCATATATTAATATACAAATGAAAAAAGTGGTCAAAATGTAAATTGAAAAGGAAGTTAAAATAACTATGAGTAAATTTGGGAAGTACAATTGAACCTGCTAGGTATATGGAAATTCACTAGAAGTGGGTTTATGTTTGCATGATACCAAGGCACCTTCAATAGGGATATGGAAATTCATAGGAAACACAACGATGCCTAGAAAAAGAGAGACAAGGAACACATATAAAAATATTTTACTCATACATAGTAAAAGTCCTAATTTATTCCTAAAGGGTAATTATTTATAGCTTGAAACTAAGAAATGACTAACCCCATAAATTGCCTCAAAGAAAATGGTCTGTTAGTTACCTGATATTTAATGTTTGCTAGGAATATCTTTCCAATTCGAGGACAGTTGGTGGTACTCATAACTATTTTTTCTTTTCTTATGGTCATTTGGGATTATCTTTGACACTAAGATTAAATAAGTCTTATGAGGGGAAAAATAGACATATGTAAATTTTTCTCCCAATATGCCACTATTTGTTGATCCCATAACAACTTGCCTTAATATTTTCTAAAAATAAAGCCCCCCTCCCCCAAATTAAATTTTGAAATTACTATCTTTTTCTTGTCACTTGATCCCAGATTTTTTGATATGAAGGTGTGGTTATATGTCAGATGACTTATTGTATTTTTTATTATTTTACTCTTTTCATTCCTTTTAATTTAGAGCGCTTTTAGGATTGATTCATTTTGTTTTTATTTCATGCGCTAATGATTTGGTGATATGATGTTTTTGAAATGAAGCCATTAAAGGGTGATTGCTGTTATTTCGTACATGTTTTGAATGAGAGTGAGGAATCATCAAATGAATGCTTTATGAAAACTGTAAAATTTTTTACCATAGCTTAATGACCACAAATTTGGAGACAAGATTGTTGCATCATAAAAGCTAGTTGTTTTGTCTCATTTCTTTAGATATGTAGGGGTTATTCCATTTGATTATATTTATTAATTGATTTTTACACATTCCCACAGACTTACTTAAATGCTTTCGTACCTCCTTTTTTCTTGAAATTTAATTTCACTATGTATCAACATTTTTTTAAATATTTTGAGACCACCATAATCTTTTGCTCATCGAAAGCTTTCCGCCAATATATTTTTTTCCTCGTTCTATGTTTGGTACACACATTTATGGCTCTCAAAAAAATTATACTATCATTGTGTTCTAGTGACGTTGTACATGATGTGTATTCCACATCAATGTGGAAAATGTTTGTAAAAAACGTTGGCACGGTAGATTAGTGAGATGTGCTTCTAATCAAGAAGTTTCCATATTGGTATCCAAAGCTAACTTAGCTGAATATCTTTCGAATTTATTTGGATACTAGATGTTAGATAATTTTTCTTTAAGAAACTTGCATTTGGATTCAAAAAATTACTAAATGTTTTATCTTCCTCCTGAATGCATCATATTCTAAAAACCTATTCACATTTGATCTATATCATGCATTCAAGCCAATATTGTGGGAATTTTTTTAAACCATCAAGATATCTCAGATTCCAAATACATCCAAATCCCATGGATGTTTCACTCTTATACTTTTCTAATTTCCTAGATCTTGAATTGACATTCGAAACCTTGATCTAGATGTGAAAACTTGATTCATGGATACTGATCTTGATTCAAATTCGACTTCTCACATGGCATGGTTTTATTTGTAATTTTATTTTTGTCTTATTTTATTATTTTAGTTTTTTTTTTTAATTAAAATTTTGCCTTATTTTATTATTTTGGTTTCTTTATCTAGACATTCAATACTTTTTGTTTGTTTGTTTATCAAGTGGTATAAGTTCATTAAAGAATACATTAGGATTGACCTATGGTTTGAGAAACCACGACCCAGGGGCATCTAAGCTGTCAAAATCACCTGAGGATTCCACCCGACCTGGGCCACACTAACCCTTAACATGATTGGATTTTTTCCCACAGAGTTTCAAACCAATGATCTTCACATCACAGAGCGACTTACCAATACACCCCATTAACGTCTATTCTACGCCCCATGGGCAGACATTCAAGATTTTAACTTACATGGAATTTGCATTTTACACTACTACATATAGGACTAAATTGCGATGACACAGTCTGATGATATGGCCCATATTGTCACAAAGGTCAAGAAACTTACCATTTTTTATATTTTTGGTACCCACGTTCGTTGCAATAACGATGACATATTTGGTGTGAGCCGTAATTGCGACATATGATTTCTAAGGCATTGCAATTGTGAAAACAAATGATTTTAGTCACAAGTGAGATGGACAATGTTGGTGTATGTTTTGTGACGATACGTTAAAATTAAAATTCAATATGTGCTCTTTTTAAAATTTCAATCATTGATAGAACCACTTGTAAATTCTTTCAAACAACACAAAATTTTTCTTAACAAAAAATAAAGACATAAAAAAATTAAACTTAAATCCATATACACCACACAGAGATCTAATACCCTTATACGCTTACAAAAGTTCTTTTTATAAGTAACATTTCATCCAGTCCCATGGATGTGGTCCAATGGTTAGGTGGGGAGGTTTGGTCCCCACATGTATTATGGTATAATCCCGGGTAGGACTATGTATGCCTGAGAGCCGCTCCAGACACAATTTCTTCAGTTGAAAAAAAAGTAACATTTCATGCAACATTATGCACTACTCACTCACATCTCCATAAGATAAAGAAATCACTGATCACAATTTTAGCCTTTTTACTAGGACCCTACAAATCATTCATAAATCCTCGTTCCAAGAAGCTCCATTATTCCATTGAAAACCCATCACAACGATCTTCCTCCAATCCCCAGAACCTTCTCTGCATAATTCCTGACGACAGAAAAAGTACTAAACATCCCTGATCTCACAATATGATATGAAAGAAGATAATAGTCTGTTTCATTCCCAATTTTTCTTTCAACTTAAGACCCTAGAGTTCATCTAAAGGTACACTTTTTCCTTTATTATAGAGCTTATTGGGCCTAGTCACTATAATTGGAGGATCCAACCACTTAATATTGAGATCTAGAAAATTAATAACAAATTATTATTTTTTTATCTGAGGTAGCATGGTGTAATTGGAAATTCATACATGTGCATATGTGGTAAGAAGAGCCATTGAAGTTGATTTTAAAACTGTAGCCAAATAGCCCAGTTGCACCCAGAAGACCCCCATCTCAACAATATTATTTGTTTTCAATTCTAGGTAAGCCCCTCCTATAGTCCCTGCTTTACACATGGTGCAAGATTATTTGAGTTTTTTTTAGTTCTTTACATAAGTAATTAAAACTAATTTGTTATCACCTCTAGTCAAGATCATCATCGCCGAAGATAGGTAAGACCTTCATCTTCAGTTCCTAAGGACACAAAGTCAAGTTAGCGGAATTTTAATGTTAACAAAGATTGAGAATAAATGAGTTGAGGCACATACTAAATTGATAACAATATGATCAATTTTTGGGGGTGTTCATTTTGTATCTGCAGAGGGTTCGATTAGACCCATGTTGCAAACAAGTATAAATATAGATTGGAAAATCATCTCAATTCAAGAAGGATGTTTTCCGAGTTTCAAGTTTGTAGGAAATTTCTCTTTGGAGACCAATAATTTAGTTTATCTCTCCTTTTTTCTTCAGCAATGCAATTCTAAGGGAATACCTGTGGATCAGCTTTAAAATCAACAAATGGATATCACACTGGAATTCTTTGTCACTAGTCACTCACATCAAAATTTATGGTGGTAAATTAAATATCTAAGTGGGCATGGTGGACCTACAAAAGTGGATAATTGAAACAAGCAAAGTAAGAAACATAATGCTAGTAAAATGGCGATAGTTATACTACTTATTTTTTATATATTTTCCCTTAGTGCAAGATGATAGAACAATGATGAAGCTTGAAGCATCATTGAAGAACATAAAATTGGTTTTTTATACATTGCAATGGCGATCTATTGCCACTTTCAGGTGTTGGAGATATTCCAAAGACTTGCAGTTTCTAGAAACCTCTTTAATATTGATATTGTTGCTTGAAGGGATTTATTCAGTTAATCAGGTGTTACCTGATGAGATATATAAACTATATATTCATACTATAGAAAGAAACTACTAAACTAAATTTGAGTTGAAATTTAATAAACAGGATAGTCGTGTAATGAGATCGAACCACCTTTGGCATGAGAGCTTATTAAAATTGTATTCAACATAGCAATAAACATGCGAGTCGTGCAATGAGATCCAACCAGTTTTGGCATAATAGATTCTACATTTAGTGCAATAAAATTGGTTTGATGAGTAACTTAAGCCATGAATATTGATTGGTAGGTCCCAATGGCTATACTAAAACACTATGTACATTATGACAATGAAGGTATCTTGACTCATAAAATAAACTAGGAAAGAATGTGGCAAATTTGCACACCTAGTTTGTGTCCCAAGTACTAAGCATGGTTATGAGGTCCTCCTAGCTGGCTTCCAACATTTATGTCATATAATTGTACATTAAAAATTAACTGAAGTAGGTAACCCTTTATATCAAATCCAATTATTATTGGGAAAAAATAATTTCGTGGGTGGTTGGATGTGACAATGTTTCAATCATGATCATGGGAATCTACAACTTGTGAATAGTGTTTTTTCTTGTAATTCATTGTTTCATGAGATGCTTCAAGAAAAAATCATTAGGGGATTGGGAAAGAGTAAGTTTTTTTTTTGTTTTGAAATCTGTGACCTACAAATGTCCATTAAAAGATGTCCAAGTGTGTTAGACATGCTCCAACAAGGCAGTAAATTGAGGTCTAGATTATAAAGTGAATAACTCTTGAAAGAAAGGTTTTTCAATGACACGAAAAACATATAAACAACGTGAATACTAGTAATTAAAGGAATGGAATCAATTTCTTTGGGATCCTTTTTTTGTAGAAATTTCACAGGGACGACAATTTCCTCAGTGAATGTTTTTCTCTTTTATATGAGAAACATCAAGCTGCGTTTTCCTGTCAATCCTCCTCCCTCAAAAAAAGTAAATATGAATTTTTTAAAGGAAAAAAACAATAGATAACATTGATTTTGGAAGGGGACAAACCATTCTATGCAAAATTACCCAAAAAATTTAGGAAGGCATCAATAGGTTTAAATACCACCTTGCCAAAATTCTTGGAAATGATTCATCATCAGCTCTATGAACATCTGGATAGTGAAACTTATTTTTAGCAACTAACATTCTTGTTGATCCCAAGACTCCTACTAACAAAAATCTGGAGGTTAATCAACACACATCTATCAAAATGTTATATAGGATATGGTTGTAGGATGTGGTTGTGAAATTGGTCAAACCAGTGTATTTCCATCATTTTGAGCTTGTACAAAATGTAATAGAATTATTTATTGTTACTTTTTGGTTGTTCTGAAAGTGTTTACACAATACTAGGGGTGCCTTCACGTGTTTTGGGATTCATGATGAAACCCCGACCCTTGTGTATTAGAAAAAAGTGAAATATATACTACTGTAATTTATATTCCAGATTCAACCCTAAAGCTAAAATATCACAAAAAATATATCTATGGAACATCCTAAAGGTTGAGGTTAAATTCTAAATTTTCATTGAAGATTCTTTTCTTGTAATTCCATATACATGTTTAGAAACCATATCCATAACTGCAAAATTGTAGAAGCAAAATAAGACTACTCTTATTCCTACTTTCCGTGGAAGTGAAAAGGAACTAATTACGTTGATGTACACACAATTTTTAGAAATATATTCATTTCATCTTGTGCTAAGAATATTCATGCCTTGAAGGCTTTTTGATTAAAATTATGCGATAACAACTAGACAAGAGGGTGTGCACATTGTTATGTTATGGCCCCTGTAATGAAGCCATGCAAGCTATGATTAGAGGGAATCTATTAATGGCTTATTTCCTATATCCAACTCTTGTTGCGTACAAGAACACTTTAAATGTTTATTTGCATGCACAACATGAAAATTTATTTACATACTTACTTGTGCTATTTTCATAATATATATTTCATTTTGCAAATTCGTTTACATAGTGAAATTTCATTTCCTTATTAGCATTTACTACTTTAGATTCTTCAATGATATTTTTTCATTTATATGTCAATTCATCCAACACAACTTGAGGAGGGTTTCTCAAAATTAGCCATATGATGGCACGATCAAGCACTGCCTTAAATGGTTTATGTATAACATGTAAACATATAATGGAATAATGTAATAAATAATATAATGCAATGAGTCAAAATATCTATCATGTAATTAAAGGATCATTAAGGCTTAACAATAATAAATTTAGAACTAACTCCAAATTTCATTAATGGTGTTGTTTGCCTAGAGACAATTCTTGGTTGAAAGGGAACCAATGCCTAGGACATCTTCTCAAATATGATAAATATTTTGTTAAAACATGCCCAGAGAAAAACCATTTAAGTGTAATGAGACATCAATCTTGGAAGTTTGAAAAACCCTCAAGCTAGCCTTGTATTATTGATCACAATCTATTTTGAAGTCTTAGAATAATGTAGGAATATATCAAAAAAAATGATTTTGTATATTGGGCTATTACAAAATCAAATATAATAAACCCTAGAAGAAACAATTGTAGGGAATGAAAGGAAATACATAGTGATGAAGCCATGGAGTGCTTTATTAAAATTTATTTTAATAATTATAGGTATCCTTTGTAATTTTTGAATAAATGCATAGATAAATATATTTTCAAAGAAAGAAACCAACTAAAGTCATACAGATACTTCAGAAAGAGAGAATAAAACTAAACAAATCACACAAGAACACACATACAATGAACAAAAAATATTTCCAAATCAACTTGATAAACTTGATTCAACTTCAAAAATCACTTACACATTACACAAATATCTACAGAAAAGTATCTGATCTTTCAAAATTCGGAACTTCCGTCAGCGGTTCTCCAATATTTTTAAAGATTACATCAAAAAATTTATGAGATAACTATTAAAACTCCCCTAACTATTTTAACTATTCTTTAAAATTCTCTCAAAATATACAAAATAAAGTCTCTCATTATCGATAAGTAACATGAGCAATGGAACTTTGAGCTTGAGAAGGAGCTCCTGGTTCCACAACTCGAATTTCGAGAGGAGTAATAATCTATTCACACTTTTTTCAAATCATTTGGTATGAGAGGGGGGAAAAAATCAACTTATGATATGCAACCTGTAATTATTTTCGTTTTGGTGAAATTGGGCGTAGTAGAAAACAATGTATTTACCTTCATAATAGTTGAAAATCCCTCTGTAGGTAATTTACTAAAGTCCTTGATTTTAATACTGCAATATTTTCATGAGAAATGCCCACTTTTTTTTTAGATGCTACCAATTTTTTTCATACAGATCCCATGAAAGTAAATTACCTTGCTGATTCCAACAATTTGGTAAGCCCATCATGGTTCTTCGATCAAATCTGGAATCAAATAAGATAATTGATATTTGAAGCTCCTTTAGTTTAAGATTCATCTTTAATACAAAATATATTATTTTTAACAACCTTATTAATTTATATGATTATTTCAGTTATGTTTGAAATGTCTAATGCCCTCAACTCATTTTCTATCTTTTTATTTAGGAACTTGATCGTTTTTCCCGCTTTTCCACCTCCTTCTGGATTTGTTATTTACATGTATAAATAGCCATTTCAGACCCTTTGAATCCAATATTATGTTATGCAATAATGTGGATGCATTCCCATATAACACAAATTTCCTCGATAATATTGTCCCAAAAAACTTGTCTAGATTTTATTAGGGACATATTTTCCTTCAACCAGGCCTTTAATTCTATAATTTCATCATGTGCCTCTTTATACTTATTTTCCCACATGGTATTATTTTCATTATCCATATTCAATTGTATTTTTTTTTTCCTTTCAGCTATGCCTTGTTTAAATACAAACCATCTTGAGTCTTCTTCAATTCATCCTCTGAAATTTTTAGCTTAGTCATCACTCTTGTCAACTTCTATGTAGGGTCTTTTGATTCAACTCGAATAACAAAAAATAAAAACATGTTTCTTAATATATTCTTCCATTTCTTTTACCCTTTCTTTAAGAATCACAACTTCCTCATTTCTTTCCATCAATTGTGTCGTTAACTATTCCTTCTATTTCTACATGAGCTATCTCGACTGTTTGAGCATGTTCTGTCCTGATCATTTTCAAAATTTTACTTAGAGATTTCATTTCAGAATTTGTATTCTCCATTAGGGTTTTTATGACCTCCTTATCTTGGATTAAATCCCAACTTAATGATCAAAATCTTTAAAATTTCAATAAACTATGGTCTAGTAAACCTTGGTACAATCCTGAGTTCAACACAAGACAAAAATTACCTTCTTCTCAATTTCCTATTAATTAAAAACCTTGGAAACCATTTGTCTCAAATCCTTGGAATTATACACTTCCTTACATCCAACAATATTATTCAAATCCTCAACCCTTTCCTATGCAATGTATTCAATGGCTTGTGCAACAATTGAATTGAACTTATCAAAATTGATCACAATAACAACTACTACTACCTTCACCAAAATTTCAAAATTCTAATCAAACACCCACTCCATTTCAATTACCTAATCAACCTAATCCAAATCCTAACATTAGGATGGGTCAAGTAAATCAACATCCAAAATCGAATCAAGTAGTTCAATTAAGTCCACCAATGTACATCAATGAATCTGGTGAATCTTCAACTTCTATTGTTATTGCAGTTGATTTTCAAGCCACATACTTAAGGCCAAGAAAGATGTTAAAAGACCCAATACCACATATGATTAATGATGTGAATGAAAAAAAGCAACAGTCTAAGAAATAAAATGAATCTTTGTTACCAATCTCTCAAAATTTAATTCAACTAGAAAATCAACAATATGATCAATATCAATCACCACAATTTCCTGAAAGGATTACAAAGGCTAAAATATCTTCACATCCATCCTTTGATATCCTATAATAACTAAAGCATATTTATGTTAGAATCACAATAATTCAAGACATAAACGATATAACAATCTACAACAAATTTATAAGAGGATTTTTGTATAAAAAAAATAGGGAAAAAGAAACATGATCCACCACATACTCAAGTGTCTGGTCAATTACTTGAAATTATTATGCTTGGGAGATCCTTGAATCCAAAGTATGGATATCTTGGTACCCCTATTATTCAAGTACAAATAGGGAATAAAGTAATTTGAAATACTGTTATAGATCTTAGAGAATCCAATATATATATATATATATATATATATATATATATATATATATATATATATATATATATATATATATATATTATTTTTAACAAGAACTGAGAATAAGTTTGTGTTAAAATATCTAAGGGTAAAGATCAATTAAGTCACATCATACCAAAAATATTGATATTTAAGGCTTAATCGTCTGGTCTTGCTATACAACTTTAGCCATCTAAAATAAAGATTAAATTATTCTTCTATGATGATTAAATAGAAACCCTTATTATTCCAGATATATATTCGCAAAAATATATCTAGCATAAAAAAACTTAACATGGCATAACAAGTAAGATTTAAGTTTTGGGAGACTTCTCTTCTTCATTGCATTTGCTATTAGACAATTCCCCTTTTCCTATTTCCCATCTGATTATAATATCCTCTAAATGGGATATTATATAGTTCAATTCATCTTCAATCCTTTGCAGTCAGGTCAAAAGAGACTTCATGTTATCCATTATCCCAGTGATTTTCAAATGCATGGTGTTAAGAGTGGAATCCACCCAATTACTACTAGAACCCTAAGCCATGAGGTATAAGTTCCCCACTATCCAATGTAGGCACAATCATGAGAGATGTAATGATAGGAATTTCCAAATGGCTTATCTAAAATGAAAATTATCTTTTCATTTCAACTGGTTCCCAAAGTAAAAAAGCAAATGAGGAGACTAGTAACATTGCCAATTGTTATAGTCATTGAGTTTTTGAAATCAAATATAAAAGGAGCTAGAAACAACCTGATTTTGAGCAGACTCAACTAGTAAACAAGCATGGCACCAACCAACTAACATACACTAAAATCCCTTCCAAAATGCCACAACCCACTTACTGCTAGACTAGGAACAACCATAGGAACCAAAAGGAATATAAGAAATCATAGAAAGTCCATAACACCAAGTTTATACCACAACCTTTACACCGCGAATCCCTATTAACATTGGTTTCTAAATTCCACAACAAAATGAGGGAGAAAAGTCCAAATGGAGCATACAAATTTAACAATCTATGGGAAATGCCATTGATCCAATTATCCATCAACTACTTAGCTACAAACCATAATGGACACACACACACACAACCAACACTGAGACCTATGACTTAATACATGAATGATTTTCCATACATGGTGGATCCCACTCAGAGTTAACTTGCCTCTATCCCAAGGTCAATAGGGGATAATGGCACTTTTGTCTTCTTTAGTGGGTCCTGATAAATCAAGCATAATGACAAAATCTCAAAATACAACATCTCTCCCCACTGATACACCTTTTATACTACAATCCTATCTCTCATCAAGTTTGAAAGCATACCCTATCATGGCACCTATTTTCCATTTATTAATTATGAAACAAACCTTCTGCATCCAAGGTGTACCCCTTCTACACCTATGATCAATCCACACAGTATATTAAATTAAGTTCCCAACCTTTGCCACCATCATTATCTACTCATAAGCCATCGAAATCCCTTGTGACTGTACATAATCACGTCTCTTGTATCCTTCCATGCATGTTTTCATACAGCCACTATGTGCTCAATATGATTACAATAAGTGTATCGAGGTTGCTTCTGCATGTAAACCATGGGGAAGTCTCTCGTGATGATGAGAGGGAGCTCCTCCCCCTTTCCCATTATACAATTTTTTTACAATATTTTATTAGTTACCATTTGACTTTGCCTTAGGGGATATAGGATTTGGATGGATCCCCCTAACATACCATTTCTCCTTTGGGAAATATTGTCTCCATGGAATGGTTTGGAACAACTGGTGTATCATGTTGAAAATTTGAGATAACTTCATGCCCGGGGGAAGAGATCCATCGATTAAATGAGAGATTATAATTAGAGAATCTCTAATGATGATCACACCTTGTATCCCAAGTTTAACAATTTAGATCAATCCTTGAAGAAGAGTGTAAGCCTTTGCAACATTATTAGAAGCAATGCCTAGTCCCTAAGAAAAACTATATTCTTGTTGTTCCTCAAGGTGAAAAATCACGCTTTGCATTTTTT
Organism: Pinus albicaulis; assembly: GCA_034641835.2. NCBI lineage: Eukaryota > Viridiplantae > Streptophyta > Pinopsida > Pinales > Pinaceae > Pinus > Pinus albicaulis. The sequence continues at coordinate 1,545,728,773 of CM076578.1, read as the reverse complement.
TTCAAATTTTAAAAACTAAAATTAACAATAATTAAAAAAAAACAAAAGAATAAAAAAAATATGAAAAAACTAAAAACTAAAATAAATAAATAAAAGAAAATTAAAAGAAATAAAATATATATATATATATATATATATACAAAAATATATAAATAAATAAACACATTTAAAAAAACACATATTTAATTAGAAATTAAAAAATGTAAAACCTAAAATGATATATATATATATATATATATATATAATAAAAAATAAAATAGAACCATTGTGGGGGAGGGTGATGCTCGATATTGCCTCTCCACCCATGCAACTAGCCTTCAATTGTTGCACAAGTTGTGCTTGTGCTTTGCGATGATTGTAGGCCAACAACATGGGTGGAGGGACAATGCCAGGCATTGCCCCCCATAATTCTTTTGTTTTAATTGTTTTTTATTTTTATTATATTTTTTTGAATATATATATATATACTATAAGATGAGTAGGTCTATTTTCATTCATTTATTATAAAAGCAGGTTACATCCATAGAAAGAGGTTCGGTGGCCTCAACATGCTCAATGGGAAACCATGTCTGTTGGCCACTGAAACACATTGTATGTCATCCAAAATTTGAAAGTTTCAAGTCTGTCCAGAAAGGCCTTATAAGCCTCAATGTATAGCTACTAGTGTCTATTTATAAAGCCAACAACAGTAAAAACCAACAAAAAATCCAACAACAATAAAAACCAACAAAAAAGAAAACATAGCTAACCATAAAAACATCTACTAATCAGAGGATTCCACAGGAGCTGGGTCCTTTGCACTCGAACCCGAAAGTTCTGATTGGGAGAGACACGAAATGTGTTCCTCAATGCGGCCAAGGTGCTTGTTCTATTGCCGAATATGGACTTGGATTAGCTGGATTTCGTTTTGAATTTCTTGAAATGTCAGATCAGGTTCCCCTCCATTCGTTTGTGGGGTCATAATGGCTTTGGCCATCAGAATTTTGATAATCCAATATAAGTGAACAATATGTTTATACTGGTTGGTACACCCATGAGTGTTTCCCAGATCCTAAACGAGATCTCTCCAATATTTCACCTGTACTTCCGTAATTGCCTGGTGGTTGAGTTCTGTCTCCCATGACATAATTAGTTGTTTGACATCTGCTGGAGTTCTAGAATTATAGGACTGCATCGTCTCCTTGATGATCTAAGCATCGGTACATCGAACGTTCCTCTTCAAGGGTCGGGAAGATGGCGACGCTTTTCCTGTATTTATCCTTTGGCAACAACCATTACCACGACTTCCAGAACCTAACGAACCTGCACCCCGAGCCATTAAAAAGGATCACTTGCAAACTGAGCTTGACTAGACCAATGAAGTTACACTGACACCAGCCAAACCAATAATTTTTCATGCAGTTATAGTAGAAACATGAATTATAAATACCTACTACATTTACATTAGAGAGAAGCACAAGACAGACAAGGTCAGGCTTGGGCCACATAAACAAAACAAATGTCGACCCAGGTGGACCGCTCCACCATTTACATGCACTGTGAGAGACCCATTGCACAAAGAGACCAAAAAACCACCCCTTCCTATTACGATAAATACCCATAACAATATTTACATTGAAGAGCAGCTTGCCAGGCCGAGGCCCCAAAAAAACCACACCATAGAGACCATAAAACAAGAAGAACAAACAATTGACAAAAATAACTTGAAGAAGAGAGAGCCTGATGATTAACAAACTGCCTATTTTAGGCCCCCAAAAGCCTATCCTACCCCAACACCCTTGGAAAGAGACCATCATTACCATGCAGGAGAGGCAAATTCCAAACACAACAGAGACCATAATAGAAACATCACAACTAATATAGAAACCTTCCTTCAGAAAAAGCGCATAGGGTCGACCTCCAGAGAAAACCATTCTAGACCATCCCACAACCCATCTACTAAACCAAATACAACAGACATGTCGCAAACACGAAGGTGGATTAAGACAATAAACATAACCATTAATGATTTCCATGCAGCCAGAGAGCGCAGAAGGAAACGATGAGCAACAAATCCTCCTTGAGATATCCAACGCTATGGAGATAATCCAATGACGCAAAACTAACCAACGAAACCAACCAAGGATAAAAATGCCTATCGAAAAAGTCTCCTAACACCAAAATTCCTGGGTGAAATACCTCCTCCTTCGTGCACCATCTCCCCTAATCTTTCACATGGCCCGAGACATTACTGCTCGTCATTCCCGCATGCTCCAGTTGACTGGTGGCCGCGTCCCTGCCTTATCACTCAACGCTTCTTCCATCATCCGAATCCCAAGGTGGATTGTTTGGCATGATCTCACCTCGATCGGGGGATATGTATAACTTTAATTTTATTTATTTTTTAAATATATTAATAATTTAAAAAAATTATATTTATTATTTTAAGCTTTTGTTTTTATTTTATTTTTAAATTATTATTATTTTTAATAGTTTTTTTTTTTTACTTTTATGGATTTTTTTTTGGTTTTTTAAATTTCAAAATTTAAATGTTGTATTTAAATTTTTTAATTTTTCTATCAAAAAAAAAATTTTCCCCTTAATTTAGAAAAAAAGAAGAAAATGTTTTATTTATTTATTTTTATTTTCCCATTTAAAAATATCAACAACTTTTTTTAATGTAAATTATTATTTTTTTTATGACTTGACCCACTAGAATATGAACCTTGAATTTCACTAACACCACTTCTAAGTCTCAATGGTACCAATGGTCAAAGATGTAATGTCAATTAATTGGTAATTTTAACCCTCCGATATAAAATAAAATAAAAGTTAGACGCTTAAAAAACATGCATTTAAATAAAAAATAAATTTAGACAAACTTTACTGTCGATTTTTAGGGTCTTCCATATTCATGATATTTAGCCTTTAATGCTATGGTTGAAAAATGTTTGAATTTTAATCCTAAAAAAGTGTTGATGTTGCATCACCACTTTGCATTTCAATTGTTATTTCATGTTTTTTATAGTCATGATATTTGATCTTTAGTGCCATGATTGACAAATGTTTGAATTTTAACCCTAAACTAAAAGAAGTAATATTGCATTACCACATTTGCATTTTAGCATGGTTTTCCATGTTTCCTGTAATCATGATATTTGGTTTTAATGCTATGGTTAAAAAAAGTTGGAATTTTAACTCTGAAATGAAAAAAGGGTGATGCTACCTTGTCACTTTTCAAAATCAACATGAAAATCATGATTTGATGTGACTTCCATAAAAACAATATCTTAGTAAAATTCTCATTAAGTTACTAACATTGTTTATTACGTTATGTAATGCTCCATATTATTATTACATATATAGTTGTGTGGAGAGTAATTGCCAACACTATTATGGTTAGCTACATTAGAGTAATGCAATGATTTTGAAATTACAAATAAACTAATTCTTGATTGTACAAAAAAGATTTTCAACTACTCATTGCTCTTGTAGATTATGTCCTAAATTAATTAAAACATTTTAATGTTTGATGATTATTGTCCTTAGATAATTTTTTATAATTATGTTTAATTTTAGATCATTACATATGGTACCAAAACCTAGACTCCAACCCTATAAGCCTATGGGCTTCCTATCCTAAGGAATAACTAAAAATACAAACCTAGATTTTATGAATCAAAATTTAACTCTAAATATTTTATAATTAATGTTGAACTATTCGGGTGGATGAGTTGCTCACATACAAAACTACAACATTTCCTTCCAAGAGCTGGTAATTTTACAATTCAGTGTAAATTAGAATATAGCATTATTGATCGATACCTCTTGTTTCTACTGGTGGATGTTGAAATGTGTTAAGCAGTCATAGTGATAAGATGAGTTAGTGTATAAACTCTCCTATGATAGAAATTCGTCGCATCTTAATTACTCCTTTGCACTGTTAAACTGCAAGTTAATTGATTATTGAATTTGGTGTCCAGTACCAGATTGCAGACTTAACAAACATTATGTGCATTAGCTGGTTAATGTAATAACTGGGATTATCATAGTAAAAGATATTTGTTCCGGAGAAAAAAACAACTTCTTCCATTAATAAATGAAATAGTTCAAGAGAAAAACAACTTCTTCCTTAATTCCCCAAACTATAATACCAGAATGAAATAATTATCTATTCTTTAAATTACTAATATCGATCAAATTATTATTCATAATCTTGTCTACATGAATGCAGGTTGATATTCATTTAGATTCTTATACATTTGTGCCACTTAATAGATTGTCTAATCTTCGAAGTAAACATATTCTGCGATGAATTAAATTCACTTGAATAAATTTAATATCAAATGGTGAATGATTCCACATGTATCTATAAATGGTAGACAACAATGAGAACATAAGATACCAATTTATTGATAATTTCATTTCTTGCAAATGTATCATCACATCATGAAAATAACATCTTTTAAATTCTCGTATTCTGCAACTTATCTAATATTAATCAATTTTAAGAATTAACGCATTATGAACCATCTTTTTAGAAAATTATCAAGTGTAAATTGAAAAATGACATCTTTTAAATTCTCATATTGTGCAACCTATTTAAAATTATCGCTCTATGGGGGCTTTTATGGTTTGCTTGTCATTTATATGTGGAGAAGATCTGGGTTATAGGGGATTCCAAGGTATTGATTGACCACATGAATCGGGAAGCTACAATTAACCCAAGGACTTTAACTCAGTGGCTGGAAAGAATCAACACACTAAAAAAGACTTTCTCCATCATCTCTTTTCATCATGTATACAGGGAGAAGAACAATACAGCTGATAGCTTATCAAAGAAAGGGTTGGATGGTGCTTTTGGGGAAATGCACTATCAGCTCTTTGATGTTGATGGACAGGGCGCCGAAGGGAAGATATATTTTTCCTGAGATGATGATAAAGTCGTGGGAAGGACAGCTCATGATGTATGCTTTTTGTGTTGTATTTATTGGCTTGGATGAGGCCAGCAAGCTTTTTTCTTTTATGTAATGGTTTAACAGTGTTTTTGTGCCCATGTTGGGAGACTTTTAGCATAAGTTTCAATGTTTCTTCAAATTGTTTTTGAATGAAGCAGGTTTTTGTAAGCAATATGTTTTTGGATCACTTTGTTTTTATCCTGGTACAAAATATAAACCAGATTTAGTATTTTTCTTGCTGAAAAATATTAATCAATTTTAAGAATTAATGCATTATGAACCATCCTTTTTAGAAAATGATCAATTATTAATTGAATCACTTATTAATTTTTATTTAAAGATAATAATAACCAAGTTATGATATGAATTTTAGTGATAATAATAATTAAGATGTAATAATAATAACTATTGTGTGATACTAGCAATTAGGATAAAATAATTATGAGTTTAATGATTAATTGCAAATTGGCAAAATCATAAATGATGGTTAAGTCAAGTTAATGTAGAAATTTCCAATACTCAAATTAAAATTTATATAATATAATGTAAATTTCTATATTATGATTAGAAGATCTTATGTGGGTATAAGAGATTAATTTGTCATACTTATAGTTTATAATACAACTTGTGTAATATACTTAAAATATAGATACCATATATTTAATGATGGATAGCAAGTATATATTTATACTTATGACTTGTGTAATATTGTATTGGTTTTAACTATGTTTATATAGGTTATTTATGGTACATTTTTGTTGAATGAAGTACATTAGCAAACAAAATAATAGTTAGTTTACCTGTTATAGTATCTTTATATATGTCTGTGTGTGGCGTTGTGATAAATATTAATTTTTATTTTAGTTTATATGTTATTAAAATTTTAGGTTAGTGATTTAGGATTTACAACATAGTTGTATTAATGAAGAAAAAACACCTTTAAAAAATGTTGTTTTTTTGTTGTGCTCTGCATGTGATCATTTTAGATCGTTTTGAATTTCATTTTGCATGGCCACTCCAATAGAGCACAATATGGTAATGATTTACATGTATGATATTGAGAGGATGAAACCTCTTCCCATGAACCTTTTATTTCTCCACCTATATTGAGAAGATGAAACCTCTTCCCATGAACCTTTTATTTTTTCCACCTTATCAACTTTCTGCATGAAAAGAAAAAATTGCTATAACATACATATTTCAGATTGTGCCATCTATTGATTCAACTACATTTTTAATTAATGGAGAATCTTCTTATTCAAGTAACCAATTGGTTGAAACTGAAATCTTTGATTAAACAAATGATATTAATGGTTTTCACTTTGTTATTAACAAAATACCTTATACAACGATGGAGATATCTCATGTGAGAAGACAATGAGGTACTCTCTCTCTTTAATTTTAATTAATTAATTAATTAATTTTTTCCATGGATGGTTGTGTGAGGCCTTCATTATCTTTCTTTGACCTATACAATTAACAATACCATCAAGAATCTCCCACAAGGTATTATTATGATTCATTGCCACCAAATTCCCATAAGGCATGCCAAGCATTTTTAAATTCTCTCCGATAGTTTTATAATTTCCATTATCATTTTTATAATAAAATTGAAGTTTGGTTGGAGGAATCTTATCCATGCAGCTTCCCATGAATAATAATTCTATATAAATGTATACTTGTTTTGATTTTTTTCTATTTTTGGTTTCTCATTATTCCAATTTTTGCTGATGTGTTTTGATGAACATGTGATTGCAGGTTTGGAGTTACATGAATGACTACATTGGAATCACTATTTCACCTGATTTATTTTCATCCAATGTATTGTAGAATAGAAGTAGGGTAGAATAAATTAGTTTCTTTTCTTTGCATAGTTTTTATTTGCAATAAATTTAGTTGTAACAATGTTATTTATTTTTTAAGGGTAAGACTATCTTTTGCTACTTTCTAAAAAAACCCATACAAGTGATTTTTATTTCTAATTTCTAGTTAGTATATTATGATGTTTATTTCTAATTTCTAGTTAGTTTATTTTCTTTTATTATTTTAAATAAAAGTAACTTGTGAAATGAACTAAAAAGGAATTTAAGGAATGATATGGAAAGGAAAATGGTCTTGCATGTTAATGCTTTCCTTTGGGAAAATATTATGCAAATACCATTTTCATTGAAAAGAAGTATTTTATTTTTTCATTTTAAATACAAATTTATCAGTAATGTGGATTTAGTTGTTGGTCATAGTATATACAATAACAAATTTAATTTTCATGTAATGATCTTATATGGTTATATTTCCATTTTAATCTTATATGGGTATATTTTAATTTTAATATAAATAATGAAATGCAATTTTGAAAATCAATATATATTTTCATAATAATTAGATTTTCCAATTTCAAAAGTATTTCCTTCTTAGATTAAGATCACCCTAATAATTTTTAATGCCATTAAATAATCATGTGATTGCAAGTTTGGAGTTTTCTGGATAAATATAATGTTATTAATTTGCTTAATTGTTTTTCAACCAATATAATTAAAACATAATTGAAATATAACCTTAATGTAAAATAACTTGGTAAAATTTCCTTTTATTTATTTACAGATGGTAAATTTTAGTATTAAATATTAATTTATAGTTTTAGAATAATCTTAGTTTTGAGTAAGTCATATAAAGATGTGTTTCCTTATATAACTAGAATCTTATTCAATTCAAGTTTCTTAGGTTTAAAGATAAGTTGTTATAGCAAGTAGCCAAAAAAAATTGTCACAATTTAAGGTAGTATTAATTTTGAAATTTTCTTCGTAGAATACTTTGATAAAATTTCTATATCAATCATGATTTGATTATAAATTTTGACTTTAATTTTTTTTTTTCACACATGATTTCTAATTTCGTTCTTTGATATAGTTTTAATGGAATAGAATTTGTCATCATGATCATTCTAAGAGCCGTAATATTCTATTCTTTCCCCAACAAATTGAATTATTGAAATTATTGAAATTAAAAATTATACTTCATGACAAGGAGAAATTGATATTTCATTGAAAGATAATAGATGTAATCTCCCAAATTCAATGTATGGTGTTTTCAAAGATTGATTTACAAGGTGTTTATTCATGACAATAATTTTATAAGGTATCAATGTTTGTGAAATGTTGTACATGGATAAATTTAAAATCTATTTTGCTAATCATTTTCATTAACTTATGATTTTATATATTTTGGAAAATTTAATTGTCTTACTAATTGGAAGAAAAAAATATGTGTCACCTAGTTCGAAAATTGTTTTTACAATTTATTGACTTGATCATTAATTCTCATGATCTTTTGGGCTTTAGTTTAAATGGTTAACCTATCACACCCAAATATTTCCCTTGGTTTATATTCCACTTCTTTTCATGATATTTCACATACAGTTATGTTCCCTATTTTGTTTTTTAGTCCAATTTTATTTTACATGGATGATTGGAATTTTTATTTTTGGATTTTGTTTAGTCTAATTTTACTTTATTTTCCTTCGATGTTGATATTTTATTTTTTCTTTTGAATAAACAACTTTATGATAATTTAGTTTGATTGATGATTTCACTTCCTATAGTATTCTAGAGATGACTTACTTTTTTCATCATGATTGTTGGTTTCTTATTCTTCTTTTGTACATCTGATATTTTCAAGTTTTCATTTTCATGGTTTTTTTGTTTTTGTTTTTGTCTAGTTTGTTTGCTTTCTTTAAACTGTAAGAAGTTTTGTTAAGGGTATTTATCCTAGTAAAATGGAAATGGTAACATTTGGATTGTGCATTAATGCATGTCTGTAACCAAAAGCATTTCACTTGAATATATTTACAAAGTTCATGACTTGTAGATGTGATTTTTATGCTTGTGGTTGAACATTTGTGTTTCCAAGGATTCATATTTATAACATTAGCACATCAAATCTTAGTTCTATTATAGGAATTTTCTTTTAAGCTACATACACCTCACATTAAAATCACTGATATCCTAGATTATTTAAAATGGGAGGAGGCTTCAGATAAAATTTAGGAGTGAGTAATTTTCCAAGTAAATCAGAACAATTCTCATATCATTCCACTTCCTATACCCATTACACATGCAATATTAATATGCAAATGAAAAAAGTGGTCAAAATGTAAATTGAAAAGGAGGTTGAAACAACTATGAATAAATGTTGGAAGTAAAACTGAACCCACTAGAGCTATTGCCACTCACTAGAAGTGGCCTTATGTTTGTATGATACCAAAGCACCTTCAACAGATATGGCCACCTAGAGGAAAAAAAACAATGCTTGATAAAAGAGAGATGAGGAACACTCATAAGAAACTATTTTATTCGTCCATAGTGAGAGTCCTAGTTTATTCCTTAAAGGTAATTATTCATAACTTGAAAGTTAAGAAATGACTAACCCCATACATTAGCTCAAAGAAAATGGTCCATTAGTTACCTAATATTCAATGTTTGTTAGGAATATCTTTCAAATTTGAGGACACTTTTGGTACTATATATATATATATATATATATATATATATATATATATATATATGTATGTATGTATGTATGTATGTATGTATGTATGTATGTATGTACGGTCATTGGGCTTATCTTTAACATTAAGAGTAAGTAAGTCTTATGAGGGGAACAACAGACATAGATAAAATTTCCACCCAATATGTCACCATTTGTTGAGCCCACAACAACTTTCCTTAATTTTTTTCTAAAAATAAAGTGCACCTCCCCGCTCCCCCCTCCCCACCCCACCCGCACAAAAAAGAAAATTTAATTTTGAAATTACTTTTTTTTTTCTTGTTACTTGATCCCACATTTTTTGATATGAAGGGGTGGTTCTATTTCAGATGACTTATTGTATTTTGAATTATTGTGCTCTTTTCATTCCTTTAGAATAGAGTTATTTTAGGATTGATTCTTTTTCGCTGATGACTTGATGATATGATGTTTTTGAAATGAGACCATGAAAGGGTGATTGGTGTTATTTTGTACATGTTTTGAATGAGAGTGAGGAATCATTAAATGAATTCTTTATAAAAAATGTAATTTTTTCACCCTAGCTTAATGATCACAATTTTGGAGACAAGATTTTTGCATCATAAAAGCTAGTTGTTTTGTCTCATCTCTTTAGATAGGTAGGGGATATTCCAATTGACAATATTTTCCTTTTGATTATTCAATGTTGTTTACATATTCCCTTTGAATTAATTAAATGCTTTCATACCTTTGTTTTGCTTGAAATTGAATTTCACTGTCTTAACATTTTTTTTTAATATTTTGAGACCACCATCATCTTCCGCTAATTGAAAGCTTTCCAAAAATATATATTTTTTCTCATTCTATGTTTAACATACAAATTTATGGCTATCCAAAAATTTGTACTATCATTCTGTTTTAGTGACGTGGCAGATGATGTGTCTCCCAGATCAATGTGGAAAATGATTGTATAAACATGTTGGCATGGAAAATTAGTGAGATGTGCTCCTAATCAAGAGGTTTTCATATTTGTATCCAAAGTTAATTTAAGTGAATAATTTTTTACTTTCTTTAGATACGAGATGTTAGATAATTTTTTTTTAAACAACCTGCATTTGGATTCAAAAACATAATAATGAATGTTGTCTCTTCCTCTTGAATGTAACAAATTCTAGATACCTATTCACATTTGATCAGGCATCTAAGCCAAGTTTGTGGGACTTTTTTTAAACCATTGAAATATCTCGGATCCCAAATACATCCAAATCCTTTGGATGTTTCACTCTTACACTTTTCTAATTTCCTAGATCTTGAATTGACATTCAAAACCTTGATCTAGGTGTGAAACATTGATTCATGGATCTCACCTTGATGTGCAATGAAATCTTGATTAGATTCGACCTCTCACACGGCATGGTTTAATTTGTAATTTTGTTTCACTCTTACACTTTTCTAATTTCCTAGATCTTGAATTGATATTCAAAACCTTGATCATGGATCTCACCTTGATGTGCAATGAAACCTTGATTAGATCCGACCTCTCACATGGCATGGTTTAATTTGTAATTTTGCTTCACTCTTACACTTTTCTAATTTCCTAAATCTTGAATTGATATTCAAAACCTTGATCTAGGTGCGAAACATCGATTCATGGATCTCACCTTGATGTGCACTAAAATCCTGATTAGATCCGACCTCTCCCATGGCATGGTTTAATTTGTAATTTTGTTTCACTCTTACACTTTTCTAATTTCCTACATCTTGAATTGATATTCAAAACCTTGATCTAGGTGTGAAATATTGATTCATGGATCTCACCTTGATATGCAGTGAATCTTGATTAAGATCCAAACTCTTAAGTGGCATGGTTTTATTTGTAATTTTGTTTTTGTCTTATTTTATTAGTTTATGACATGGTTTTATTTGTAATTTTGTTTTTGTCTTATTTTATTATTTTGGTTAGTTTTATTTGTAATTTTGTTTTTTTCTTATTTCATTATTTTAGTTATTTTTAATTTTATTATTATTTTAGTTATTTTAATTTATTATATTATTTTAGTTATTTTTAAATTTTTTTATTATTTTAATTTTTTATTATTATTATAGCTAGCTTTACTTATTTTAGTTATTTTTAATTATTTTTTTATTATTTTAAATTTTTTTTTTTCCTTATTTTACTATTTTTATTTTTATTTTGTCTTACACAGCATTTTCATTTTACCTAAATATGCACCCTCACTAAATACAGTTCCGGTGAACATGTTTCTTACATTTCCGGTGAACATGTTTCACTATACCAGATATGTGTTTTAGCTTGGATGCAATTTTTTTTTTTGGGTCCCAGATATGTACTTGAATATGTATTTTTCCTCAGATTTTTATTTTATGTACCCAAATATGCGTTTTTTCTCATATTTTTATTTTACGGTAGATTTTTATTTTAGATACCCGAATATGCGTTTTTCCTCAGATGTATTTAGCGGATCTTGGTTTGGCATGATTATACCCAAATCCGAGTGAGCATGTTTCCTTTTATAAATATAAACTATAGAGGGAGACTTCCACATTATAAATCCATCAAATTACTTTTTACTAATGCATGCAGGATACTGTTTTAATCAATGACAAAATCAATGGCTGCTGAGCATTTTCTTTGACAAGGCCAAAGTTAGCAAGAAATAGTTTGTTGGAAAGCTGAGAGTGTAAGGTATGTATTCAAAGAGTGTGAGAAACATATTAAAAGAATTATTTTCGTTAACATTAATGGTATAAATGTTTGAAAAAATTAACAGAAATTTATCTGTAGTTTTTTTTTCATATTTTATTGTTTTATTAATAAAATTTGTTAATTTTATTTATTATTTAATTTTATTATTATATAATATTAAGACAAAAGAAAACAATTTTGTAAGCTAAGGAAAAAAAAGTGAGAAAGTGAAAGAAATGATCCAACAAAATAGAAGAGGAGAATCGACTTTTGTTTTGTAAGCTTAGGTAGCTCTTTTCCATTTTCTATTCATTTAAAACTGGGTAACTAGGATACAAAAAATTAGACCTCAACCTCCCCGTAGGAAACTAGGTCTGTTAGCCATCTAAGTGCAATGTATGTCAACCAGAACATAAACAACCTTAATAACCTATGCAAAGTTTGACGATACTTAATATCTAAGTCTGCAAATACTATATTTACATAAAAGGAAACTAGCCGCTAAAAAAGAGTAACTGATACCACTAATCATTGTAATTGATACCATTAATCATCTTCGGACTCCACAGGGGTAGGGCCTTTAGCACTCAAACCAGGCATTTCAACCTACTGCAATGATTTTATATCCTTCTCCATCCTTCCTAGTATAGCATACTGATGCAACTGACGGAGATTGATTTCCTGAATATTTCTATTGACATCTGCCAGAGTAGACTCCAACTTGGATTCTGCTGTCTCCTGAGTCAACATAACTGATTTTGCTAACAAACATTTTATCAGCCAATACGTTCAGCTAATAATCACCCTCTCTCTCTCTCTGTGTGGAATGAATATGTCTGGTATGTCTTCTTCCTGGTCGAATAACATTTTGCCTCGCCATCACCATTCTTATATATATACATCCATATATATATATATATGTGTGTGTGTGTGTGTGTGTGTGTGTGTGTTTCTTTCTCTCTCTAACCATAAATGCGAGATTTAATAGAATTGGGAATATATGCTGCGAAAGTTTGCACTAGCAGCACCATGAGTTGCTTTGTTGATTTCCTTCCTCTTTTCACAGGCTAATGAGAGATAGGCTTCTTGCCTTTATCTCCATTCGGCTTCCTGCCTCGAGTTTTCTTTACCATCTTGGAAAAAACAGGAAGAGACTCTTCCGATACTAACAACCAAACAAAATATCCAAGATAGGTACATATCAGAAAACTAAAAAAATAGGAGTTTTGTAGACTAGCAGACAGACCTGTTCCTTTGCCCAATCTAACAATAGTCACAAGTTTCATTACCAGAAGCGAAACCCTGAAAAAAAAACAGAGACACCGGGATATATAACTACACCCCTCTGAAACAACCCAGAATTGCAACCCACAAATGACCCTCATCCATTCAGAATTTCTACGAACCAAATTCCAAACAGTTAACTCACTCCCAGGTATCCACGGCTAGAAGCGAAAACCACCAACCCAAATAAAAAGTAGACCAATAAGCAACGGCATACAACTCACAATCACATAAATAAGAAGAACAATTCTATCATTGTCCAACAGTCTCTTCTTAAAATAATGCAGCATTCTTCCCAAATTCCGAACAGAGTAAAATTCAATCACTGGCAGGCTGAAGACAAAAACAAAAGCCAATCTCATTCCCCAACAACAACATTCTTTCCAGAATATAACAAAAGGACTTTTATACAGAAAATCCAAAGACCCCATGACAATTTTCTGCATGCAACCAATAGCTGAAACTTTCGGAATTTGCCCAGAAAAGAACCGAAACCAAACAAACCACCATTTATACAAATAGTCAAGAAACACCACAACTGGCAGGCTGAAGATAGAAACAGATTGCAGAGAAACCAACCACATTCACCAACAGCAACATTCTTTCCATACTAAAGCAGAACGATTATTATGCAAGAAAACCAAAAACCCCATGACTAGTTTCTGCATGCAACCCGCTTTTGAAACTTTTGGCATTTGCACAGACCACCATTTATACAAATAATCTAAAAACACCATGACAATTTTCTACATTTGACGATAATTTGAGACCTTTGGTAATTGCACAGAGAGGGAAAATGAGAATACATACCAAATAACCTCCCGCAACGTCACCCTACGTCTTCGGCCTTGTTCTCCATTGTACGTGTAACGAACTTTGCAAAACAACCACAAAACAAAAAAAACTTACCTTTCCACTTGTATTACCCTTCCTCTAGTGCTTTTCCCCAAGACTCTCTGACATCCTCGCCGGAATACCCAGCTGGTGAATGCAAGTAATGAAACACATTAATTACCACATAAGAGAGTTGTCCTTTCAACCTGCCCGCCGACCCACCTCAGGCACGAGCTACATGCAACGGCCACGTTGGCATCCTTCCTCCCCACGCAGCAAGGCGCTTCCACCAAGATGAACACCTGGCTCCCTCACCATCATATTACACCCTGATTAGGGAGAAGAGGAGAACCAACTTGCAAACAAGTAACAAAATATATAAGTGAAGTTACATGGATAACCAATCTAAATTTGTGATGCAACACGAACTCCTAAATTAGAAAAGAAAAACACTTTGTACCAATTCTATTGCTTGTAAAATATTGTGTTTTAATAATATTTCCTTCCTATAATTTTAGAAAAAAGATATAATAACATAGGTTGGAAAATAATAATAGTTGTAATAGAAGACGCCATATATAGAATGCAAAAGATTGAGACAAATAGTTTAAACGAGAAATCTATGGAAAGAGATGGAGTTGGGAAATTTTGTAATCTGGCTTGAATTTGTATCACTTAATTGATTGTATAATCCTCATAGTAAACAAATTATGTGTTGAATTAAATTCATTTGAATAAATTAATGTCAAATGGTGAATGAGTCCTTATCAATGTATCTCTAAATTGTCGACAACAATGAGAACAAAGGACAAATATTTATCAATAATTTCATTCCCTAGAAAATGTATTATCGCATTATGAAAAAATTAATAACATCTTTTAAATTTTCATATTGTGTAATTTATTTATTTTTATTTTTATTGTATTTTTCAGAAAGAAAAAACCATTGCTTATATTATAGATGATAAACAATACATCAATCATAGGTCATTAAGCCAAGATTATGTATACAACAATACCATCAATCCTCATCTTACTAAGATCATTTCTTAGACATGGGGATAACAGATGATAAACATAGGGGCAATCATAGGTCATCCCAGAAGAAAAAACAACATGACAGAGTGATATAGAGTTCTTAATACATGTTCCACATATATTGTAGCATGAAAATGTCCAAAAAAAAAATTAAAACCAGACCATGAAAACCAAAACTAACATCAAATGTTCATGCCCTATGTGAGACACCTCATATACCAAATGCAGGTACTAATGGAGGGCAACCAACATACCTGTATAGGAACCCTTTACATAAAATCATAAATCATACCTATATTTAGTATGAAGATCGACAAAATTATATGGGAGAGTGTGTGCAGGCTCGCTTGTTTATTGGCTCGCCTATAGAAGAGCAGGTGTAGATAGTGGGAAAAAGATTATAGGCACTCTTGCATAAAATCATAAATCATACCCGTATTTAGTATGAAGATCGACAAAATTATATGGGAGAGTTTGTGCAGGCTCGCTTGTTTATCCGGCTTGCTTGTAGAGGGGTTGTCATAGCTGCATCCAAAAAGAACAGGTTCGAGAAATATACTAACATGATTACCCCCTGGAAAACCATAGACCATTCCTCAGATTAGTGACAACATTCCAATATAATCATAAAACAATCATGAAATAGGGACTTCACACCGATCAATCAGATGCTTCCCTCAGAAATGTGATATGTGGAGACATCCAATATTAACAGTGAGACCCATCTTAGAGAGATTAGCAGTGAGACCCATCTTAGACAGATGATCAACCCAAGAATTATTCTCATGATATATTGTGTAACTTATCTAATATTAATCAATTTTAAGAATTAATGCATTATGAAGCATCTTTTTGAGATAATTTATAAATAATTATCAAGTATAAATTGAATAATTTATAATTTATTAATTTTTATTTAGGGATAATAATAACTAAGTTATAACTTGGAAATTTTAGTGATAAATAAACTAAGTTACACTGTGAATTTTATTGATAATAATTAAGATGTAATAATAACTATTATGTGATATTAGTAATAATAATTAAGATGTAGTAATAGCTATTATGTGATATTAGTAATTAAGTTAAGATAAAATAGTTATGGGTTTGAAGATTTGATTGCATATTAACAAAATTATAAATGATGATTAAATTAATATAAAAATTTCCAATACTTAAATTAAAATTTATAGAATATAATGTAAATTTTTATATTATTATTAGAAGATTTTATACGGCTATAAGAGATTAATTGTTTATACTTATAGCTTATAATAAAACACACATATATATACATATATATAATTAATTGGTTAGTAGGTTATTTATGATACATTTTAGTTGAAGGAAATATATTGGTAAACAAATATAATAGTTAGTTAGTTTACATGTTGCATGTTGTAGTGTGTGTTGTTGTGATAAATATTATTCTTGATTTTAATATATATGTTGTTAAAATTTTAGGTTAGTGATTTAGGCTTTACAATATGGTTGTGTTAATGAAGAAAAAACACCCTTAAATAAATAAATATATATATATATATATATATATATATATATATATATTTTAGTTTGTTTCATCTTCAACTTATTATTCTTTGTACCTTAATATTTTTTAATGGTTGTGCTATGTAGATGATCATTTCAGATCCTTTTGAATTTCATTTTGCATGACCACTCTAATAGAGCACAACATGGTAATGATTTACATGTAGGATATGGAGAAAGTGGAACCTCTTCCCATGAACTTTTTATTTCTTTACCTCATCAACTTTCTACATGTGAAGAAGGAATTTCTATAACAAACATATTTCACATTGTATTTAATATTTATTCAACTACATTTTTTTATTAATGAAGAGTCTTCTTATTCAAATAACCAATTGGTTGAAATTGAAAGCTTTGATTAAACAAATGATATTAATAGTTTCAACCTTGTTACTAAAAAATACCTTATACAATGGCAGAGATATCCCATAGACATTATTTGATTCTATTTACTTATTTCAAGTTGTTTATGTGAGAAATAAACCCAAAAATATTTGCCAGATAATGATGTACTCTTTTCTTTCTTTCTTTTTCTTCGATAGATGTTTGTTTCATGCCTTCATTATCTTTATTTAACATCTTAAAATTAACAATACCATCAAGAATCTCCCACAAGGTATTATTTCGATTCATTTCTACATGATTCCCATAAGGTATGTCAATCATTTTGGAAGTTACTCTAGTAGTTGTACAATGGTCATTTTCAATCTTATGATAAAAGTGAAGTTTGGTTGGAGGAATCGTGTTCATTTCTCCCATGAATAATAATGTTATTGTCTTTCACACACTCGACAAAGATATACTTTTTTTTCAATTTGTGGTCTCTTATTATTTCAATTTTTGTTAATGTGTTTTTATGAATATATGATTGCAGGTTTGGAGTTACGTGAATGACTACATTGGCATCATGATTTCACCTAGTTAATTTTCAGCTAATGTATCATAAGATTCCAAGTAGAGTAGAATAAATTAGTTTTTTTTTTTTTATATATAGTTTTTTATTTGCGTTATAAAGAAAAAAGCCAGATTATTTTTTTTAATAGATAAGACTACCTTTTGATCGTTTGAAAAAAACCCATACAATTGATTTTTATTTTAATAAACTATAGTTATTATTGATTTTTAATAAGTTATTTACTATATTATTATAATTTTTATTTAGTTGATTTTATTTTATTATTTTTAATAAAAGTAAATTGTTCGATGATAGAAAAGGAGTTTAAGGAATGAGGTGGAAAGGAGAATGTATGTATGTTGATGTTTTCCTTTGGGAAAATATTATGCAAGAACGATTTTGACTAAAGAGAAGTGTTGCTGTTTTTTTTTTTTTTTTTAAATTGTGTTGTGGATTCAATTGCGGATCATAATATATACAATAACATCTTTAATTTTAATGTAATGATCTTATATATGTATATTGTCATTTTAATATAAAATAATGAAATGTAATTTTGAAAATCAATATATGTTGTCATAATAATTAAAACTTTCAAGTTTTAAAAGTATTTTCATGTTAGATTAAGGTCACTAATAATTTTTAATGCCATTAAATGATCATATAATTGCAAGTTTGGAGTTTTTTCGATGAATATAATGTTAATTAATTTGCTTTTTTTTTTTCAACCAGTATAATTAAAACATAGGTTTGATATAGAATAATTTAGCATAATTTCCCTATTATTTATTTACAAATGATAAATTGTAGTATTAAATATTTATTTCTATTGTTAGAGTTATCTTAGTTTTAAGTCAGTCATATAAAGAGAAGTTTCCCTATATAACTAAAATCCTATTCAATTCAAATTCTTATTATATATAAGAAGGTTTACAATAATTTTTTATAGCTAGTAGCAAAAATAATTGTCCATACATACTAGAAATATCTTTGAACAATTTAATGAAATATTACTTACCTTGATAAATTTTCTCTATAAATTATGATTATGATTTAACTATTTTTTTCACTCATGATTTCTAATTCATTCTTTGATACAGTTTTATTGGAATATATTTTTTCATCATGATTATTCTAAGAGCCATAATATTCTCTTCTTGTCTCATCAAATTGAATTATTCATTGGAATTAATAATTATATTTAATGACAAGGATAAGTTTGATACTTCAATGAAAGATAATAGATGTAATCTCCTAGATCGAATGTATGGTGTTTTAAAAGTTTGATTTGCAAGGTGTTTATTCATTGCAATAAGTTTATAAGGTATTAATGTTTATGAAATATTGTACATGAATAAATTAAAATTATATTTTTCCAAGCATTTCCATTAACTTATGATTTTACGTACCTTGGAAAATTTAATTTTTTTACTAGTTGGAAAGAAAAAATAGATGTGTCAACTAGTTCAAAAAATATTTTACAATTTATTTACTTGATCATTAATTCTCACGATCTTTTGGGGTTTAGCTCAAATGGTTGACCTATCACACCCAACTCTTTCCCTTGGTTTATTTCCTAAGATGTAATTTTGTACATATTATTCATACTCTGTTTCTTTTCATGATTTATCACATCCTGTTATGTTCCCTATTTTTTTCGTCCTATTTTATTTTACTTGGGTGATTGAAATTTTAATTTTTAGATATTGTTTAGTTTAATTTTACTTCAACCTCTTTTCATGTTCATATTTTATTTTTTCTTTTGAATAAACAACTTTAGGATAATTTAGTTTGATTTATAATTTCATTTCCTATTGTATTATAGAGATGACTTAATGTTTTCAGTCGTCATGATTCATCATCATTGTTGGTTTCTTATTCTTCTTTTGTACATATCATATTTCCAAGTTTTCATTTTCATGGTTTTTTTTCTTTGGTTTAGTTTTTTGTTTGCTTTAAACCCTAAGAAGTCTTGTTAAGACATATTAATCTTAGAAAATGAAAATGGTAACATTTGGACTGTGCTTTAATGCCTTTATATAACCAAAAGCATCATGTTTGAATATATTTACAAAGTTCATGACATGTAGATGTGATTTTTATGCTTTTGGTTGAATATTTGTGTTTCAAAGGATTCATATTTAGAACACTAACACATCAAATCTTAGGTCTATTATAGGAATTTTCTTTTAAGCTACATCCACCTCACATTAAATCAATGATATCCTAGATGAATGAAAATGGGAAGAGCCTTAGGATAAACTCTAGGAGTGAGTGATTTTCCTAGTAAATCAGAACAACTATCATATTATTACACTTCCTATACACCCATTGCATATATTAATATACAAATGAAAAAATTGGTCAAAATGCAAATTGAAAAGGAAGTTAAAATAACTATGAGTAAATGTGGGAAGTTGAACTGAACCTACTAGGTCTATGGACATTCACTAGAAGTGGGTTTATGTTTGCATGATACCAAGGCACCTTCAATAGGGATATGGACATTCGCAGGAAACACAACAATGCCTAGAAAAAGAGAGACGAGGAACACACATAAAACTATTTTACTCATCCATAGTAAAAGTCTTAATTTATTCCTAAAGGGTAATCATTTATAGCTTGGAAGCTAAGAAATGACTAACCCCATAAATTTCCTCAAAGAAAATGGTCTGTTAGTTACCTGATATTTAATGTTTGTTAGGAATATCTTTCCAATTCGAGGACAGTTGGTGGTACTCATAACTATTTTTTCTTTTCTTATGGTCATTTGGGATTATCTTTAACACTAAGAGTAAATAAGTCTTATGAGGGGAAAAATAGACATATGTAAATTTTTCTCCCAATATGCCACTATTTGTTGATCCCATAACAACTCGCCTTAATTTTTTCCTAAAAATAAAGCCCCCCTCCCCCAAATTAAATTTTGAAATTACTATCTTTTTATTTTCACTTGATTCCAGATTTTTTGATATGAAGGGGTGGTTATATGTCAGATGACTTATTGTATTTTTTATTTTTATTTTTATTTTACTCTTTTCATTCCTTTTAATTTAGAGTGCTTTTAGGATTGATTCTTTTTGTTTTTATTTCATGCACTGGTGATTTGGTGATATGATGTTTTTGAAATGAAGCCATTAAAGGGTGATTGGTGTTATTCCGTACATGTTTTGAATGAGAGTGAGGAATCATCAAATGAATTCTTTATGAAAAATGTAAATGTTTTTACCGTAGCTTAATGATCACAAATTTAGAGACAAGATTGTTGCATCATAAAAGCTAGTTGTTTTGTCTCATTTCTTTAGATATGTAAGGGTTATTCCATTTGATTATATTTATTAATTGATTTTTACACATTCCCACAGACTTACGTAAATGCTTTCGTACCTCCATTTTTCTTGAAATTGAATTTCACTATGTAACAACATTTTTTTAAATATTTTGAGACCACCATAATCTTCTGCTCGTCGAAAGCTTTCCGCCAATATATTTTTTTCCTCGTTCTATGTTTGGTACACACATTTATGGCTCTCAAAAAAATTATACTATCATTGTGTTCTAGTGACATTGTAGATGATGTGTATTCCAGATCAATGTGGAAAATGTTTGTAAAAAATGTTGGCATGGTAGATTAGTGAGATGTGCTTCTAATCAAGAATTTTTCATATTGGTATCCAAAGCTAACTTAGCTGAATATCTTTCGAATATATTTGGATACCAGATCTTAGATAATTTTTCTTTAAGAAACTTGCATTTGGATTCAAAAAATTATTGAATATTGTCTCTTTCTCCTGAATGCATCATATTCTAAAAACCTATTCACATTTGATATATATCATGCATTCGAGCCAATCTTGTGGGAATTTTTCTAAACCTTCAAGATATCTTAGATTCCAAATACATCCAAATCCCATGGATGTTTCACTCTTATACTTTTCTAATTTCCTAGATCTTGAATTGACATTCGAAACCTTGATCTAGATGTGAAAACTTGATTCATGGATATTGATCTTGATTCAAATTCGACTTCTCACATGGCATGGTTTTATTTGTAATTTTATTTTTGTCTTTTCTTTTTTCTTTTTCTTTTTTTTTTTTCTTTTTTTTTTTTAAATTTAATTTTTGCCTTATTTTATTATTTTGGTTTTTTTATCCAGACATTCAATACTTTTTGTTTGTTTTTTTATCAAGTGGTATAATTTCATTAAATACTACATTAGGATTGACCTATGGTTTGAGAAACCACGACCCAGGGGCATCTAAGCCGTCAAAATCACCTGAGGATTCCACCCGACCTGGGCTACACCAACCCTTAAATGATTGGATTTTTTCCCACAGAGTTTCGAACCAGTGATATTCACATCACATAGTGACTTACCAATACACCCAATTACCCTATATTATACGCCCCATGGTCATACATTCAATATTTTAACTTACAAGGAATTTTCATTTTACATTACTACATATAGGACTGAATTGTGATGACACAGTCTGACGATATGGCTCATATTGTCACAAAGGTCAAGAAAAATACCATTTTTTATAGCTTTGGTACCCACATTCGTTGCAATAAAGATGACATATTTGGTGTGAGCCGTAATTGCGACATATGATTTCTAAGGCATTGCAATTGCGAAAACAAATTATTTTAGTCACAAGTGAGATGGAAAATGTTGGTGTCAGTTTTGTGAAGATACGTCAAAATTAAAATTCAATATGTTCTCTTTTTAAAATTTCAATCATTGATAGAACCACTTGTAAATTCGTTCAAACAACACAAAATTTTTCTTACCAAAAAATAAAGAGATAAAAAAATTAAACTTCAATCCATATACACCACACAGAGATCTAATACCCCTATACGCTTACAAAATTTCCTTTTATCAGTAACATTTCATGCAATCCCATGGATGTGGTCCAACGGTTAGGTGGGGAGGTTTGGTCCCCACATGTATTATGGTATAATCCTGGGTAGGACTATGTATTCCTGAGAGCCGCTCCAGACACAATTGCTTCAGTTGAAAAAAAAGTAACATTTCATGCAACATTATGCACTACTCACTCACATCTCCATAGGATAAAGCAATCATTGATCACAATTTTAGATTTTTTACTGGGACCCTACAAATCATTCATAAATCATCGTTCCAAGAAGCTCTATTCTTCCATTGAAAACCCTTCACAACGATCATCCTCCAATACCCAGAACCTTATCTGCATAATTCCCGATGACAGAAAAAGTACATAACATCCTCGATCTCACAATATGATATGAAAGAAGCTAATAGTATATTTCATTCCCAAATTTTCTTTCAACTTAAGACCCTAGAGTTCATCTAAAGGTACACTTTTTCCTTTATTATAGATCTTATTGGCCCTAGTCACTATAATTGGAGGATCCAACCACTTAATATTGAGATCTAGAAAATTAATAACAAATTATTATTTTTTATCTGAGGTAGCGTGGTGTAATTGGTGATTCATACATGTGCATATGTGGTAAGAAAATCCATTGAAGTTGATTTTAAAACTGTAGCCAAATAGCCCTATTGCAGCCAGATGACCCCCATCTCAACAATATTATATGTTTTCAGTTCTAGGTAAGCCCCTCCTGTAGTCCCTGCTTTGCACATGGTGCAAGATTATTTGAGTTTTTTTAGTTCTTTACATAAGTAATTAAAACTAATTTCTTATCACCTCTAGTCAAGATCATCATCGCCGAAGATAGGTAAGACCTTCATCTTGAGTTCCTAAGGACACACAGTCAAGTTAGCAGAATTTTAATGTTAACAAAGATTGAGAATAAATGATTTGAGGCACATACTAAATTGATAACAATATGATCAATTTTTGGGGGTGTTCATTCCGTATCTACAGAGGGTTCGATTAGACCCATGTTGCAAACAAGTATAAATATGGATTTGAAAATAATATCAATTCAAGAAGGATGTTTTCCGGGTTTCAAGTTTGTAGGAAATTTCTCTTTGGAGACCGATAATTTAGTTTATCTCTCCTTTTTCTTCAACCATGCAATTCTAAGGGAATACCTGTGGATTAGCTTTAAAATCAACAAATGGATATCACACTCGAATTCTTTGTCACTAGTCACTCACATCAAAATTTATGGTGGTAAATGAAATATCTAAGTGGGCATGGTGGACCTACAAAAGTGGATAATTGAAACAAGCAAAGTAAGAAACAGAATGATAGCGATAGTTATACTACTTATTTTTTATATAATTTTCGTTAGTGCAAGATGATAGAACAATGATGAAGCTTGAAGCATCATGAAGAACATAAAATTGGTTTTTTATACATTGCAATGGTGATCTATTGCCACTTTCAGGTGTTGGAGATATTCCAAAGACCGGTAGTTGCTAGAAAACCTCTTTAATATTGATATTGTTGCTTGAAGGGATTTATTCAGTCAATCAGGTGTTACCTGATGAGATATATAAACTATATATTCATACTATAGAAAAAAACTACTTAACTAAATTTGAGTTGAACTTTAATAAACAGGATAGTCGTGCAGTGAGATCCAACCACCTTTGGCATGAGAGCTTATTAAAATTCTATTCAACATTGCAATAAACATGCGAGTCGTGCAATGAGATCCAACCAGTTTTGGCATAATAGATTCTACATTTAGTGCAATAAAATTGGTTTGATGAGTAACTTAAGCCATGAATATTGATTGGTAGGTGCCAATGGCTATACTAAAACACTATGTACAGTATGACAATGAAGGTGTCTTAACTCATAAAATAATCTAAGAAAGAATGTGGCAAATTTGCACACCTAGTTTGTGTCCCAAGTACTTAGCATGGTTATGAGGTCCTCCTAGCTGGCTTCCAACATTTATGTCATATAATTGTACATTAAAAATTAACTGAAGTAGGTAACCATTTATATCAAATCCAATGATTATTGAGAAAAAATAATTTCGTGGGTGGTTGGATGTGACAATGTTTCAATCATGATCATAGGAATCTGCAACTTGTGAATAGTGTTTTTTCTTGTAACTTATCGTTTCATGAGATGCTTCAACACAAAATCATTAGGGGATTGGGAAAGAGTAATTTTTTGTTGTTTTGAAATCTGTGACCTACAAATATCCATTAAAAGATGTCCAAGTGTGTTAGACATGCTCCAACAAGGCACTAAATTGAGGTCTACATTCTAAAGTGAATAACTCTTGAAAGAAAGGTTTTTAAATGACACGAAAAACATATAAACAACATGAATACTAGTAATGAAAGGAATGGAATCAATTTCTTTGGGATCCTTTTTTTGTAGAAATTTCACAGGGACAACAATTTTCTTAGTCAATGTTTTTCTCTTTTATATGAGAAACATCAAGCTGTGTTTTCCCGTCAATCCTCCTCCCGCAAAAAAAAGTAAATATGAATTTTTTAAAGGAAAAAAACCATAGATCACATTGATTTTGGAAGGGGACAAACTATTCTATAGTGATATTTTACAAATTATGTGTTGAATTAAATTCATTTGAATAAATTAATGTCAAATGGTGAATGAGTCCATATCAATGTATCTCTAAATTTTCGACAACAATGAGAACAAAGGACAAATATTTATCAATAATTTCATTCCCTAGCTAATGTATTATCGCATTATGAAAAACTTAATAACATCTTTTAAATTTTCATATTGTACAATTTATTTATTTATTATTATTATTTTTCTTTTTTTCTTTTTTTTTGCAGAAAGAAAAAATCATTGCTTATATTATAGATGATAAATAGTACATCAATCATAGGTCATCAATCCAAGATTATGTATACAACAATACCATCAATCCTCATTTTACTAAGATCATTTCTTATACCTTAGGATAACAGATAATAAACATAGGGACAATCATAGGTCATCCCGGAAGAAAAAACAACATGACATAGTGATATAGAGTTCTTAATACATGTTCCACATATATTGTAGCATGAAAATGCCCAAAACAAAAATTAAAACCAGACCATGAAATCCAGAACTAACATCAAATGTCCATGCCCTATGTGAGACACCTCATATACCAAATGCAGGTACTAATGGAGGGAAACCAACATACTTGTATAGGAGCCCTTTACATAAAATCATAAATCATACCCATATTTAGTATGAATATCGACAAAATTATATGGGAGAGTGTGTGCAGGCTCGCTTGTTTATTGGATCGTCTGTAGAAGAGCAGGTGTAGATAGTGGGAAAAATATTACAGGCACTCTTGCATAAAATCATAAATCATAACCATATTTAGTATGAAGATCGACAAAATTATATGGGAGAGTGTGTGCAGACTCGCTTGTTTATCCGGCTCGCTTGTAGAGGGTTTGTCACAACTGCATCCAAAAAGAACAGGTTCGGGAAATATACGAACTTGATTACCTCGTGGAAAATCATAGACCATTCCTCATAATAGTGACAACATTCCAATATAATCATAAAACAATCATGAAATAGGGACTTCACACCAATCAATTAGATGCTTCCCTCAGAAATGTGATATGTGGAGACATCCAGTATTAGCAGTGAGACCCACCTTAGGCAGAGGATCAACTCGAGAATTATTCTCGCGATATATTGTGTAACTTATCTAATATTAATCAATTTTAAGAATTAATGCATTATGAAACATATTTTTGACATAATTATCAAATATAAATTGAATAATTTATAATTTATTAATTTATTAATTTTTATTTAGAGATAATAATAACTTCAATTTATAATTTATTAATTTTTATTTAGGAATAATAATAACTAAGTTATGACTTGGAAATTTTAGTGATAAATAAACTAAGTTACACTGTGAATTTTATTGATAATAATTAAGATGTAATAATAACTATTATGTGATATTAGTAATAATAATTAAGATGTAATAATATCTATTATGTGATATTAGTAATTAAGTTAAGATAAAATAGTTATGGGTTTGAATATTGATTACATATTAACAAAATTATAAATGATGATTAAATTAATATAAAAATTTCCAATACTTAAATTAAAATTTATATAATATAATGTAAATTTTTATATTATTATTAGAAGATTTGATATGGCTATAAGAGATTAATGGCTCATACTTATAGCTTATAATAACACTTGTAATATATATATATATATATATATATATATATATATATATATATATAATTAATTGGTTAGTAGGTCATTTATGATACATTTTAGTTGAAGGAAATTTATTGGTAAATAAATATAATAGTTAGTTAGTTTACATGTTGCATGGTGTAGTGTGTGTTGTTGTGATAAATAGTATTCTTGATTTTAATATATATGTTGTTAAAATTTTAGGTTAGTGATTTAGGCTTTACAATATGGTTGTGTTAATGAATAAAAAACACCCTTAAATAATATATATATTTATTTATTTTAGTTTGTTTCATCTTCAACTTATTATTCTTTGTACCCTAATATTTTTTAATAGTTGTGCTATGCAGGTGATCATTTCAGATCTTTTTGAATTTCATTTTGCATGACCACTCTAATAGAGCACAACATGGTAATGATTTACATGTAGGATATGGAGAAAATGGAACCTCTTCCCATGAAATTTTTATTTCTTTTCCTTATCAACCTTCTGCATGTGAAGAAGTAATTTATATAACAAACTATAACAAACGACATTTAAATAGTAAAACAAAAACCATAATAAAAAAAATTTAATAATCCACATCACATATTTATATATATATATATATATATATATTGGTGTTATATGCGGGTTTGTATTGCATTGTATACATAACATGTAAAAACTATAAGCTAAAGAAATTCCCATAGTTATGACATATGTATCCTATCTAGCCACCCCGTAGGGAAACTAAGGTACTTACCTACCTATAGGTGGAGTGCGGCATTATACGATATAAGATATAGTCTTTGATATACATTTAACTCTATGTACTGGGAATTTAATTATTTTTCGGTTTTGGAATTATCACAGCTGTGATTACATTTACTAAGACTGTAGTGAATTGATTTGGTTTTAAATGACAAGCCTCTGTGCGGAATAGTTGGATGGCTTTTCACCCTCGATCTTCCAACCCTGGATCTGACGGTCTCAAATACTTAGGGTTTGATATAACCATTCACCTAACCGAATTTGTAACTAATTCCTCTCATTCGGCCCCGCTTGGGCGAGAGCTCTGCTCTATATGTCGCTTCGAACATTTCAATGTTATTGCTTCGGCTTGCCAAATTTGTTCCGGCCAGGGTAATGGAATACAGCTATACTATAGCAGTAAGACTTCTATGTCTCATGAGTAGAGTATAATATATTACTGTGTATTTATCCATTTAAAAGTTAACACTTAACATTTTACGCATTTATCTCTGTTCTTTATATGATAGTTTACATGGCTACCAGTTTGATGGAACTGAGGCAACCTTTCCCTTCCGCTCAGATTTGCGCGAAGCCTGAGTTAATCCATCCCAAGAGCTGGAAAATGCAAGAGGTATATCCCTTTGAACATCTTAAGTTATTTTCCTTTGGTTTCATAAAATACAACAATTTTTTTTTTTTAATTCCTCTATGTAATTTTCCCAATTGACTCATGTTTTCGGTTTTACCATTCTGCATAGATGAATGCTCATGAATGCATGCTTACCAAACCCTAACAGGCAAGTTTTGGGTTGTTTTTCATTTATATCTAAACTCCATTTATAATCTTCAGTTTTACACCCCTAATTGAGGGCGCTATTCTAATTAAAGTTTTATTCCTTTTGCAGGTTTTCCTTCCCCTATCTGAAGACTTGACCCTAATGAATTTCTTCATAGGCCAACTGCTAAGCAATATTTTCCGTGGCTCTAGGTAATTAACCTCTGGATTCGGTCGAAGTTAAGGCGACAGCCATGGTATTTCTTTAAGCCTTGATAGTACTTCTAGTTTTTGGATAGTTTCTCATCCCATCTTGTAGTACAATTTAGGGTTTATATTATACAGTTTTTAAATGTAAATTTTCTCGAGGTGCCTTGATGAATTTGGCTACTCGAATTTGTGTCTGTTAAATTTAACTTTGAGTTTTAACTCTTTCATAATTCTAGGGTTTCGACCTTGTGGCAAACGTTAGATATTGCTCCTCATTTTTGTTAAGCCTTACATATTTCCACAGTCGGTCAAGACTTGAGTTTCTATGTAATGATACTTTTCATATACAGAAGATTGTGATTCTCTTGATTTTAATTAGCATATACTTTTCACAGTTTAATGAAGCAACGCTTGTTGTCTCCAGTTTTTCCTGGATAATAGTTTTCTTTTCTTTATGCAATGCTATGGTCTGTAGTTAATCTGCTTCAAGATTTCCACTTGCAACAGAAACAGATATCAGAATGCCATATACATACTTGAAATAGCTTTCTTTATAAATGCTCGTTTTAAATACTTAACCTCCATTATTATAGTGTTAAGTGGTTTTTTGTTCTAGAGATAAAGTTAAATCTATACTTTCCTTCAAGTTTATAATATATATATATATATATATATATATATATATATATATATATATATATATATATATATATATATATATATATATATATATATATATATATATATATATATATACTCATACTTTAGATTACTCTATCTATTGCATCTTCTTTCATTTCTGCTAGAATGAGGCATACTTAATGTATCCATTTTTATCTATATTCTTGAATTTCTAGCTATTTGTAGTTATAAGGATAGTTATTGTGTCTGGACCACATTTTGTCCGTGAGTTATCATAGACAGTAAGACGACCAATCTGGAACCTTAATCAGGGTTCTAGGTTAACGATTCTCACCAGAACTAGTTTTTATTTTTTAATACTTCTTGACTGTAACAGAGATGTTACCTTAGACACTGTACCTATTTCTTCTGTTACATTTACGAATCCATCTATTTTATTTCTCATAATTAACAGATATATCCAACCATTCTAGCTATAAGACTCATCATAATTAAGAAAAATATAACAGAATCTTCCAGAACTGGTTAATATGTCAATGTCGAATTAAATAACATTCCAAACCAGAACTACTTATCTGTATATTTATTGACTGATAACATGCCTCCCTACCATGAGTAAGGTTATTACATCCTTCACTCTCCCCTGTGCTCCAAGTCTGAGTCTGAGGTTGACAGAACCTTGGAAGAGACTTCGGGACAGTCCGGTCCAGTCTCCAATTCCAGGCGTGACAGAAGTATGAAACTATTCTCTGGTTCACCAGTCCCAAAATAAATATTTAGAATTTCTTCTTTCCCTTTTCAGTCACCGAACAGAACCCCTCAACTTCCTTGGGAATCTCTTTTTATCCCTAGAGGTGGGCAACTGTTTGAACTGAAATTCTATTCAACCAACTCATAAATCTTGAAATTACTTTACCATTAGTCTTTTACTTTATGGAACTAATTCCATAATTAATTTTCCATTATTCAAAAATTAATTTCTGTTCACAATATTTTAACATAAATACAGTAATTGTTTGAAAATTCTAATACATCACTTAACAATTAGTTAATGACTAAAACAGTAGTCACAACTTCCCCCCTGGAAGTGAACACCGTCCCTGGTGTTCTCGTTATGTTTCAGCAAAAATTCCAGGATAATCTTCCCGAACAAAACCTTCATCCTCCCAGGTAGCTTCTTCCGGGCCAAAGTGCTTCCATTGCACTTTAACCTAGGCGATGGCTCACTTCCAGAGCATGATTTCCCTCCGATCGATTATATTGAGGGGTTCGACCAGAAATTCTCCGTCCGGTTCGACCTACAATTCAATGATTTGAATTAGTTTGACTCACAAATCTTATCATACTTTAATCAATCTGGTCTACATATTCTACCTAAATATTCTGCCAGTGGATTATATGTTTTGAATCGTGAATGTATCTCTTCAATAATGATACGTGAAAAACATTATGTACTCGAATATGACTAGGTAAGGCCAAACAATAAGCCACGGGTCCTATTCGTTCCAGTATTTGGAATGGACCGAAAAATCTGGGAGCCAAATTTGCACAGGAGGCCCATCTTAACGTGATTTTCTTTGGCTTAATTTGTATGTACACATGGTCTCCTATTTCAAATTCACGATAGGTTCTTTTTCTCTCCGCATACACCTTTTTTCTATCCTGAGCTGCTTTTAAATTCTGTCAAATCTTCTTTACTTCTGCCTCCATTTCAGCTAACATGTTGGGTCCAAGCATCAACTTGTTTTCTGGGCTGCTCCAATTAATAGGAGTTCGACACTGTCGTCCATACAAGACTTCGAATAGACTCATCTTGAGTGACTCCTGATAACCATTACTGTATGCAAACTCAACTAGGTGTAAATACTCCTCCCACCTAGTTGGTTGTTGCATCACATACATACGCAGCATGTCCTCCAAAATTTGATTTACTCGTTCTGTTTGTTCATCCGTCTGCGGATGGTAAGTGGTGCTGAATTTAATTTGGGTTCCAAATCCAGTGAACAATGTTTTCCAAAATGCTGATGTAAACTTTACATCCCTGTCAGATATGACAGTCTTCGGAAGTCCGTGCAATCTAAAGATCTCTCACATGAATATATCTGCTATCTGCACGGTCTTATAAGTGGACTGTACTGGTATAAAGTGTGCAGATTTGCTTAGTCTATCCACCACCACCATTATAGAATCGTTGTGCCTTTTTTATCTTGGTAATCCGGTGATGAAATCTAATGATATCACTTCCCATTTCCATTTAGGTACCGGTATAGGCTACATCAGCCCAACTAGATGTCGGTGCTCCACTTTCACTTGCTGGCATTCTAAGCACTTGTTCAAATATTCTGCTATATCTCTCCTCATACTAGGCCATAAGTAATTATTCCTTATGGCTGTTAACATCTTCTCATAGCCAGGATGTCCCGAATAATTACTTTGATAATATTCATTTAATATCAACTCCTTCAAATTCATTCAGTTTGGAACAATAATTCTTTTCTTGAAAGTTAACAAACCATCATGATCAATTTCATATTCAACTGGTTTTCCTTGTTCCTTGAGCTCCTTTGCTTGCTGCCACATAAATTTGTATTCAGGGTCTTTATCTGCTTTTTCTTTTATTTGTTCCAGAAATCTGCATTCAACCTAATTAAAATATAATTAATAAACTCCATGTAAATTTTTGCTTAATGCATCTGCAACCCGGTTCTCTTTACCTTTCACATGTTGCATATCAATATCAAATTCTCTCAGGAAAGCATTCCATCTTACTTGACAAGAATTGAGATCAAATTGCTTAAAGTAACTGGTTAAGCTGTTGTGATCTGTTTTGAGCACAAATTTTTTTCCAAGTAAATAGTGCCTCCACACCCGAAGTGCATGCACCACTGTTGTCAATTCTAAGTCATATGTTGAATATCGCTGCTCATGTTCCTTTAATTTTTGGGAACCATAAGCAATCACCTTACCCTCTTGTTACAATATTGCCCCAACTCCTTCTCTGCATGCATCTGTGCATACTTCAAACTCTTTATCAAGATCAG
The DNA here is from genome assembly GCA_034641835.2 of Pinus albicaulis. Classification (NCBI taxonomy): domain Eukaryota; kingdom Viridiplantae; phylum Streptophyta; class Pinopsida; order Pinales; family Pinaceae; genus Pinus; species Pinus albicaulis. The sequence goes on along the minus strand of CM076578.1, from coordinate 1,545,696,491 downwards.
TTACTTTTAATACTGGAGCGGTAGTTAATAACCACTTCAGCTTCTCAAAACTGTCTTGACATTCCCTTGTCCTTTTAAACACCTTTCCTTTCCTTTGTAGTGAAGTGATTGGAAAGGAAATCCTTGAAAATCCTTCAATGAATCGTCAGTAATAACCAGCTAAACCCATAAAATATCGAATGTCTGCCACATTTTGAGGCACTTTCCATTCCATAATTGTTTTGATCTTCTTAGGGTCCACTGAAATACCTTCAACAAAGATTACATGACCAAGGTACTGAATTTCTTCCTTGAAGAAATCACACTTGCTGAATTTGGCATACAGTTGGTGCTTCCGTAGCATTTCTATCACTATCCACAGATGTTCCTTGTGTTCCTCTGCATTCTTAGAATAGACCAAAATGTCATCAATGAAAATCAGCACAAAATTATCCAAATAGGGATTGAATATACCATGCATCAGCCTCATGAACGTTGCTGGCGCACTGGTTAACCCGAAAGGTAACACAACAAATTCATAGTGTCCATACCTTGTGCGGAAAGCAATTTTATGTATGTCTTCATATTTTATTTGGATTTGATGATATCCTGATCTCAGATCTATTTTTGAAAATATTGTGGCTCCTTTACCTGGTCAAACAGTTCATCAATTCGTGGTAATGGATGCCTGTTCTTAACAGTTAGCTTATTTAGTTGATGGTAATCCATGCACATCCACATGGTTTCGTCCTTGTTTTTCACAAATAATATAGGTGCTCCCCAAGGAGATACACTTGGTCGTATATATCCCTTGTCTAGTAATTCCTGTAGCTGCATTTTTAACTCAGTTAGTTCAGGTACACTCATCCGATAGGGTGCTCTTGAAATTGGCGACGCTCCCGGCATCAGTTCAATTATAAAATCTATATCCCTTCTAGGTGGAAATCCTGGTATTTCCTCTGGAAAAACATCCTTGAACTCCTGCACTATTGGTATATTTTCCAACATAGGGGCCTTTTCTTTAGATTCAGAAAAAACCCACTTGAATTGTGTATAGTTGACATCCTTTCCTCATGCATTTACCCATTTGGGATGTTGTGATCGGACGCAACTGTACAGGTTTCTTTATCCCTTGAATTTCCTGGCGAGTGCCATCTTGATTTCTGTAGTAGATAACCTTCTCTTTGCAATCTACTAGTGTCCAATGTTTTTCCAGCCAGTCCATACCGAGCAGCACATCATAAGATCCCAAAGGTAAAATTTTTAAATCCACAGTTAGTTGTTGTTCATTAATTTTTAGTGCACAATCTGATATTTTGGCACTAGCTTTCCTTTTAGCTCCGGTAGCTAGCTGTACTAGCCATGATTTCCTAAATTTATGACTTTGTAATTTACAGTTCTCTACTACTTTAGGACTTATGTAGCTTAAACTTGCTCCTGGATCTACCAATATAGAAATAGGTTGAGATAGCAGTTTATCTTCCAGGTCAATCATTGTCGGCTAGTAGTCAGCTTGTCGGTCCTCCAATGCTGCATTAATTCTGGGTATGTTTCTGGCAACATCACCCACTGTTGAGGCATCCTGTAAATTGGTTACTACTTCACTTCTACCCTGCTATGGACAGTTACGGTAATAGTGTGCTTCCCCACAACCCCAGCACTGCAAAGGTGGCTTCTGGTCCTGTGTTTGCTCCGGTTTACTGGAAGCTTCCACAGTTTTATCTTCTACAGGCCACCTCGTTCTTTGGTGATTCTTACCGAACTGTTTACTAACTGCACTTCTAACTGTACCTTTGAAATTACTGGTTTTGCTTCTTTTAAAAACATAACTGCCTTTATATTCTTTCTTTGTCTGCCAATTTTTACCTTGCTCCATTTTAACCTTTGCTTGTTGGTAACACATTCTGGCTTTCCTGATAACCTCATCCATATTCTTAGGATTTACAAATTCCATACATTCTTTCATAGGAGTCGGCAAACTGCTTAAGAATCTCTATACTTTAGCTTTTTCATCTCTCAAATAAGGCATGTAGCGTAGTAAAGAAGTAAATTTAGTAATATATTCGTCCATAGTCATTTGTCCCAACTTCAAATCATGAAATTCTCGAGATTTTTCATCATAGAAGCGCTCTGTTAAGTACTTATCCTTAAAATACTATTGAAATGCATCCCAAGTTACATCTTGGTCCTCTATACTACGGATGTTCTTCACTTCTTCCCACCATAAAGTGGCCTTCTCCCTTAACTGGTAAATAGCCAATCTAGCCTTAAGATTATTGTTGTATTCATATACTTGGAAGTATTTATTCATGTTAATTAGCCATGCCTCAGCTACCTCCTCCTCTACTCCATCAAATGTGGGAGGTTTTATTTTCCTAAATTCACCTTGCAACTCTACTTTTTGTCTTTTCATTTCTTTCTGATCGCTTACATTATCAGATTCAGCTTCATTATAAATCTTATTCTGGTTGCTTCACTGAGACTGACTTCTTTCTATTCTGTCTGTATCATGATTTCTAGTTTTCTCTTCATTTCCTTATTGTAATTCTCTATCAGTACTTGGTTTTTTATTTCCTGGATTCTACTTGTCAGAGAGATTTTTCAATATCCTTTCTTGCTCTTGCATCAATCTTGCATTATCGTCTCGCACCCTTACCATTTCCTCTTGTAACTTCTGCACAGTGGTTAAAAGAAGACTGGTTTGGTGTTGCTGCTCTTATAACAGCCTACTAGTTTGTTGATGTTGTTCTACTCCCAGCTGTACCCACATTTCTGGGTTCATCTCCAGTCAGGGTTGTGGTTCCCCGGCATTCAAAGGTGGTTGTTGTAATGGTGTCATTCTCATTATATCCTGCTAACTTATTTCTGCTTGCATCAGGAATACACAACTTCAACGTTAGTTGACCCCTAGGGTTCCAGCATTACAACATTTCTTTGATACCACTTGTAACATACGACATATAAATAGTAAAACAAAAACCATAATAAAAAAAAATTAATAATCCATGTCACATATTTATATATATATTGGTGTTATATGCAGGTTTGTATTGCATTGTATACATAACATGTACAAACTATAAGCTAAAGAAATTCCCATAGTTCTGACACCTGTATCCTATCTAGCCACCCCGTAGGGAAACTTAGGTCCTTACCTACCTATAGGTGGAGTGCGGAATTATACGATACAAGATATATTCTTTGATATGAATTTAACTCTATGTACTGGGAATTTTATTATTTTTTGGTTTTGGAATTATCACAGCTGTGATTGCATTTACTAAGACTGTAGTGAATTGATTTGGTTTTAAATGAAGAGCCTCCATGCGGAATAGCTAGATGGCTTTTCACCCTCGATCTGCCAACCCTGGATCTGACGGTCTCAAAGACTTAGGGTTTGATATGACCATTCACCTAACCGAATTCGTAACTAATTCATCTCATTCGGCCCTGCCTGGGCGAGAGCTCTGCTCTGCATGCCACTTCGAACATCTGCAATGTTCTTACTTCGGCTCGCCAAATTTGTTCCGACCAAGGTAATGGAAGATATCTATACTATAGCGGTAAGACTTCTATGTCTCATGAGTAGAGTATAATCTATTACTGTGTATTTATCTGTTTAAAAGTTAACACTTAACATTTTACGCATTTATCTCTGTTCTTTATATGATAGTTTACATGGCTACCAGTTTGATGGAACTGAGGAAACCTTTCCCTTACGCTTAGATTTGCGTGAAGCCTGAGTTAATCCATCCCAAGAGCTGGAAAATGCAAGAGGTATATCCCTTTGAACATCTTAAGTTATTTTCCTTTGGTTTCATAAAAGAAAATGTTTTTTTTTTTTTTTTTTTATAATTCCTCTGTGTAATTTTCCCAATTGACTCGTGTTCTGGTTTTACCATTCTGCATAGATGAATGCTCATGAATGCGTGCTTACCAAACCCCAACAGGAAAGTTTTGGGTTTTTTTTTGTTTATATCTAAACTCCATTTATAATCTTCAGTTTTACACCCCTAATTGAGGGCGCTATTCTAATTAAAGTTTTATTCCTTTTGCAGGTTTGCCTTCTCCTATCTGAAGACTCGACCCTAATGAATTTCTTCATAAGCCAACTGTTAAGCAATATTTTTTGTGGCTCCAGGTAATTAACCTTTGGATTTGGTCGAAGTTAAGGCGACAACCATGGTCTTTCTTTAAGCCATGATAATACTTCTAGTTTTTGGATGGTTTCTCATCTCGTCTTGTAGTAAAATTTAGGGTTTATATTATACAGTTTTTAAATGTAACTTTTCTCAAGGTGCCTTGAGGAATTTGGCTACTCGAATTTGTGTCTATTAAATTTAACTTTTAGTTTTAACTCTTTCGTAATTCCGGGGTTTCGACCCTGTGGCAAACGTTAGATATTGCTCCTCATTTTTGTTAAGCCTTACATATTTCCACAATTGGTCAAGACTTGAGTTTCTATGTAATGATACTTTTCATATAAAGAAGATTGTGATTCTCTTGATTTTAATTAGCATATACTTTTCATAGTTTAATGAAGCAACGCTTGTTATCTCTAGTTTTTCCTGTATAATAGTTTTCTTTTATTTATGCAATGCTATGGTCTGTAGTTAATTTTCTTCAAGATTTCCGCTTGCAACATAAACAGCAATCAGAATGCCATATATATACTTGAAATAGCTTTCTTTATACAGTTTTGTTCAACATTTAACCGATTGAAGTTATAGCAGTAGTTGTTGTCTGTTCTAGAGATAAGTTGTAACTGCACTTTTCTCCCTTTTTGGGGTTTATAATATATATATATACTCATACTTCATATTACTCTATCTATTGCATCTTCTTTCATTTCTGCTAGAATGAGGCATACTTAATGTATCCATTTTTATCTATATTCTTGAATTTCTAGCTATCTGTAGTTATGAGGATAGTTATTGTGTCTGAACCACATTCTATCCGTGAGTTATCATAGACAGTGAGATGACCAATCTGGAACCTTAACCAGGGTTCTAGGTTAACGAGTCTCACCAGAACTAGTTAATATTTTTTAATTCTTCTTAACTGTAACAGAGATGTTACCTTAGACAGTGTACCTATTTCTCCTGTTAAATTTACAAATCCATCTATTTTATTGCTCATAAGTAACATATATATCCAACCATTCTAGCTATAAGCCTCATCGTAATTAAGAAAAATATAATAGAATCTTCCAGAACTAGTTAATATGTCAATGTCGAATTAAATAACATTCCAAACTAGAACTACTTATCTGTATATTTATTAACTGATAACAGGCCTCCCTACCACGAGTAAGGCTATTATGTCCTTCACTCTCCCCCGTGCTCCAAGTCTGAATCTGAGGTTGACAGAACCTTGGAAGAGACTTCGGGACAGTCTGGTCCAGTCTCCAATTCCAAGCGTGACAGAAGTCTAAAACTATTCTCTGGTTCACCAGTCCCAGCATAAATATTCAGAATTTCTTCTTTTCCTTTTCAGTCACCGAACATAACCCCTCAACTTCCTTGGGAATTTCTTTTTATCCCCAGAGGTGGGCAACTGTTTGAACTGAAATTCTGTTCAACCAACTCATAAATCTTGAAATTACTTTACCATCAGTCTTTTACTTTATGGAACTAATTCCATAATTAATTTTCCATTATTCAAAAATTAATTTATGTTCACAATATTTTAACACAAATACATTAATTTGAAAATTCTAATACATCACTTAACAATTAGTTAATGACTAAACCAGTGGTCACACAAACATATTTCACATTGTATCTAATATTTATTCAACTGCATTTTTTATTAATGAAGAGTCTTCTTATTCAAGTAACCAATTGGTTGAAATTGAAAGCTTTGATTAAACAAATGATATTAATGGTTTCATCCTTGTTACTAAAAAATACATTATACAATGGCATAGATATCCCATAAACGTTATTTGATTCTATTTACTTATCTCAAGTTGTTTATGTGAGAAATAAACCCAAAAATATTTTCCAGATAATAAGGTACTCTTTTCTTTCTTTCTTTTTCTTCTATCGATGTTTGTGTCATGCCTTCATTATCTTTATTTAACATCTTAGAATTAACAATACCATCAAGAATCCCCCATAAGGTATTATTTACTCCAGTAGTTTTACAATGGTAATTTTCAATCTTATGATAAAAGTGAAGTTTGGTTGGAGGAATCTTGTTCATGTCTCCCATGAATAATAATGGGAATGTCTTTCACATACTAGACAAAGATATACTTTTTTCAATTTGTGGTCTCTCATTATTTCAATTTTTGCTAATGTGTTTTTAGGAATATATGATTGCAGGTTTGGAGTTACGTGAATGACTACATTGGTATCATGATTTCACCTAGTTCATTTTCAGCCAATGTATCCTAAGAGTCGAAGTAAGGAAGAATAAATTAGTTTATTTTTTTTATATAGTTTTTTATTATATGTTTGTTTTTTATTTGCGTTATAAACAAAAGAGCGAAATTTTTTTTTTTTTTTTTTTGATAAGACTACCTTTTGATCGTTTGTTAAAAAACCCATACAGTTGATTTTTCTTTTAAAAAACTATAGTTATTATTGATTTTTAATAGGTTACTATATTATTATAATTTTTATTTCTAATTTTTATTTAGTTGATTTTATTTCATTATTTTTAATAAAAGTAAATTGTTCGATGAATAAAAAAGGAGTTTAAGGAATGAGATGGACCTACAAGCAAAGTAAGAAATAGAATGATAGTAAAATGGCGATAGTTATACTACTTATTTTTTATATAATTTCCCCTAGTGCAAGATGATAGAACAATGATGAAGCTTGAAGCATCATTTAAGAACATAAAATTGGTTTTTTATACATTTCAATGGTGATCTATTGCCACTTTCAGGTGTTGGAGATATTCCAAAGACCGGTAATTTCTAGAAAACCTCTTTAATATTGATATTGTTGCTTGAAGGGATGTATTCAGTCAATCAGGTGTTACCTGATGAGATATATAAATTATATATTCATACTATAGAAAGAAACTACTAAACTAAATTTAAGTTGAACTTTAATAAATAGGATAGTCGTGCAGTGAGATCCAACCACCTTTGGCATGAGAGCTTATTAAACTTCTATTCAACATTGCAATAAATATGCGAGTCGTGTAATGAGATCCAACCATTTTTGGCATAATAGATTCTACATTTAGTGCAATAAAATTGGTTTGATGAGTAACTTAAGCCATGAATATTGATTGGTAGGTGCCAATGGCTATACTAAAACACGATGTACAATATGACAATGAAGGTGTCTTGACTCATAAAATAAACTAGGAAAGAATGTGGCAAATTTGCACACCTAGTTTGTGTCCCAAGTACTAAGCATGGTTATGAGGTCGTCCTAGCTGGCTTCCAACATTTATGTCATATAATTGTACATTAAAAATTAACTGAAGTAGGTAACCCTTTATATCAAATCCAATGATTATTGAGAAAAAATAATTTCGTGGGTCGTTGGATGTGACAATGTTTCAATCATGATCATGGGAATCTGCAACTTGTGAATAGTGTTTTTTCTTGTAATTTATTGTTTCATTAGATGCTTCAACACAAAATCATTAAGGGATTGGGAAAGAGTAAGTTTTTGTTGTTTTGAAATCTGTGACCTACAAATGTCCATTAAAAGATGTCCAAGTGTGTTAGACATGCTCCAACAAGGCACTAAATTGAGGTCTAGATTATAAAGTGAATGACTCTTGAAAGAAAGGTTTTTCAATGACACGAAAAACATATAAACAACATGAATACTAGTAATGAAAGGAATGGAATCAATTTCTTTGGGATCCTTTTTTTGTAGAAATTTCACAGGGACAACAATTTCCTTAGTCAATGTTTTTCTCTTTTATATGAGAAACATCAAGCTGTGTTTTCCTGTCAATCCTCCTCCCTCAAAAAAAGTAAATATGAATTTTTTTAAAGGAAAAAAAACCATAGATCACATTGATTTTGGAAGGGGACAAACTATTCTATGCAAAATTACCCAAAAACTTTATGAAGGCATCAATAGGTTTAAATACCACCTTGCCAAAATTCTTGGAAATGATTCATCATCACCTCTATGAACATCTGGATAATGCAACCTATTTTTAGCAACTGACATTCTTCTTGATCCCAAGACTCCTACTAACAAAAATATGGAGGTTAATCAACACACATCTATCAAAATGTTATATAGGATATGGTTGTAGAATGTGGTTGTGAAATTGGTCAAACCCATGTATTTCCATAATTTTGAGCTTGTACAAAATGCAATAGAATTATTCATTGTTACTTTTTGGTTGTTCTGAAAGTATTTACACAATACCAGGGGTGCCTTCACGTGTTCTGGGATTCATGATGAAACCCCAACCCTTGTGTATTGGAAAAAAGTGAAATATATACTACTGTAATTTATATTCCAGATTCAACCCTAAAGCTAAAATCTCACAAAAAATGTATCTATGGAACATCCTAAAGGTTGAGGTTAAATTATAAATTTGCATTGAACATTATTTTCTTGTAATTCCATATATGTGTTTAGAAACCATATCCATAACTGCAAAATCGTAGAAGCAAAATAAGACTACTCTTATTCCTACTTTCCGTGGAAGTGAAAAGGAACTAATTACGTTGATATACACACAATTTTTAGAAATATATTCCTTTCATCTTGTGCTAAGAATATTCATGCCTTGAAGGCTTTTTGATTAAAATTATGCGATAACAACTAGACAAGAGGGTGTGCACATTGTTATGTTATGGCCCCTGTAATGAAGCCATGCAAGCTATGATTAGAGGGAATCTATTAATGGCTTATTTCCTATATCCAACTCTTGTTGCATACAAGAACACTTTAAATGTTTATTTGCATGCACAACATGTAAATTTATTTACATACTGGCTTCTGCTATTTTCATAGTATATATTTCATTTTGCAATTTTGTTTACATAGTGAAATTTCATTTCCTTACTAGCATTTACTACTTTAGATTCTTCAATGATATTTTCTCATTTAGATGTCAATTCATTCAACACAACTTGAGGAGGGTTGCTCAAAATTAGCCATATGATGGCACGATCAGGCATTGCCCTAAATGTTTTATGTATAACATGTAAACATATAATGGAGTAATGTAATAAATAACATAATGCAATGAGTTAAAATATCATATCATGTAATTAAAGGATCATTAAGGCTTAACGGTAATAAATTTAGAACTAACTCCAAATTCCATTAATGGTGTTGTCTGCCTAGAGACAGTTCTTGGTTGAGAGGGAACCAATGCCTAGGACATCTTCTCAAATATGATAAATATTTTTTTTAAACATGCCCAGAGAAAAACCATTTAAGTGTAATGAGACTTCAATCTTGGAAGTTTGAAAAACACTCAAGCTAGCCTTGTATTATTTATCACAATCTATTTTGAAGTTGTAGAATAATGTAGGAATATATCAAAGAAAATGATTTTGTATACGAGGCTATTACAAAATCAGATATAATAAACCCTAGAAGAAACAAGTGTAGGTAATGAAAGGAAATACATAGTGATGAAGCCATGGAGCGCTTTATTAAAATTTATTTTAATAATTACAGGTATCTTTTGTAATTTTTGAATAAATGCATAGATAAATATATTTTCAAAGAAAGAAACCAACTAAATTCATACAAATACTTCAGAAAGATAGAATAAAACTGAACAAATCACACATGAACACACATACAATGAACAAAAAAATATTTTCGAATCAACTTGATAAACTTGATTCAACTTCAAAAATCACTTACACATTACACAAATATCTATAGAAAAGTATTTGATCTTTCAAAATTCAGAACTTCCATCAGTGGTTCTCCAGTCTTTTTAAAGATTACATCAAAAAATTTATGAGATAACTATTAAAACTCCCCTAACTATTTTAACTATTCTTTAAAATTCTCTCAAAATATACAAAATAAAGTCTCTCATTATCGATAAGTAACATGAGCAGTGGAACTTTGAGCTTGAGAAGGAGCTCATGGTTCCACAACCCAAATTTCGAGAGGAGTAATAATCTATTCACACTTTTTCAAATCACTTGGTATGAGAGGGGGGGGGAATCAACTTATGATATGCAACCTGCAATTTTTTCCGTTTTGGTGAAATTGGGCTTAGTAGAAAACAATGTATTTACCTTCATAATAGTTGAAAATCCCTCTGTAGGTAATTTACTAAAGTCCTTTTAATACTGCAATATTTTCATGAGAAATTCCCACTTTTCTTTTAGATGCTACCAAATTTTTTCATACAGATCCCATGAAAGTAAATTACCTTGCTGATTCCAACAATTTGGTAAGCCCATCATGGTTCTCCGATCAAATCTGGAATCAAATAAGATAATTGATATTTGAAGCTCCTTTAGTCTAAGATTCATCTTTAATACAAAATATATTATTTTCAACAACCTTACTAATTTATATGATTATTTCAGTTCTGTCTGAAATGTCCAATGCCCTAAACTCAGTTGCTATATTTTTATTTAGGAACTTGATCATTTTTCCCCCTTTTCCACCTCCTTCTGGATTTGGTCTTTACATGCATAAATGGCCATTTCAGACCCTTTTAATCCAATATTATGTTATGCAATAATGTGGATGCATTCCCATATAACACAAATTTCCTCGATAATATTGTCCCAAATAATTTGTCTAGATTTTATTAGCGACATATTTCCCTTCAACCAGGCCTTTAATTCTATAATTTCAGCATGTGCCTCTTTATACTTATTTTCCCACTTGGTATTGTTTTCATTAGCCATATTCAATTGTATTTTTTTTTTCCTTTCAGCTATGCCTTGTTTAAATACAAACCATCTTGAGTCTTCTTCAATTCATCCTCTGAAATTTTTAGCTTAGTCATCGCTCTTGTCAACTTCTATGCAGGGTCTTTTGATTCAACTGGAATAACAACAAATAAAACCATGTTTCTTAATATATTCTTCCATTTCTTTTACCCTTTCTTTAATAATCACAACTTCTTCGTTTCTTTCCATCAATTGTGTCATTAATTATTCCTTCTATTTTTCTACATGAGCTATCTCGATTGTCTAAGCATGTTCTGTCCCGATCATTTTCAAAATTTTCCTTAGAAATTTCATTTCATAATCTGTATTCTCCATTAGGGTTTTAATAACCTCCTTATCTTGGATTAAATCCCAACTTAATGATCAACTAATTGAATTATTCATTCTATAAATGTAAAGCTCTGGAAATGGATTTTTATTGTTTGATCTTTGCTGAAGCCTTTTTCAAGAAGTTTTTCTGCCTTACTGACGATTAAGTAACTCTTTCTCAAATCATTGTATAACATCTCTCCAACTTTCTTGTGTAGATATATTTTGTCCCGTAATGAAATACCAACCAAATTCAAGGATAAATATACAGTTTTAAATTTATATCCAGAGGGAATATACTGAAAAGTAGGATGCAAGAGAGAAATCCTCAACTGGTTTCTTTCTAAATCCATAGTTGAGAGAAACCTTGTTTTTGTTAGCACTCCACCAGTTCTCTGAAGGCTGAAAAGGAGACTGACAAAGGTAACCACATACCACTTTGACCTAGTAGCTATCCCTACTAGGCTGAGAGGGCTCTCTCTACGAGATCACAGTGAAGGATTGACTGTGACATGAAATATATTAGGCTAGATATGATAGGCTCAGGTAGGTTTTGAGAGTTCTAGGGTTTGATGCTGGATCAGGGATGAAACCAGGTACCTAGGTCTAGGTATCAAAGGGTTTACAACTGAAAAAATATAAACGAGCAAGGTAGAAGTGGGTTTATGATGAATTTATGGTTTTGTAGGTATGGTGGTGAGTCTGAAAAGGTAGAGGGATTTAATGAGAATGTCCGGTCATGAATTCATTAAAGTGGAAGCATGAAACACAAAATGACATTTCAATATAAACGGATCTAAATCAATAGAATTTTGCCTATGAACTCTAAGGAAATCCACTAAAGATACAAGATATGAAAGAGGAGATATATTTCATTCAATAAATATTATAACATAGAAGATACATGATCATAAAATCACTACACATGAATTCCTAGATAATAGTTGCAACTGCATCCTTTGATTTCTGAATATGAAAGTGAAAGTACAAGCTACAATAGTTACAATCCTCTGATGTTCAACCAGTCAAATGACTCTGAAAATGATAGATGTAGAATAAAACAACATCTCCCCTCTCTCAGGGGTCGAATCCATCAGTTGTGGAGTTTATTACATGATAAGCTCAACCAAACCCTAATGCCTAGTGGAGGTCAACCAATTCACCTCACTATAGGAAACTAGATACATTTGACCAAAATTACATTAAAAAGCATGTATCTACCCTATTTCACTATTTACCAGCTCAATTACACCTCATGACATCACAAAATCATCATCATTCATCAATCACATAGGTTAAAAGTCAAACTAGGTCAAACAGCCTGTGAAAATGCCTTCTGGAGAAAGCGTAGTGAAATTTGGAGAAAGTATAGCGAGCCTGGAGAAAGCATAGCAAGCTGAGGAAAAATGACTTTTGGAGGCCTTACAGGTGTAAATATTGATCTGAAAGATGCTATGGAAATATCTGGATGTATGCTACATGATAGGCTCATCAAGCACTAAAAAAGGTGGCTCCTAGGCTTGCAAATCTTGATTCTCCCAAGAATACTAAGAAAGCGTAGCGTGGCCTCCAAAAATAGGGTAGAAAGGTGATTTTTTGCATGTTCTTGGGCATTTTGACATGGATCAACCATTGGCTAGGATTGATGTACTCATTAAGAGGAATAAAAAAAATATTGAGTTTTCATCCAATGGACCCCCCCAACAAAAGTGTAGCGTGGACCACACGACGCTTTTGCCAGTGTGATTGGTTTTCAAAATTTCAATTTTGACCAAAAACTGACAAAAATAAAAATTTGCTCCAAAAATCCTCAAAATTGGTCCAGAGATACCTGATAAGGTATGTTATTCCACTAAGGAAGCATCAGTAAGTAACTCCAAGTTATCCTTCTCCTTTTGACTTTTTAGGGTTTCCTTTAACTTTGCTTGCAATTGTTTGACTTTAACATTGAAAATATGATTTCTTGCATAGTAATGGTAAGCCACATGTTTTTTCATCTTTTTGTCTCTGTTGGCCTTGCCAAGGAGCTTCTCTAAGTGAATATTGACTTTGTCAAGCCCAAACTCCATGTTTTCATTGATTTCCACAACTATTCTTTCTTCAAAAGTCAACTCTTCATCTAGTGGATTTTTCTCTTTTTCCTTCTGAAGTGCTCTTCTGAGACCCATGGTCCTTTCCCTCTTCCTTGTCACCTACTCTTCATGATTTTATGAATCTTCAGTGTCAACCACTGACTTTCCTTTCACAACATGCATACTAATTTCAAACTGAATTTTCTCTAAAGAAAAATGTTTTTGCCTTCAACTGATTGTTCTCTTGCTCCAGGAAGGAAATTATGAAATTAGCCCTTGCCAAATTTTCCTTGAGCTCTTTGATCTGAGCATATTTGTCCTTGATGATCCTCTCTAGGTTTTCATTCTCTTCAGCGGCCTCCAATTCCACTATGTCAATGTCATGATGGATGATCACCTCATCATGCAAAGATGTCTCATGTTGTAAATGTAATCCCTGCTCTGCTGATGTGGGCTTGGCCCCTTCCTCAATCTGAGGAGAAAACACAAGCCTTCTGCCTCTCTGGTATGCAAACACAAGCCTTGATCTGCCTCTCTGGTATGTCTAAGTGACCTCAATCCTCCTCCTTACTGAAACGGTGCTAGGTGGGCCAACCTCCACATATCTAGATGGTGCTGATGGTGTTGATGGTGAACCAGGGTTAGTAGATTGGCTATTAGAAGACAAAAAGACATTTTCCTGCATGAAGGTTTCCAAGGTGATGCTCTTCTGCTCAAGCTGGTGTAAAAAAATGATTTTGATAAGAGCATGGTGAAAGAGGTTGCTTTCAAGGCTACTCTGCTTATGCTGAAATTTTTCTGCCATTTTTGCCAAACTTCTGTGGAGGTAATAGGGAAAATTGAGTGGCTTTACCCCTGTGAAATGCATAATAATTCTAACATGATACCCATATAGTCTATAAAATATTCCCTCACATGTGAAGTACTTCATGATGATCTTCATTAGTGGTGTATACTTCTCAAGGAGGTGCCCAACAAGAAAAATATTCTTCATGTGTTGTTCATAATGTCTTTTGAGATAACACTGATAATTTTGAAGGTCTAGGTCCTGGTTCTTGAACCATTTTTCACCATGATTGGGTATCCCTATGGCCTCAACTACTACATCAGTTGATATAGTGAAATTAACCCCTACAATTATTACCTTATCCTTTTTCAGCTGAGTGGAAAGCGATTTGGTCAATGTGGCATTGTATTTGAGTCTCTCAACTTTTTCACAAAAAGGAAAACATCCTACTCTTTGAAAACAATGCTTGGATAGTGGTGAAGAAATCATTTAAATATTGGTTAAGGGCTCATGTCTTATCACCTAGCCTCCCTTGTTGTAAGACTTCTTCTCCCCCATTTGATGGTTTGCAAGGGGAAAAACCCTAATAGGAAAAAACAGGGGAAGGGAGAAAAGGTGTAGGATGAGTGAGTTATGGAAGGGAGATGGGAGTAAGAAAATTTATGGAGATGGAAAGGGGTTTTAGGGAACTTTAGGAAGTGAAATGGGTAAGGGAATTGAGCTAGGAAATTTTTACACATTCCTAGCTAGGAAAACTACCCAAAATTGCAGAAATAGGCTAGGGTTTAGGGTTTGGGACTTAGGAATTGGGAATGAAGGGGTATGAAAGCTATGGTAGGTGTTTTTTGGTGTGAGGGAGGGTAACAAGTCTATGGGAGAGTGTATTTACCTTGAAAAACTTGAAAAGATAGACCAACCACTAAAACACAACGTAGGGGCCAATGGAGGGTTCACACACTAAAACAATGAAATTGAGCAGCAAGGAGGGCTTGAATGAGATGTAACTTACTTGTCCACTGATGTTAGACACCTTTAAATCCTTCACAAGCCTTCAAAATTTGATGCCTCCAAGAGAGAAAACACAACGTTTGGAAGAAAGCGTAGTGTGGGGGGCAGAAAGCGCAGCGTGGTTGATTTGGCATCAAATTTTGGATTTTGTTTGGCTTGAATTTGATGAATTTTAACTTGGTGATGAGTGAGATATTTTCTTCAATGAGGTGAATAAGAAAATAATCGTGAATTGGTCTTTTATAGCTTATGGTTGTCACTTTTCTTCATGGTAGTGGGATGGCCCACTACATATCCTTTTCACTTTGCTTTGAAAACTTGTAACTTTGACACTTTCTTTTCATCTTTAGGAACGTGATGAACTTATTACATATTTGAAACATGAATTACATTTTAAAAAAAAAATATTGAACACATTTACCTATTACACCTCCTCCATTGCCAGATTTTATGCATGGACTGACAGATTTTGTATGACATGAAACCCTAATGACCTAATGGAGACACTAAGATGAATTAAATGATGATGATTATGATTGAAGTGATAATGATGAAATTTCAATGATGGTACACTCAACTGAGTGATGACAAGGACTGACATGTAAAATTTTTGAAAGGAGTGGAAATAGCCCTAGACACATTAGCCAGTGACCAAATTTTTACTTGAAGACCTAATGAAATGACAAAAAATTGACTTTGAGAACCTAACAAGACATGATAAGAGCCCATTTGATCACTGGTGATAGGCTGAACAAACTGACACTAACAGTTTGATATGAAGATGAGGTTCTCATTGCTAAATGAGATGCCATTCTTTAATTTTTGGTTCTTTTATTCAATCTACGACAATAATTCAATGTCATTTCCATTACAGAATAAGTCTCTTCATTTTTAGGTAGTGCTAATTTTGTTGGAATTGAAAAGCATTAGGGGAATTTTGAGGTCTAAAATGGGCCTAGAGCCTTCTAGAGCCTAGAACCTACTATGCCTAGCCTAAAATATTCATTATCCAGACAATTTGGTTGTGATATCATAGAGAGATCCCTCTCCTACCTAGTATGGCTAGCTACTAGGTCAAAGCGGTCAGTGGTTACCTTTACTAGTCTCCTTCTCAACCTTCGGAGATCTGGTGGAGTGATAACATCTTGGCGACCATACTGGGGAGAGAGGTGACAGATCTTCCCCGAGAGAGAGGTGACATATCTTCCCTAGGAAAGAACGAAAAGGATCAAATCTGATTGTTGATGGTGAACAACGGTCATACACAAAGAAGGTTGTGCATCATTCACCTAGCGAGTCTAGTGTCAAAGAATCCAAAGGTTCAAAATTCTCATAGCGATTTCACTATTCAAGAACTGGTAGTCTGAATAACTTCTTGGTGACTTCATTATTCTCAAAATGGATTCAACTTCTCAGAGGTATGATCCTATGAATCATGATCATATTCTAGGTTTTCTGAATTGCATGCCTTTTGTAGATTGGCAGACTTATCTCCCAAAGTTCAAATACGAGAAAAGAGATTATGCTACTCTGCATCTAGTTAAATTTCACATGCATGCACGGCAAGTTTAGTGTTCAATTTCCTAAATATTTTATGATGAATATGCTCATGGCCACCTTGGAGGAACAAGAAAGATCATGGTATGAAGGTTTGCCACCTGGTTGTATTTATTCACTTTCTTATTTTCATATGATGTTTTATGAAAATTTTAAAGAAGAACATCCATCTATGGTAAAATATTGTCGCAAGAATTTTCAAGATTTTTTTCGTCATTTGGAAAGTGTTTATGGTGATGAAGAATTGATGGATGAGGAACTTCAAGAGGCCTTGCTTGAAATTCCCTTCCAACAACATGTGAAAGAATAATATCCTAGCTGTCATTTAGTTCAGGAAAATTTCCAGCAAACCATCTTTTCCTTTATTGAAGAGAATTCCAAACATCATCAATTCATGAAGAGTAAGTTGTTTCCACTTCAACATATGAAGATGATCAACAATGTATTCAAATTGCAGAGGACCGAGACATTTAGGACTGTCATTCAGATTTTTCTTCTCATGTTTCATGTCTTGAATTTTTGTTTCAAGAATAAATTTTCTCACCTACTTCTTCAGAAATTTTTTGAAGACTGGGAACACACTCTCGTTGAGGTACATTATGACGAGAGATTAGATTCAAGAGAAAAAGGTACCTTGTTTCTTGTAGATAAGCAAGAGGTAAATTTTCATGTTTTTCAAGATCTAGTGGCAAGTTTGTTGCAGTCAATAGGGATGCTATATTTTCTTGAATTTATGGATCATCAGGACATGTTCAGTAGACACTTGGAGTGGCCTAGTTTTTGTTTTTTCTGCCTACTTGAGGAAAGTGAGAGCAGAACTCAAGTAAGTATCCATATGTTGGATTGGTTTCACTGGAAGGATCACTTCAAATGATTGTACATATGTCTTCCATAGGCAAGTGGTTGTCATCAGGATTTGAAGTCCTCAAGTTTCGCTGATATGATGCCATCAATAAGTTTTGTAAGTTTTTATTTCAGACAGAATGATTCAGTTTATCATGTCAAGTTTTTAGTATTCAGTTTGGTTTTTAACTTTTGACTCCATGCCCAATGGTTAGGGTACTTGGTCTACAGTGTTATTGACACCTCCAAGGAGTTTCCATCCCCAGCTGGAGCAAATGTTAGTGTCAGTATTTACATCCTGTCACCAGTGATCAAATGTGCTCTTACCAAGTGTGTTGATTGGGTCCTTTTGCAAATTTTGGTAGTTTCAACTTTCGTTTCAATATAAAAAAATTGGTTACTAGTTAGAGTCTCTAGGTTTCTAACTAATCCTTTACAAAATTTCTGTGTTTTTGTCAGTTTCATCATACATTTGGATGTGTCATCCCTCTAAAGTGTTATGGTCCTCTCATTCTCAGTATCATGGTTGTCATTCAGTTCATTTTTCATCCATTAGGTCGCTAGGGTTTCACTCGTTTCCTAAATATTCAGTTTCACCACACTCCATTACACTCCCTAAACCCCTTACACTCTCTCACACTCTATCCCTAAGCTTCTACATTCAAACCCTAGTCCCTACACCATCATTGTTATCCTACCATTAGGGGAATTTTGAGGTCTAAAATGGGCCTCCTAAGGAAATTATAAAGTAATAGTGGAAATAATAAAATAATATTTGATTACATCATCAAATTTTGGAGGGAAAAAAGAAAAAACGACTTTTTCAACTCGTATTTTCAACTTATCTCCAAAATTTTTTACTCAAATTTTGAGTGGGAGTAATAATTGGATGCAAAATTTAATTCCTCATCCAAGGAGTACCCATGTTGCATGCTTTTGATGGACCCTGCTACACGAAAAATGAGAAATACATGAAAAAACGTGATTGGAATCACGTTTTTTCATGTATTTCTCATTTTTCGTGTAGCAGGGTCCATCAAAAGTATGCAACATGGGTACTCCTTAGATGAGGAATTAAATTTTGCATCCAGCGAATACTCCCGCTCAAAATTTGAGTAAAAACATTGGGAGATAAGTTGAAAATACGAGTTGAAAAATTAGTTTTATTATTTTATTATTTTTTAATCTTTTTACCCTTTTACATAAAAAAAATGGTGAGTCATCCCCCATGGTTGACATCATCATCTTGAATCCTATTATTTCTTATAAATTTTATTTTGGTTGTACATTTTTCTTAGGAGGCCCATTTTAGACCTCGAAATTCCCCTAATGACTGTGTTTTTGGGTAGTTGAGAGTTTGGGAGTGTGTTTTAATTCCTTACACTAATCCCTATACCCTTTTCATCATTTTCCACCCCCCTAAGCATCATAACACCCTCACCTACACTCCATATACCTCCCCTAACCTTTTCCCATGCCCATTCCTCTCATTTCTCTCACTTTCCCACAAACCCTAGCATATTACTACACTTTTGACACCTTCCTAGTTTAGGGTTTTGTTTTGCCCTTTTGTAAGCCTACCCCTCACTCATTTCCTAAATTTATACTTCCCTACACTACCTAACATATATCCCTACCCCTCAAAATTTTCCAAATAATTTATAAGCCCTGTAACCCCTTCATTTCCCTCCATTCCTAAAAATGCCCCAAAATCCCCTGTTTTCCCAAGAGCAAACCATAATTTTACCTCCTAGTAAGATATGATTTAACCATGGAAGAATAGACCATATATAATGACAAGAAAAAAATACAATAATGGAGGACATGCCTCAAGAGTTGAGTCATCTAACATCAAAGAGATCAATGCCTCACAAAGTGATCAAGAGGTCAATTGCTGCACATAAGGACAATTATGCTTTAAAGTATATTTCTGACCAAATGGAGATGAATTTGACACCAATGAAAGAGTTTTTTGTAAATAATAGAACAAGGGAAAAAAACCTCCTTCATTTTATACACACGTGTTATGATTTAGGAGAAATTCCAAAAATATAGTTGCTACAGGAGATTTTTTGTACTTCTAGAGTACTCTTGGTCAAATACATTTTTCTCTGTTATGGAGTGTCCAAATGACTTTTGTGATGATTCAAATGATAACTAGACAAAAATATATTTCCAATGAGCTATCATAAGCTCAATTTGGAGTTCATGAAGGCCTCCAAATGTGACCTGCAAATTCACACTCCACTTTTCTCAGGGACACGCTGCACTTTTTTACCAGTCTTGGGAGAATTGATTTTTGAGGGGCTATACTTGAACATTTTCAGTTTTGGAGGGGTCCATTGTGTATCAGACATAGATATATTTCCAATGAGCTATCATGAGCTCAATTTTGAGTTCAGGAAGGCCTCCAAAAGTGGTCTGCAATCTGACGTTGCAATTTTCTTAGGGGCACGCTACGCTTTTCCTTCTGGCACTGCGCTTTTTTACCAGTTTTGGGAAAAGTAGTTTTTCAGGGGCTTAACTCCATCATTTTCAGTGCTTGAGTACATTTTGGATAACTATACAGGAACATATTTCCAATGAGCTATCTTGATCTCAATTTTTAATTCAGCAAGGCAGTCAAAAGTCAGCTTGAAGGTCACGTTGTGCTTTTTTCACTCACGCTGCACTTTTTCCAGATTGCCTGTCATCTTCAGAAATTTGAGTTTTTCTCAGTTGGTTGATGAATTTCATGAAATTTTACTGATTTAAATGTGTAAATAAAATGTAATTATGTCTATTATAGTTACTATAGCTAGATACATCAAGTAAAATTGTATTTTTGGGTCAAGTGAATCAATTTCACCAAAGATAGGGAGAGTTTGTTGACATCCCTGGTCATTAGGATTCTAGTTGAGGATTTTGGGGAATAGCTCCACAAGTCATGGATTCGATCCCTGAGAGTGGGATAAGTCTGTTTTGGGTCTATATATTTCATTTTCTTTGTGATTTCAAGATTTGGATGTTGTGTAATTGATCTTTGAACACTAGTGCATTCAGTCATTTTGGCAGGAACTAATAGACAAAAGTTGCAGTTATTGTGGTGGGATTCATGTGGTATGTGTTTTAGCAATTTTTCCTCTTATATTTTCATATGTTTGAATTTATTATGCCTTCCATATTCATGTACATATCTTACTGTGATTTATTTCTAATTTGATGAGCATAATTCATTATTTTGATGCTCTGTTTTGGAGAAATTATCACAGTTATGTTTCACTTTCTTATGATATAAAATAATTCATGATTTTCATGCTCTTTTTGAAACCCTACCAGTCTAATCACACTCATCAAGATACTTGAAAGTGCTGAAGTGTGTGCCTACCTTGCCCCATCATATCTCTGCAAGTATGATCCTCAGTTCCCTGACCTAGTTCTTCCTAGACCTAATTCACCATCCAACACCCAAAATCAATCAACCAAACCCTAGATCCTACTATACCTAGCCTAAAATCTTCATTATCCAATCAATTTGGTTGTGATCTCATGGAGAGAGCCCTCTCCTGCCTAGTAGGGCCAGCTACTAGGTCAAAGCAGTCTGTGTTTACCTTTGTTGGTCTCCTTCTCATCCTTCGGAGATTTGGTGGAGTGATAACAGAAGGTATGCCTTGGCTCTTGCTGTCAGCAAGGGAGAGTGATGACGATGTAGTTTCACAAAGAAATTGGGTGTGCCAATTGAGTGTCCAATTTCAAGTGTGTCAAGGTTCTTCTTTTGCAAAAGGGGGGAGAGAGAGAGAGGTGAGCCTCCAAGAGAGAGGTAATAGTATCACTTAGGAATAGACACATGTGAACTAAATTATTCCATCTAACACCCAGTAGAATATTCCACCACAGATGTGATGGGAATTACACACAAAAAATTAAGAAAAGTTTTTCAAGTGTCCTACAGAATAGTCCACAAAGTTGTGAAAACGATTACGCACACAGTAATATGAGAAAGGTTTGTCTAATATCCTGCAGAATAGTCCACAAGGATGTGACAATAGTTACAAACATTACAACACGTTCTCAACAAGATGAGCTCTAAAATAACCGAAATAGTTATTAAGTAAAATTTTCAAGAAACATGTATACAATGAACATCACTAGGTCCAATAGTGGAGCGTTGGAGCCACTCCTTGCTCCACAAAAGAACCAAATATTCTCTCTATCAACTGCTTTGCTAGTGGAACCAAGATGAAAAATCCCTTTTCTCATACAATGAGGGAGTATATATAACCAAGTGTGACTCTTTGACTACCCTCATGACTGTTTGAATTTTCATGACTTTTCCACTTACATGACTCATTACATTCATGTGTGTCCTTTTGACTTCCACTTTACAATACATTTGTTTACAATGGACATAATGTACAACGGTGATGTGGAGATATGACCACTCATGACATGATGTAACATGACAATGCTGATATGGAATGCTTGATGACATGGAAATTTCAGGCCATTATGGGTGCTGAGGGTGAAGTGTCTTCATGAAAGAGATCTCCTTCTCTCCTGCGGAAGCCTTGGTGATAGAGAGTCTTCAATGATCTTCAAGTCTTGAAAGTGGTCACAAACTAGTGTCCTTTTTATCTCTCTCGATCAATCGTTGTGTAAGTTCGGCTACAAGAGTGTCTTCGAGAATACTTTCTTACTTCCATTCTTCATTTATCATCCTACCATGACTTGATGGAGAACCTATTCCTGCAATTCACTCATGATGGGACGACATCAATCTAAAAACCCCTAGCCTAAGGTAATGCATTATGATCCATAAATCGAGACTGGGGTAGGTGACAGGCTGGGAAAGGAGGCTTAATGATTGTGCAGTTGCATAGTTTTGATAGGAAAGGGGAAACATTAGGCCTTGAGACTGCGAAATTTGCAGCTTAGGCTAGGACGAGGGAGATGACTGCGCATTTTCAGAGTTAGAGGGGATAACCAGCCAGGATAAGTGTTGGGAAAGTGAACTACATCATTCAGGAGGTCAAGGAGGTTGATATTGACTGTGTAGTGCATAATTCTAAGGCTCAAGGGATGAGCTTGTGTCTTGAAGTTGTGAAGTGCATAGTTCAAGTCGGGTTGGAGGCCTCAACTGTGCAATTCTGGAGGTTAAGGTCGAGTGTTGGTCACCAAAAGTACACAATAAGGTAGTTCTTGTGAAGCTATTACTATTCACTATGCAATGCTACGCAGCATGGTCACAACAAGAGGACTCAGACTGCACAGTGTACACCTTGAGAGAAGCCCGGAGACACTAAGTCACTTGGTCGGGAAGTATTCCAGAAAATGACTAAGTGTGGAACATGTGAGATTGATGTGAGCATTGATAGATTTTGATTGTGATCACACACTCAACATACTTGATGACTCAAAAACAAAGATCATCTGAGAAATACAGACAAAGCATTATCATATGTGTCACAGTTGTGACCACTTTACGATTACCTTGACGACATTTGTGCGACGATGTTCAGAACTTTGGAAATGAGTGCGAAGGGTACTTATAGAGTTAGAACAAAGCATTTGCAAAAATATGATCTCTTGGAAACACTAGAATAAGCTCATACATTCACTATAGTAGCGAACATGCCAAAGTAGACACTTTCCTACCTTGCGAAAGGGAACACAAGAGAAATAGGATGAACTTCAAATTTTGTGACAGTTCATAAACAAGAAGGGAAGGCTTCGAAATTTAGGTATAGGAAAAAAATTTGGAGGGGGTTGTAGCAGCTACAACACAATTTAATTACCTTGGGGGTGTACCTTAGAATGGGAGTCCATTGTGCAGAAACCCACCCCATCATATCCATATCCCGAGTGCCAAAAAAATGCCACTGACCAACCAAGGCTCTGTTATGAAGGCTCACCACTCGATCCCACAATACGTCGTGACCAAAACTCAGTAACTTTGGCTCCTCCACACATTTCATATTTACTTTACACCCACCTCTACATTGCACCAGGCTAGATGTAACTTGACGAAACCGGGAGTTTCCATGTTGTGAAACCAGCTCAAAAAATAGAATAAAAGACATATCAATGCCTTAGAAATAAGCCACTTCAAGGGGGAAACCTCCAATACATTACATGAATGAACAATTCTTCGATGATACAAATTACAAAACCTCCTTTCTATATAGAGGAGTCCATGGGGCCACAATGTAATCCTAGCCGACCTAACAATAATAATTTAAGGGCACAATAATAACAATATGGGGGTTACAGGGGTATAATAATAACAATAAGGGGGTTACACTAACAACAATAAGGGACTATACTAGTAATATAGGGACCTAACATGCCCCTCTCCTTCAAAAAAGTGTTGTCCTCAACGCTTGAGTAGCTCTGGGTGCTTCTGTATAAAATTCTCATCCTCCCATGTAGAATCTGCAGTGGGTAAGTTCTTCCACTTGATGAGATACTCTGAAATTGATCGATTCCGTAGTTGTCGAGTTCTTGTTTCCGTGACCGCTTCAGGTTCCAATATGATTTTTCCTTCCTCATCAAGTTCTGGAAATATTGTTTGAGCTGGAAGATTTTCACCTATAACCTTCTTTAAGCATGAAACATGGAAAATTGGATGCACTCGTGAAGAAGCAGGAAGCTCCAATTTGTATGCCATAGTACCAATATTTTGCAACACATTGTAAGGACCATAGTACTTTGGCGATAATTTATTATCCTTCTTAGCTTGCTTGAGGGACATTTGTTTGTATGGTTGTAGCCGTAAAAATACCCAATCTCCTACATCAAAACTTCTCTCGCTGCGATGTTGATCTGCCTGTTGTTTCATTCGATTTTGTGCCAAATTCGGGTTATCCTTTAAGAGTTGGAGAACTTCTTGTTGATGCTCGATGTGATCTTCCACTGCTTGAACCTTCAAATTTTCCCTTAAAGATGATGTGATGGATGGTGGATGATATCCATAAAGTGCCATAAATGGGGTCATTTTTGCTGCAGTATGGAAGGAAGTGTTATATCACCATTCAGCGAGAGGTAACCACTTGACCCATTGTGTTTTTTTATCAGATACAAAACAACGAAGATATCCTTCCAAACATTTAATTACTATCTCAGTTTGACCATCGGATTGAGGATGATAAGATGAGATATGAGATAATTGAGTATCCAAACAAGAAAATAACTCTGTCCAAAAATTTCTAGTAAAAATGGGATCTCTGTCGCTCACAATAACCCTTGGGTTTCCATGTAGCTTTTGAATTGTGTCCATAAATGTAGTAGCAATTGTACTTGCTTTCAATGGATGAGATAGTGCACAAAAGTGTGCATACTTGGTAAGACTATCAACTACCACCATGATGACACACTTTCCTTCGGACTTAGGTAAACCTATGATAAAATCCATTGAAATATCCTCCCAACGTTGACTTGGAATGGATAAAGGTTGTAGAAGACCCGGGGGCTTAATTGTCTCAACTTTATTCTGCTGGAAAACCAAACATTCCGCCACAAACTTTTGAATATCAGATTTAAGGCCATCCCAAAAAAAATATTTCTTCACCCTGTGGTAAGTTTTTAAAAATCCTGAGTGTCTTTCTAAAGGAGAAGTGTGCAATTCCAAAAAAATATGTTGTTTTATTTGGGAATTCTTACAAAGATATAAGCGATCTTTGTACCATAAGGAATCATTTTTCCAACTAAATGTATCAGATTTACTAGGATATTTCTGCAAATTTTGAATGAGTGTCCACACTTCTTCGTCCTTCTTCCATTCATCTCTTGCTTCGGTTATCCAATCTGGTTGGATAATAGAAATGGCATAAAGAAATGCTTCCACCTCTTCATTCTTTCTTGAGAGTGCATCTGCAACAACATTAAGCTTTCCTTTTTTGTAGATTATTTCAAAGTCATAACCCAACATCTTTGTGACTCATTTTTGCTGCTCTTCTGATGATAGTCTTTGTTCCAAAAAGTGTTTAAGACTATCATGATCAGTTTTTACCTTGAAGTGTCTTCCCATTAGGTAAGTTCGCCATTTCTTTAGTGCATGTAGTATTGCTAACATTTCCTTCTCATAAATAGGTTTCTGTAAATACTTTCCTTTGATTGGACGGCTTTCAAAAGCAATGGGTCTTCCTTCCTCCATTAAAACTACACCAATTCCATTTCCTGAGGCATCACATTCCACAATAAAGGTTTTTGTGAAGTCTGGTGTAGCTAAGACCGGTGCTAGGCACATTGCCTCTTTAAGATGTTCAAAGGCCTTAGTTGCTTCAGGAGTCCATGAAAATGCATCTTTCTTCAATAATGTTGTTAGAGGTGATGCTATTCTCCCATAATTCTTAACAAACTTGCGATAATAACCTGTTAACCCGAGAAATCCTTGCAACTGCTTTATGGTTGTGGGGACTTTCCATTCCTTAATGGCTTTAATTTTGTTAGGGTCTACCTTAACACCCTCGTGAGATACAATATGACCCAGATTTTCCACCTCTTGTACTCCAAAGAAACATTTGGATGTTTTTGCATATAATTGTTTCTCCTGCAATAGTTTGAGCACCCTGTCAACATGTTGAACATGATCCTTCCAAGACCTGTTGTAGATTAGTAATCAAAAAATAATAGCACAAATTTTCTAAGGAAGGGTTTGAAAATGGAATTCATCAACCCTTGAAATGTAGAAGGTGCATTGGTAAGGCCAAAAGGCATGACCAAAAATTCATAATGACCCTCATGTCTTCGAAATGTTGTTTTCTAAATATCTTCAGTCTTCATTCTAATTTGATGATATCCTGAATGAAGATCCAACTTGGTAAAATAAATTGCTCCATGTAATTCATCAATCACAGGAATGGGAAATTTATCTTTAATGGTGAGCTTATTGGGCTCCCTATAATCCGGACACATGCGCCATGATCCATCCTTCTTGTGTACCAATACTACAGGAGCAGAGAAAGAACTTTGACTAGGTTGAATTATACCCACCTCTAACATTTCTGCAATCATACGTTCAATTTCACTCTTTTGGACGTAAGGATATCTATAAGGCATGATGTTTGGAGGAACACTTCCTGGAATCAAATGAATAGCATGATCATGATTACAAATAGGTGGGAGTCCTTTGGGAGTTTCAAACACCTTGGAATGATTGTCCAAGACTTGTTGGAGATCTGCAGAAATAGATGATTTTGATGTTGGAACTTCTAGTGAGCATAATTGTGCAATTACGCCTCGCTGTTCTTTCTTTAGAAGCTTTATCATGACATTAGAGCTTATTATCCTTCCTGGCTTCCCCGCAATACCCCGTAATTCGACTTCCTTTCCTTCTGAAAAAAATTTCAAGAAAAGTTCTTGAAAATTAAAAGCTACCATCCCCAAAGATTGTAACCATTGTACTCCTAGTACAAGATCAGCACCTCCCATAGGAATGGCAAGCATTGGACTAGTCAATACATATTCCCCCATGGTTAGCTTGATATTATGGCATTTTCCAGAGCAATTTATAGTTCCTCCATTTGCAACCATCACTTGACATTCTGGTGCTGGGTATAGGAAACAATTTAATTCCTTGGCTACCTTGTAATGAATAAAATTATGGGTGCTACCTGAATCAATCAACACTATTACCTTTTTCTTCTTGATATGTCCTTCTATCTTGAGAGTTTGAGGAGTGGTAATTCCTGCCAGTGCATTACACGATATGGTCGGATTTATTTCTTCCTCTTCTAGGGCTGGTTCCTGGTGTATATCCTCTTCTTGTTAATTTTCTTCTTCCTCTTCACAATCTATGTAAAATAATTTCTTCTCAGCACACTTATGACCTTTAGTGTATTTTCTATCACAACTGTAGCAAAGCCCTTTTGCTCTTTTTTCTTCCAATTTTTGTGGTGTCAACCTTGTAGGTTGTGGAAATCTAGGAGTAGTAACACTTCCATCTTTATAGAAGTGAGTGGTAGGCTTCCTTGTCGCCATAATTTTACATTCAATTTTTCTTGCCAACCTGAATGCATTCTCCAATGAATCAGGTTCCAAAACGCGAACTTCATGTTGGATGTTATCCTTTAAAGTGCCTATGAAGAGATCAATCCTGTGTTCCTCTGGAATATCAGTTACCCTTATATTCAATTTTTGGAAGTCCTCAATGTGCTCCCCCACGAAACCCTTTTGTTTGAGATTTATCAATTGGCTAAAGAAGGTGTTGCTCTTTGTATCCTCATAATGTGCTATCATTTCCTCGGTAAAAATTGACCAAGTGACAATTTTTTTACGGGAGCAAAGCCATCGATACCATACAAATGTATTTTGTTCTAAATGTAAAGTTGCAATGCGTACCTTTTGTGTGTTTTGCACGTTATGGAGATCAAAATGTTGCTCCATCTGTAGTATCCATGTTACAGGATCCTTTCCATCAAACTTCCTCATATCCATTTTTGGAATATGGTGGTTCTTCCCTCCAACATTAGATTTTATGAAATCACGATTAACATTTATTTTGTTCTCATCATGAGTTTCCTCTACTATCTTTTCACCATTAGGAAACATTTCTTGTATCAACTTTGTCAAACCTTCCATGTCTGCTTTTAGATCATTCTTCATGTTTTCCATCTTAGCTTCCATGTCATCCATCTTAGATTCCATGCCAGCTTCCATGCCATCCATCTTAGCTTTTATGCCATTCTTCAAACCATCCATCTCAGATTCCACTCCTTTCTTCAAAATTTCCATGTCATTTTTTGTTGCTCTTTGCAAGAGAGAAATTTCATTAGGGGAATTTTGAGGTCTAAAATGGGCCTCCTAAGAAAAATGTACAACAAAAATCAACTTTATAAGAACCAATAGGATTCAAGATGATGATGTCAACCATGGGGGATGATTCACCATTTTTTAAGTAAAATGGTAAAAATATTAAAAAATAATAAAATAATAAAACTACTTTTTCAACTCGTATTTTCAACTTATCTCCCAAATTTTTTACTCAAATTTCGAGCGGGAGTACTCGTTGGATGCAAAATTTAATTCCTCATCCAAGGAGTACCCATGTTGCATACTTTCGATGGACCCTGCTACACGAAAAATGAGAAATACATAAAAAAGCGTGATTACAATCACGTTTTTCATGTATTTCTCATTTTTCGTGTAGTAGGACCCATCGAAAATATGCAACATGGGTACTCCTTGGATGAGGGATTAAATTTTGCATCAACATTTATAGAATTTATTTTGAATAAGTTTAAAATATGAGTTGAAAAAGTAGTTTTTTCATTTTTCCCTCTAAAATTTGATGATGTCATCAAATCTTATTTGATTTTTTCCACTATTATTTTATAATTTCCTTAGGAGGCCCATTTTAGACCTCAAAATTCCCCTAATGGTTGCACTTGCTCTTGTAATTTTGATATGTCATGTTACCATTCTTCGTCTTCATGAGTCATAGTAGAGCTTTCTAAAGGCTTAATGGGTGTTGAATTCTTTTTAGGGGCCATTTTAGAATCCAATACTGATATCTATTCTAAAATATGCCCTTGGAATCAATTCAACTTGATTCTTCAAACAAGACTTATGCAATTCGGAAAAACAAATACACACCTTTTACTTGCTTTTGAGGAGCTCGATATTGAAATTGACTTATCTATATACTTGCAGATCCTCAATATATGAAATTCAACCCTGTAGTAGTCCTCTGAGGCTTCTTTAAAATGCCATAGTTCTGACTTGATTTGGATTCTTCAAGTCAAATTTATGTCCAATCTCCCACAATGACCTAATTATGGACTGGTTCAGTAGAGTGAACTTGTACGACTTTCCATGTGTCACTATTTGCTTCTTTGACTCTGCAATTTATAGACAGGAAACTACAGTCCGTGTGCTTCCAGTCACTTTTTACAGAATTCCAATCCGATGCTCAAAGAGAGCGTTATAAATATTTTCCCACGATCACCTATTTGAGATGAAATTTAGGAGCTTGAAAAAGTCCTAACTTCCATAGATCATATCTTCGAAAATATTGCGAACCAAGCTCTTAAATTTTGCGAAATTATTCCTCTGGATTTCGGCTTCACGCTTTAAAAATTTTAGCTTATGAAGCTTCCTAGAAAAAAAGTTATAGCGAAAATTTCGCGATGACATTTTTAAGTGAAATTCAGGAGCCTGCAAAAAGCCCTAACTTCCACAGATCATATCTCTGAAACTGTTGTGAACAAAGCTCTGAAATTTTGCGATGATATTCCTCAGGATTTCGGCTTTGCACTCTAAAAATTTCATCTTCTGAACCTTCATATAAAAAATGTTATATCGAAAATGCCATGATGACCTGTTTGGAGCAGCGAAACCCTAGAATCCAAAGCTCTTATACCAAATGTTTTGAAACTAGCTCCAAAAATAGAAGAAAAGAGATATCAACGCCTTAGAAATAAGACACTTCGAGGGGGAAACCTCCAATACATTACTTGAATTAACAATTCTTCGATGATACAAATTACAAAACCTCCTTTCTATATATAGGAGTCAATGGGGCCACAATGTAATCCTAGCCGACCTAACAATAATAATTGAAGGGCACAATAATAACAATATGGGGGTTACAGGGGTACAATAATAACAATAAGGGGGTTACACTAACAACAATAAGGGACTATACTAGTAATATAGGAACCTAACATGCCATTAGGAAATTGTGGGGAAGGTGGGGTATGCATGGGAGTCGATGAGTGTCTCGCATGCACGGTGGATGATATGGAAACTTGATCATTGACCCCCCTTCCCGTGTAATTGTTCCAATTTCAACGTGGCATTTACAAATTCCTCTTGAATTGATATGTCAACATCAATAATTCCAATATATTTATCCAACCCCCACCACATAGGACACCTACATACAACTGGACACCCCACAAAAATTCCAACACAGAAACCCCCTGAAAAATAGGGCCCTCTAGCAGAGTCTAGGAAAAATCACATGTCCACATGCCAAGGTCACCACATTAATGAGAGGGGACCCAAATCAACCAAATCCTGACACAGACCCAAAATGGAAATAAAATTAAACTTGTGCCCAAAGAGAAATAACAACTATGTCGTCAGATATAAAATATCTACTGTCAGGGATGGGGAAATCCCAAGAGATGTGTCAAGCCCACAGAGAGAAAGAACCTGAATGGAATAATCAAACAGCTCAGAGAAAATTCCTCGATTTGGGAAAGGGAAGATCATAATGTCAGGAAATAAATGCCCAAAGTGGTGTCCAGCGGGGTCATACAATCCAAATCAAAGGTGTCACAGAATAAAATAGTAAGACAAAATTTATGGAGACCAGCCCCAAATAGTCAAGTTGAAAGTGGAGTGTGGCAGAGTAATAAAGATCATTGTCAAAATAGCACACACAAGGAATCAGTACCAGCCCCGGGAACCAACATACATCATAGAGGGATAAAAAACGATCAAGTTTTGGTGAACCAACACCGGAAATGGTCACCGCCAAAATCCACCACCCCGGCACAGTCAAAAACGATCTGCCACCCCGACACCACCGAAACCCTCTTCAAAAAACACAACAACGTCGTCCCATACCAGGATCGATTCCACTGTAGCATGCCCCTAACCCCGAAACCCCTATCAAGGTTCACATTAGAAGCAACACCGGCATCCAAAAACCTTCAACCATCTATAACAAAATTTGCACCCAATATCTTTGAAGGGCCAAGAAATGATGAAATATTTTAACCACTTATGCCACAAGACTCTGAGATCCCTCTATTCTAATTGCACCTAAGACCCAATCTCATTTATTTTCAAATCCCCAGTTGAAGGCTTTATCCCGTAAGGAATTTGAATTGTGATGTGAAGGGCGTGAGTGTTCTATCCATATAAGGAAAAAAAGGTATAATGCATAGAGAAATAATAATGAAATATGTAGTATTTCTTGAAGTGGAGAAGGGAACATCTGAAACATTCCCCGGAAGCTCAAGCCCTGTCCACCATAAAAGCCACCTTAAAAGCTCTGAGAGATGTCAAAAGTCTACCACCTCATATAAGCCCATGTAACCCAAAAACCCAAAGTGAGAGACGAACCCACCGAGTAAGCATGGAGGTATCCAACTCGTGAAAACCACCAATGGACACCGACAACCCCAAATACTAGCAGAATCTAAGATAAATAACCCTTTCACCACGAAAAGACACTACCAAACCAAAACACCAAAACATCGGGAGGAAAGTAGTATACCAACCCGCAGACCATAACCAATATATGTATCATATACCCATGCAAACAAAAACCTACATTTCATACCTCAAATACATAACCGAAAAAAGATGTAATCCCCTAGCAGACCATCCATGACAACCAGTGATTTCCCAAACATTTGCAGTATATTTCACTCCCCACCGTAGATTTGTCCACGAACAAAAAGCTAAGTTGTTTATTTCCATACACGTGCTCTTTTCATTGTAAAAATAGTTTTAAGAGTTTAATTTTTTATCATTATTATGGTGAAATTTACAAAGGGCATATACTACATGTATTTATTAATAATATATAAACAATGTTTTACAGGTATTTGTACTTAAACCTGGGCCATGTCTCCTCATTTTCTATGATGCAGGCGCATGATAATGTTTTGGGAAACATTTTTTTATAAAAAAAGAAACATATGGGAAACATTTTCCTAATTTGGGGTGCATGTTTCCTAAAAAGAGGATGTGGGGCGCATGCTTTTTAAAAAGAGGATGTCTAGTCACCTCTCAAAAGGGGACTTTTATGTGTAATTCCCACCTTTCAATTTTTTTTATTTAACAAATTTTTAAGACAAAAAAAACATAGGGGATTGATTTTTGAGGAATATATAAGCTTAGTAATTAGTAGGCAATGGTAATATTGAATTTTTAAAGTAAAATGTTGACATTCTGCTCTATGTTATCTATTTTTATAGTTTTAATTAAAATTTAATATTACTATTAATTATTTGATGATGTTTGAGAGTGGTTCTAATGTCATTAGAATTCATATGGAAAAACCACAGTTTCATATCCCATTCACAACTTCATATATAAAGTAGAGTTGCATATCTTGTTCACAATTAAATAGAATTATCCCTCCACTCTAGGTGTCCTTCCCTGACAACCCCTACAACCTACACATGGAATTTTGATGATTACTATGGGCATGCATCTCAGTATCAAAACAAACTCATTTACCACATGATTCATGTTGAAATCAACGAAATTTCACTTTGTTCATGTTCATTAATGTGCCATGGTTCCACCATGCACTCTTTCGAATGGTGACTACATAAGAGGATGTTAGGGATAATTTTTCTACCAAACTTTCTCTAGTGAGTTTCTATTTTTTTTTTCTTTGATTTTTCTTTTTCCTTGACTCTCTCTTATGATATTTCTATTTGTGGTCAATCTTTCTCTTTTACATGTTACTATAATTTCTTCTTGGGTGAGACTTCTCCCCTTGGATTTCCTTTGGTTTCTGTCTTCTTTTTCTGGTCCTCCTGAGCCTTATTTAGGAACCATCTTCTTTCTCTGAACTTTTATAGTTCCCTTTTTTTCTCCAAGTGTACTATGGTTTTCCTCTACTCCTTCCTATGCCTCAGTTTCCTCTCCTCCTATTCTTTTTTCCTTATGTTCCTCCCTCTAGGTCATAATTCCAAGGTCTATACCCTCTAGTTGTCAATGACAATAAGGAAGGTAATAATCAATATGCTTTAGAGCACATTCAAGTGTGGAAAGGTCCTCAAACTCCTTTTGGGAGAATATCCCCAAATCCATTAGACGGGAACTTCATCTTGTTGTATATGAACCTTGGGTTGAGTGTTGTTTCATCCTAAGCGTGGACATGGAACATGAGATTTGAAATTGGATTCTGGATATTGGTAACACTCGCTCTGGGTGGACTCACTACCTCCAAACTATTGATATATACTGGTATATCAAAATGATTAAATGGGAAAGGTCTTAGTGGAGAGGTTTGAGTTGTAACAATAGATTTCCATTTGTATAGATGAATTGGAGCACCGAATCAATAAATTAAACACTTAGGTTTCTTTAATGGTGAAGAAGATGATTGATTTGGAGTTGTCTAGTTATGGGGAAGACACATTCGACCTTGATCCTATTTAGGTGGGCTCCCCCACGAGATGAATGTTCATTTTTTTATTTTCCACTTCTTTCTTTTAGATGGACAAATAACAAGGTATACAATATAGTAGCAAGCTCAATAGTCTTAGCATTTCATAAGAATCTATTAGGATTTTTAATTTGTATAATTGTGTTATCAATTTTGGACTTACTATCTAGCCCAAAGACACATTCCACGCTGTTGGTTTGGTTTCCCCAATGGAAAACTAGTAGTCACAAGTAAGATTTATTGTATTTTTTTTGTTGAAGGTAGTTTAAATTTAGCCTAACTTACCAAAAAAACAACTTAATAAATATAATAATTTCCAAAATCTTAGGATTGACAAGATTGCAGTGTTTCTGTTAAATTATATCATGTATAAATATATGGAATTGATATTAATTAAACTCACAATGTTATGAAATTTCATATCAATAAACTTGAATCTCCTAAAATATCTTTTATACATATCATTCTTATAGTATTACTTATTTTCTTGTCATATTAGTGGGATAAAAGGGTATACATTCAAACTCTATTCATGAGATCTTTCCATATCTTTGAAATTTTATATGCTACAGAGGTCTCACTATTTTCTTTGTTTATTCATAGGTAATTACACTTTTTATTGAACATCGGTATATTAATTCCTCTTTTAATCCAAATAGTCATCTTATGGTCATAAATATTCACATAATGCAATTTATTATTTGATAATTTGTATGATGCTTTCAAAATTGTATTAGATAAATGTAACAAGAAAACATAAATTTAAATATGAAAACTAGTTAATATTGAACAATATGTTAGTGTGTAAGAAATTTTTAGGTGAAAATCACATGTAAGAAATTTTTTGCGGACGTGTTTTGAACTAGCTAGTGTGGTTCATCATCAAGACAAGATGAGAAATCTGATCAAGAAACCTAATTAAATAGACAAGGAAAGCTCCAACTAGCCATTGTAAAATAACGGCTAGTTTGACTAGAATAATAAATTAAATTAAATTTCATCATATTATATTATATTTCACTTTAATTTTATTATATTTTAATTTTAATTTTAATTTAAATATAATTTAATATTAATGTTTTAATTTCCCATATGCGGGTGGGTAAATGGAATGGGGCGTTGGCCAACCTGGCGACCAACACCTGGCCAGGCCACACGCCACCCATCATTCTCAGTGAAGGCGCCATAAATTCCAGGAGGAAGTCAGACTCAGCATTCATGTCTCATTTTCCTTGGCGTTATTGCTCTGCCTTCACGCGCTCTTCCATGGCAACGTGCCCTTCTGTGCAGCCCTCTCCCGCTCCGTCTACTCGCCTTATGAGAATTTGGCATCTCCATTTTGGTTTTCGACTTGCTTTTCAGGTTGCCCGAGCTCCTCGGCCTCCAGCTGATTGTCTTTCGGCCTCTATTACGTATTCCACACCTCCACCAGCCCCTCCATCCTCTCCGCACTCGTCTGACCCTCTACAGCAGTCGTCTCCTCCATCAACTGATTCTCACGGCCCTCCTTCGCTTCTGTGTGCACCTTGCTCTCCGAATTCATTTCGCTCTTCCTCGTCCCCCTCCGTCTTCCCCAGTTCTCACTCCCTGTTCACTAGCATTGATTCCCACACCACAATGCCGCACAGGCATAGACTTCATTGCAGAAGAGGTGGTGGCGGCAGAGGGGAGGGTAGTAGGGGTTCACGCCTGCCACTTGCCATCCATGATTTCGGCAGATGGCCTCCTTCAGACAGCAACATGGGCCAATTTCATTTCTACAATGACCTGGCCAAGCTGCGCATTACTGCTACCATCTCAGTCTCTTTCCACAAAGAGCCTCAGGTTGGTGAAGCTTCATGCTCCAGAAAACGCCTAAAATTTACCATTCCGGTCCAGCATCCTCAGGACACAAGGAAATCGATGGCACTCCCAGTCAAGCCAGGCACGACTAGCTCCAGCAGTGAGGGTGATAGCAGCAGCGACTCGACTCGTGGGAAGAAAAATCTCAACTCGAATTCAGGCTCCTCTTCTGCGTTGGAGAGTTCCTCCCAGTAATCTAAAAGTGCCGCTGAAGATCTCGAAGATTACAGTTGTCCCATAGTGGAGGAGAATCCTCCTCCACCTACAGACAGCTAGCTTCTTGTAAGGTCTTGCTCTCCTTTTTTTTTGGCCTTTTGTCATGTTAAGTTTTAGGTTCAAACACGTTGATGGTCACCTCCTTCGAAGCTTAAAATGCTTTTTTTGTTTCTATTATGCTACTAAGAACTTGATGAATGTTGGTTTCTCGATAATGGGCAGAAACTCTTGGGTTGGTTTCCAGGTTATTGGCAGCCCTTTTTATAGTTTTTTGGTTTTTTTGAATAGGACCTCCTGTGAGGTTGACTAATTTAGAAGCCATGCAGGAAGGTCTTGCATTGTAAATTATGTTCAATATCAATAGATTAACGCAACTTAGAAAAAAAATATTAATGTTTTAATTTAAATCTAATTTAATATTAATGTTTTTTAATAAATTTAATATTAATATAATTTTATATTTTTATTATTACTTATTTATTTATTTATTTATTTATTTATTTTAATACTTTGAATTATATGTTAAATAAATAAATAAATAGATACAATAATAATAATAATAATAATAAAGATATAAATAAATAAATAACTAAATAAAAACAATAATAATAATAAATATATAAATAAATAAAAACATTTTATTTTTTTTAATTATAAATCTTCTGGGAAATCACATAAAGAATTTTTGGAACCGACGCATTTCGAACTACCAACTATAGTTCATCATCAGGAGAATGAGGATTAGCTGATCTAACAAACACATTTATACCAGGAGGAGAGAAGCAACGGTCACACCTCAAAGATTTAAACAACGGTCAAAATTATAATATAACTAACCATCCTAAAAAAATATTTTAACAACGGTCAAAAATAAAAATTATAAAATCAACCCTAAAAACTAAATTACCTCCCCCAATAGAAACAAAATAAATATGTTAAAATAAATAAATAATTCAAGTCAAAGTCATACTTTATAAATAAGACTAATACAATAAAATAAATTAATAAATAAATGAATAAATTAAAATATAACAAAAAGTAAAAATAAATTATTTGTATTTTATTTAATTTACTTAATAGCTAATTTAAATCATAATATAATAAGGAAGATACTCATAAGAAAATTCATAAAAATAAACCAAAAGGAACAGACAAAGAGAAAGAAAACGGGAGGGAGAAGGGAGGAAACTACAAGAGGGAGCACATGAGAGGAGGAAAAAAAGGCAACTAAGAGTGAAGGGCAGGAATCCAGCATCCACTGACACTCCACCCATCATCGTCTGTTAAGGTTGAGTGGCATCATCCCTGTTAGTGTCTTTCATGGAGCAGAGACGCTCATTATACAACCCAGTATAAGGGGATATGTAAGTTTGTCTACCTATGACCCTTTAAAATAAAAATAAAAATAAAATACAAAAACAATGTTGGCTATAATTAAAAAAAATAATATGCTTAGAAGTAAAAAAAATGTGAATCAAATGTTCTTATACTTTTCAAAAATGTTTCAACTAGAAATTTAAATAAATTATTTGATAAATACCAACTTCATATATATATATATTTATATATAAAAAATAAAAAATAAAAATGACATCATCTTAAGTTCTCCCGGAGCAACTATTTCAGGTGAGGTACTAACATCTGTACAAATAAGTTAATCTTTCAGCGATGATTATGATTAAATGCTGAAATAGTTCTCCAATACAAATTGACATCATCTTAAGTTTTTCTCCAATACAAAATGAGTATCTTAACTTTTTGGGATTTTGTTTGTATATGCAGTTCTTTATTACAGCATCACTGTTTTTCTCCAACACAAAATGAGTATCGTAACTTTTTGGGATTTTGTTTGTATATGCAGTTCTTTATTACAGCAAGGAGTGATGCCTGCTGATTTAACGGTTGAAAATGCTTAATACACAAATTATCCCTTATCAGTAATTTGGCTGAAAAGTCTAAATGCAAAGTTACTTAATCACATAAGTTAAATGTGTAAGAATTTTTAAAATGGTGAGTATTCCCGCCTGTCACGCGGGTGACCCGGGTTCGATCCTCGGCAACGGCGTTTCTTTTCTGTTTTTAAACCAGACGAGACAGTCACTTACGTCCAAAATATCTGCCCGCCCACTCTTTACATCCACCGGTTTTGACTTAAGATCATCTCTCCTATGATTTTG
This sequence comes from Pinus albicaulis, assembly GCA_034641835.2. Lineage (NCBI taxonomy): Eukaryota > Viridiplantae > Streptophyta > Pinopsida > Pinales > Pinaceae > Pinus > Pinus albicaulis. The sequence continues at coordinate 1,545,658,711 of CM076578.1, read as the reverse complement.
CCTTTCATGTTTTTATGTCGCCCGCTCCCAGGACATGCTGGGAATTGTCATTACGAAGGAATTTTCTCATGGGGATGTAGCTCAGATGGTAGAGCGCTCGCTTAGCATGCGAGAGGTACGGGGATCGATACCCCGCATCTCCATTCTGAATTTGTACGGGCAACTTTCAATTATATCGCAGCTTTTCGCTCTTCCCGCATCTCCATTCTGTACATGAACAGACTCAGACTCGTTATTTTTATTTGCAATTCTCATTGCATAGCTTCACAACATCTCCGTCCTGTACATGAATTTTTTTCTTAAGAGTTGTATGCTCTTCCCGCATCTCCCTTCTGTATATGAACACTCCTGCTAATTGTTATTACCAACCAATTTGACACCATCTCCATCTGTACATATGAATCTTATTTCTTTTCTCAATTTTCATTGCAGGGAACTGCCACCTTATCCATCCTGAATCCTATATTAAATAAAAAAGCAATATATTCATTCTCTTTTTACAAAACTTGGGATTTTCCTATATCGTCCCTTGTGGTTCTTCCTCCATCCACTTTCTATGCGATAGGTTTTGCATATTGTAACCTCCTCTTAATAGGTCGACTAGTGAGAAACCTCCTCTTAATAGGTCGACTAGTGAGAAACCTCCTCTTAATAGGCATTATTTATTAGGCGGAGGAATTGTCTAGTCCGCTAAAAGTGGTTGGAATGTTAAAAAATTCAAAAAGAATTATACAGTGACATGTGGTTTAACGGCAAGTTTTGTTGGGTGAAACCCATGAGACGGAGGTTCAAATCTCATTGAGTATATGGCCTGTTGTGTCTTGGCTAGAAGAGTAGGCGACCCCATAGTGGACGTCTCGGACCTCTCAAAATGTCTTGATTTCGTAGATATCAATCATCCGCACATGGGAACAAATCTCATACATATTGATTGTGTATTGTAAATGCCATCTGACCTATTACGATTTCTATGGAAATCAACATATAGATTCATTAGCGCATATATATTTTTTGGGTGGTTTCTAAATTTATATAAAAAAATTTAATAAAATTTTTAATACTTCATAATACTATATATAATATTTTTTTTTAGAATTTCTAATACATCATAATACTATATATATTCACTTTAGCGATATATTTATTAGAATTATTTTTTTTGGTTGGTTTCTAAAATGAATATAAAAGTATTTAGAGAAATTTTAATTTCTTCTAATATAAAATGGTTATGAAGAATTTTTATTAGAAAGTTTAAGGTTTATTGTCCTTTTAATCATTTAAGTAAAGGACTATTTTAGAGGTGAGAAATATTAAACAAGCAAAATGTTGTTCATAAATTCTATATCTTTCCAAATTTGCTCATAAAAATGTTCAATCACATTTTTTTTTCTATTTCCAATAAACATATATTTGTTTCGTTAATATAGAACAATTGACTTGTATGTAATTCATGAGAAGACTTCCCTTCCTCACTTTCAACTTGGATGTCATTGGAACCCATAGGGAGGTCGCTAAATTAACCTATGTCCTAGAATGTTTGTTTGTCATATATTAAAGAATATCCACTAAATTAACATATGTCCTAGAATGCCATATATTAAAAAATATCCATAATTTCACTAGATACTAATTTGAGAGTATCTATCAAAATCTTTTTGTCAAACACCCTCTCACCCACCAATATATCTTTCTGGATTAAAAATCCCTATTTTCATTAGATAGCACAAATTTATGTGGGTGCAAGCTAAAGATGAAATCTTTTAGACACATTAAATGTAATGAAATATAGAAAACACGTATCCATTGACTTGCACAGATATTTTGAAAATCTTGCAAAGTCAATGGATATTTTGAAATACTTGCACTGAATATATTTTGGTAAGAAGATGAAATATAGGAAATTGAATAACTTTTCTAAATATATAAATTTTATTTATTGCAATTATTTATATCTATATTAATTTTGGTATTTTCTAATATTGAATTTTTGTCATGAGAATATAAGGTATATATATGAGTTCAACTTTTTATTACCTAAATGATGGAATTAATATCTATAACTAGCATTTTCACTACCACGAAAAGAAATGCCGAAGGGGGCTCGCTGGCCACGTCAACAAGTCTCTCAGCGGTGATTGGTGGTTGGTGGACACTGTTCAAGATTCTATCAGTGACGACGAATCTGAACAATGTCCTCACGAAGAACCCCCACAATATAACGCCTTCGGCATAATTATATATACATTTAGAAGACCAAGACTAATAATGCAGAAATATTTTCCATAAAAATAAAAAAGAAGGATTGTTTTATATTTTTTATAAATTAATAAATTCAATTAACTTCAAAACTTATATGTCATGTATCAATGTAGCATCTGAAGTTCTTAACAACATATTGAAAATGAATTTTCTTTAGCATGTAGAGGTCTATTTATAGTAGGGCAAAATTTTTCTTTTGAAAACATTGAGGAATGCAAAATTTATAGAAAAACATTAACAAACTATTTTTTTGCGTTGGTGAGATATGTCAAAAAATGGAAAAAATATGCATATTTCTTAACAAATTATTTATTTGTAATATGTGCAAAAATTTCTTTGTATGTCTACAATTCCATGATTATGAATATGTGTATAATATTCCAACTATTCATCAAACAAATAAATATTGAAAAGGAGAAAACACCTTTGTTTTTGCACAGGATTTTACTATTACCAGATAAGGAAATTTAAAAAAAAAAAAAACCTCTGTTACAACCTCCATCCTCCATCATTCATAGCAAATGATTTTGCAACAATTAAATAGATGTTCTCTATAACTAAATAAAATTGGGCGAGAGGGTTTTTTTTTTTCATGCCTGTGGTATAGATAAACATCAGTGTGTAATATACATAAAAGAACTTAGGCATATACAAATTTTCCAAACACAAGTTCTGCCATACATGTTATGCATTGGTGTGCACCTTATTAAAAAGCACCTAATCGTACACGAAATTAAATGCAATGGTTCTTATACACACATTACACACCGGTCTACGTATTTTTATATGGTGCACTATCCTATGTCTTTTTATATGAAAAACAAAGTCCCATTTTCATAATATGCATTGGTGCAATTACTAATATTACATCCCGAGTATTTTTGTATGACATGCTAGTGCCTATATTAATATATGCACCAAAGGTACGTGAAATTTTGAATATTTGAGATGAGATACATGTTTTTTTCTTTGTTACTGAGTATCAACGTGTATTCATATTTGATGCATACTATAATTATGTGTATTGTAACATTTTAAATAAAAAATATAATCATGCATATGTCCTTTAGAACAATTGATAAAAAATGGCAGGATCAAATTTATTATGCAATACTGGTTAGCTCTACAATGAGAGACTACACTAGGAGGGACTGCATCTACAAGTCGCTCTACATTCTCATTACAATACAATTAATATATAGATTACATGTTTATAGGGAAGTTAGAACGAATACCTAAGAAATAGGAACAAACTCCCAATCTAAGGTTATGATGAACCGACTCTCTCTAATTAAGTTTCTTCATTATCTTCAACACTCCCCCTTAATGGAGAAAGGGTTAACAAATATTCTTAACATTTCCCTAAACATTTCAAATTTAATCCTACCAAGAGGCTTAGTAAAAATATCAGCAACATTATCATAAGTATTACAATATTAGACATGAATTTCTTTTGACTGAACTTTCTCCCTAACAAAGTGAAACTGCGTATCAATGTGATTTGTGTTTTTATGAAACACGGGATTATTTGCAAGTTTGATGGAGCTCTGTTTATCACTTCTGATAATTGTTGCATCTTTTTGTTCTTCTTTGGCATCCTGGAGAAGTCTCCTCAAACAAATTGCTTCACACGTCGCTGCACACATCGCTTGATACTTAGCCTCCACTGAAGACAAGGATATTGTGTTATGCTTTTTTTTGCTCCATGCAATGACCCCAGACCCAATGTTGAATGCATAACCTGTTATGGATCTCCTTTCATCTATATTTCCAACCCAATCAGAGTCTAAAAAACCTGTCAGTTTAACATCACAAGAATCACTGTATATAATTCCATAGTCTAAGGTTCCTTGAAGATACCTTAAGATGTCTTTCACTGCAACCCAGTGGCTCTCAAGTGGCTTGGACATAAATTGGCTCAATACACTAACTGCATAAGCCAAATCTGGTCTAGTAGTGGTCAAGTAGATTAAACTCACAACCAACTGTCTATACAATGTTGCATATGCCTCCTTAGAATCGTCATCACTCTAAAGTTTGGTATTCTATTGTAACAGCACTGATGTAGCTTTACACTTATCCATCTTAAAAAATTTCAGTAGATTCCTGACATACTTACCCTGTGATAATAATTTTTTTCCTGAATCTCTCCATATTTCAAGACCCAAACATTAGCATAGCTCACCGAGGTCTTTCATCTCAAACATTTGTGACATCTGCTCTTTGATTTCTTTAATTAGTTCATCAGCATTTCTTGTAATGATAAGATCATATACATATAAATAAATCAAAACAATTCACCCCTCTTCATCAAACACAATATACATATAAAGGTCATTTTTGCTTCTTTTATAACGGTGTTGTAAGAAAAATGAATCAATTTTATCATACCATGACTTGGGAGCCTATTGTAGTCCATATAAATCTTTCTTCAATCTACAGAGTAAATGTTATTTCCCTTATTTAATAAATCCCTCATGTTTCTCTAAATACACTTATTCTTTCAACTCCCCATTTAAAAATGCAGATTTAACATCTAGCTGATGCATCATCCAGTGATGTTTAGTAGCTAAGGCAATTAACATTCTGATTGTATTAAATTTAGCTAAAGGGGTGAAGGTTTCCTCATAGTCTATACCTTCTTTCTGCGAATACCCCTTTGCAACCAGCCTAGCTTTATATTTATCTACACTCCCACCTGATTTAAATTTAGGCTTGTATAGCCATTTGCAACCTATGGTTTGTTTGCCCTCAGGTAATTCAACTAACTCCCAAGTTATGCTTTTAAGTATTATTTCATGTTCCTCTTCCATGGCTTCCCTCCATTCATTATATTGACTGGCTTCTCTATAACTAGAGGGTTCAATGACATTTAACATGCTAGTTATAAAATAATTTTCCCTATATCTTGCTGGCAAATGAGTTTTCCTACCTGATCTCCTGAGTGTTGCAGTGGAATCAAACCTGTTCTGATTATTCCTTGATGGACTTGGCTCGATGAATGTATATGTACCTTCTGCTTCATCATTTTTCTGTTATTGTTGCTCATGGTTGTCTCCTATTTCATTACTCCCTTCTTCCATCAACAAAGGAATGTCCCATTCTTCATTGTTGTTTTCATTGTTTCCATCATGAACCTACTCATGAAAAACTACATCTCTACTCGCAAAATATATATGAGTAGAGGGATCAAAGAATTTGTAAGTTTTAAATTCAGTACAATACCGAACAAAAGTGCATTTGATGGCCTTTGAATCTATTTTCTTTCTATCCTCCTTTGGAACATGAGAAAAAGCTTTGGATCCAAAAATTCGTAAGTGTTGTACTGCAAGTTTAAAACCTAATAAGGATTCAAATGGAGTTTTAAATTCAAGACTTTTTTTTGGACTCATGTTCTTCAAATACACTGCAGTATTTATCGCTTTAGCCCAAAATCCATTAGAAAGATTCTTACGTTTTAGCATGTTGTGAGCACACTCCACAAGGGTTCTATTTTTCCTCTCTACAACCTTGTTTTGTTGAGTGCGGGGTATTGCAAACTACTGCAGTACTCCATGGTGTTTGTAATATTTCCTAAAATCAGACTTCCTGTATTCTCCCCCTTGATCCGAGCGGAGAATCTTAATGAATTTACCTGTCTACTTCTCAATCATGCTTCTGAACTGTTTGAAATATTCAGAAGTGTGACTCTTTTTACTGAGAAAATATACCCATCTGAATATTGTACAGTCATCGACAAATAATAAGAAATATTAAGCACCTCCCAATGACCTTGACTGCATTGGCCCACATAAATCAGTGTGGACTAACTCTAGTATATATCTATGTTTTCTATTTACTTTTACAGGAAACTAATATTTGTGCATCTTCCCAAGAGCACATGCTTCACAGTCAACATGAATATGCTTTAAATCAGGGATACCATTGACCATACATCTTTTCTGAAGTAGCAACAAATCATTGAAATTAATATGGTTGAATCTCTGATGCCATAAAACTTCTGCAGTCATACCTAATGATGTCAAAGCTTGATGTGGCGCACTTCTCACATTCATCTTGTAAAAATCTCCCACACGAATCCTTGTTGCAATTGTCTTCATACAATCCAACAAATCCTTAATAACACAATATGATTTAAAGAATTCTACCTTCAGGTTCTGATCAGTTATCATTGAAATAGAAATCGGATTCTTATCAATTATGGGTGCATACATCATGTTTTGAATGTGCCTAATATTTCCATCAGGAAGTATCACAGGAACATTACCATGCCCTTTGATTTGGTACCCTCTGTCGTCGCCAAGGTAGATTTTTTCTCCATTGTTGGTTTCTTTGAAGTCTTCAATCCATTTTCTATTACCTATCATGTGGGTGGAAGCTCTTGAATCCACATACCACGTATATGCTTCATCGTTCTCATCAGAATCAACCATAAACAATCTAAGGTCCTGGTTATGGTCACCATCAACAAAGTGTCATGCACGTCTATTGTATCTCTGCTGACCTTCATCAGACTTCTTCTTTCAGCAATGTTTAGCCATATGGCCAATTTTACCACAATAGAAACATTTTATTGTTGAATCATTTCTATTTGATGACATACCTTGAGATGGAGTCCGCCTTTTTTGTGGTGTACCTCCACCTCTTTGTCCTCCATTTTCCTTCCCTCTAAAGGGATTCTTCTTCGCCATTAAAGAAAGATCTGAATTTTGGGGTTTCAAAGTCATCCACCTTTCCTCCTCTTGCATCAGGATCCCTGACAATTCTTCAAATTTGTGGGCTTTCTCTCTCACATTCAAGCCTGTGATAAACATCCAATAGTCGTCATTCATACCATTCATAGTAATTGTTACCACATCATTATTAATTACTGCCTCTCCTATGTCACAAAGCTTATCTTTGAGGTCCTTGATGTGAGAGATGAACGCATCTATTTTTTCATTCTCCTCCATTTTAATGAAGAGAATCTTGCTTTTCAGGAACAGTAGATGATTTGTATTTCTAATTTCATACATATCCTTGACAGTTGTCCAAATCTCATTTGCTAATTTGCACTCTATGATGTGAGGGATAATGCAGTCTTTCACTGCCATTTTCAACATCGTTTTCACTGTTTTCTGCCTCTTCTCCCAATCTGCACTGTCGCAACTATTCCACCTCCTGCAACTGTAGGTTTCAATTCATCACCATTCATTATCCCCCATGCACTATTCCCTTCCAGCATAGTCTGCAACTAGAATTTCCAATTAGACTGTCGAGCTTGTTGCTTTCGTTCAAGTATACTTCCATAATTTGATTATTCATCTTGAAACTTAAAAAAAAAAATGAATTCCAACAATTGAAAAAAAAAAACGGATCCACCTCAGATCCACAAAAACACAATGTCAAGAAACAGATCTACCTGATCTTTGACCACTTTAATGGACTGCTCTGCGCATTGCACCATGGTCTCATGGGCTCCTCATCCATGACCTCTTCTGTTGCGAGCTCACGGGATCCTCTGTCACAGATCATGCTTGCACTTATCCTTACACAATTTACTAATGATCTGCTACTGCCTCTTCTACCATGGCTCATCGACTTATCTAGAACGATATAACTGGCTCTTCAGGCACGAGCTCTCTGGCTCAATAGGCACAAGTTCTCTGGCTCAACAGGCACAAGCTCTTTGGCTCAACGGTGCTCCACAACACAAGCTCTTTAGCTCCTCCAACACGAGCACACTGGCTCCTCTTTCACCAACACAGCCCAGTCAACAGCGCTCGAAACCCACTATGATGTCATGTTGGTTGTGCTTTGAAAAATCCTCGCAAGTGTCTCACTGATCAGCGCAATCCTCTCATGCAATTTCGCATTGGTTTTGGAGATCAATGCTTTTCTCGCACGGGTCTGCACTGATCGGTACTTCTGTGACTCAAACGAATGTGTTGATTGATGTTTCCTCAAAAAAAACAGCCTCACTCAGGCCACCAAGGGCTTCTCTTCTGCCACCTGAACACTCACAGGGATCAAAGCACTATGGCTTTGATTCGACACTGGATCTATGATACCATGATAAAAAATGGCAGGATCAAATTTATTATGCAATATTGGTTAGCTCTACAATGAGAGACTACACCAAGAGGGACTACGTGTGCAAGTCGCTCTACATTTTCATTAAAAAAAAATCAATATATAGCTTACATTCTTATAGGGAAGTTATAACCAATACCTAAGAAATAGGAACAAACTCCTAATCTAAGGTTCTGGTGAACCAACTCTCTCTAATTAAGTTTCTCCATTATCTTCAGCAACAATAACACTTTCACGTTTGTAATCATTCATGTAGTATTTTAACTACTATGCACTAGGGTGTGCTTCCCATTAAAACACACATATATATATTTTATGGAAACCAACTTTGAGTGAGTTAAAAATAATACAAAACACCAATATGCAATATGTATTTTTATTAATTCTATTTTTTATTAAACAAATTTTCAATTAATACTCTCAAAATCAAATAATTTCTATAATAATATATATGTTTATATATTAACTATTACATTTCAATATAATGATTGCATTCATGTGTAACACTATATATAATTTATACAATGTAATGATTGCATTCATGTGTAACACTATATATAATTTATACATTAATTAGTCAACAATGCAACATTTTTTTTCTTAGCTTGACCTTTATTTTTTAGGTTGTAAGATGCACATGTGTGTTATCCTCTTGAGCACGTAAATGATGGAATTAATATCTATGAATAGGTACACGTGTAGAGAACTAGGACTACTAGCGCATGCCTATTTTTAAAATAACTATTTTATATATTTTATGAAAAAATAAATCTAGTGAACTCCAATGTTAATATCTTAAGTATTTTTGTAGCATTTGAATGTCTTGGCAACAATTAAAAAAAAAAAAAAATAATAATAATAATAATAATAATCTATTTTAGCATGTAGAGGACTATTTCTATTAGTGTAACAAATTTTTTTCAAATCATTTAGGAATGAAGTAGTTATGGAATATACATCAATAATCTAGGCTTTACATTGTTGAGCTATGTCAGAAGAAGAAAAAAAAAAAACTATATTTTGGAAAAAAAATTATATATATATATATATATTTTTGTAATATGTGAAAACATTTTCTTGTTGCGTGTAATTTCATCACAATGAGTAGTGTATATATATATTTGTAATATGTGAAAACTTTTCCTTGTTGCGTGTAATTTCATCACAATGGAATTTAAGACGGTGTCATCTAGTCTCGGAGAGAATACGATTGAACCAGATGATGCTGCTGGTCGTGGCTCCTGAATTGTCTCGCGTGCTAGCTCGCAGGATAGGTTGGATTCTGACTCGAGTTCTCCAATCCTAAGTCATTTGGTTAGGTCGATACCACTAAAGCCGGTTACGGTTTTATCAGATTGCAGTTCTCAATTATTAAACGAACGGTGAAATAGATAAGGAAAGTTCCAATTAGCCATTGTAAAAAAACAATTAGTTTAGTAGAATAATAAATTAAATTAAATTTCATCCTATTATATTATATTTCACTTTAATTTTATTATATTTTAATTTTAATATAATTTAATATTAATGTGTTTTTAATAAATTTTATATTAATATAATTTTATATTTTTATTATTACTTATTTATTTATTTTAATACTTTGAATTATATGTTAGAAAAAATAAATAAAATAAAATAAAAATAAATAAATAGATTATTATATAAATAAATAAATAACTAAATAAAACCAATAATAATAATAAATATAAAAATAAATAAAAACATTTTTATTTAATTTACTTAATAGTTAATTTAAATCATAATATAATAAGGAAGATACTCATAAGAAAAATTATAGTGATAAAAATTCTAAAAATCCTAAAAATAAACCAAAACTAATAGACAAGGAGAAAGGAAACCGGAGGGAGAGGGGAGGAAATGACAAGAGGGAGCACATGAGAGGAGGAAAAAAAGGCAACTAAGAGTGAAGGGCAGGAATTCAGCATCTACGGACACTCCACTCATCATCCTCTGTTAAGGTTGACTGGCATCATCCTTGTTAGTGTCTTTCATAGAGCCGAAAGGCTCATTCTACAACCCAGTATAAGGGGATATGTAAGTTTGTCTATCTGTGCCCCTTTAAAATAAAAATAAAAATTAAATACAAAAATAATAAAAAAAAATGAATATGCTATAAAATAATTAGAAGTAAAAAAAGTGTGAATCAAATGTTCTTATACTTTTCAAAAATGTTTTAACTAGAAATTTAAATCAATTATTTGATAGATACCAATTTCATATATATCTATGTATTAAAAAAAAATTATGGTTAAATTTTTTTGATCTTATATATATTTTAATTAACATTTAAAAATACAATTTAAATATTAAAAAAATAAAGCATTGTATTTTACACTTCAAAAAAAAATAAAAATAAAAATATAATACCCAGGAAAAAAAAGGGCAATCAAACCAGATCCTCTTGAATAAATACATGGTGTTGTTTTGATCGAAAACAACTGCAAATTGACCTGAGTAAACAAAGCAAATCGAAATTAAAAATATTATCATTTGTTTTAGTCACCAAAAGAAAAGTGTTGGAGTGATATCTGTCCAGAACGCGATTCCTACCAAAATGAGTATCGTAACTTTTTGGGATTTTGTTTGTATATGCAGTTCTTTATTACAGCAAAGAGTGATGCCTGCTGAGATGGATTAACGGTTGAAAATGCTTAATACACAAATTATCCTTTATCAGTAATTTGGCTGATAAGTCTAAATGCAAAGTCATATAATCACATAAGTTAAATGTGCAAGAATTATTAAAATGCTGAATTTAATTATAATTTTTAAAATGCAATTTAATTCCAAAAACACATATCATTTAGGAACAATTGGACCACCTAATTCAAGTTTAAAAAGCCAAAACCCTAGAAAGTTAAGACTAACTCCAACTTCAATCAAATCAATGTTTAATTTTATCTCCAAATTTGATTACCCGGTTGGGTGCATTTGACAGCGATAGCTGCCCATAGGTATCCAATGGAGATTGTTCCACGTGCCCACGGCGGCTGGGTGCAGTTTGACGTTGATGGCTGCCTATCTGAGCACCACTGCATTGAAAGAGTCAAAGCAACCTTATCATAATATGCATGCACCCCATCAGCATCGAGGAATCTGCAAATTCATTACAAAAGAAAAACTCAAACTGTACATTCAAATATTAGACATCAGCAACTCAATCCACTAATATTAGGGTTGCTTGCATGTAACAGATAGCATGCCTCCAAAAAATTCCTTGGCAGTTCCCTATGTTTGAACAATTTGACATAATTTGAATGGATAATGGAAGTCTTTTTTTATGAGAATGGAATACTTGTTCATTCTTTGTAGTTGAGCATTTTTTTTATATTACTTTTTCTTACTTAGATGATTGAGCATTTTCTCTATATTACTATTTTCTATATTATTGCTTTACAGCGTTTTTTTTGCAATATATAATGCAATTGCTAGCTATTGTCTTTTTCAGATTGAAATTCTAATATCATCTGATAAAGTGTTTTGGAATATCCTTCCAAAACAAGAAATACATATATTACGTTCTGGAGTTAAAAACACTTCACTGTTTTAACAGCCTTGTCGTTGTAGTATAGTGGTGAGTATTCCCGCCTGTCACGCGGGTGACCCGGGTTCGATCCCCGGCAACGGCGTTTCTCGTCTGGTTTTAAACCAGACGAGACCGTCACTTCCCTCCAAAATATCTGCCCGCCCACTCTTTACATCCATCGGTTTTGACTTAAGATCATCTCTCCTCTGATTTTGCCTTGAATGTTTTTATGTCGCCCGTTGCCTAGACATCCTGGGGATCGTCATTATGAAGGGTTTTTATCATGGGGATGTAGCTCAGATGGTAGAGCGCTCGCTTAGCATGCGAGAGGTACGGGGATCGATACCCCGCATCTCCATTCTAAATTTGTACGGGGACCTTCCCGCTTCTCCATTCTGTACATGTACAGACTCAGACTCGTTATTTTTATTTGCAATTCTCATTGCATAGCTTCACAATATCTCCGTCCTGTCCGCTTCTCCATTCTGTACATGTACAGACTCAGACTCGTTATTTTTATTTGCAATTCTCATTGCATAGCTTCACAATATCTCCGTCCTGTACACGAATTTTTTCTAAGAATTGTATGCTCTTCTCGCATCTCCCTTCTGTATATGAACACTCCTGCTAATTCTTATTACCAAAGAGGAATTGTCTTGTTCGCTAAACGTGGTGGGAATGTAAAAAATTCAAAAAAAATAGCAGTATTAATGTTTGAATTATATTTTGATGGTAGAAATAAATTCAACATCATCAAAAAAATTTAAAACATCTATCATTTTAAAGTTTAATAAATATAACTTAAATTTACACAATCCCTACTTAATTTTATTAAAATCTTGCTAAAATTTCTTTTAATTTTCAAAAAAAATATAAGCCGCTCAGACTCCAACCTCTCAAAATGTCCTGGTTTCGTAGATATCAATCGTCCGCACATGGAAACAAATCTCGTACATATTGATTGTGTATTGTAAATGCCATTTGACCTATTACGATATCTATGGAAATCAACATATAGATTCATTAGCACATATATCCTATAATATATATATATATATATATATATATATATATATATATTTTGGGTGGTTTCTAAATTTATATAATTTTTTTTTGAATTTCTAATATTTCATAATATTATATATAATATTGTTTCTTATAGAATTTCTAATATACCATAATACTATATATAATATATGGTATCAAATAAGTTTAAAGTGTTGATGTATAATTCTATCTACGTTAGCCAAATCATTTTATGTTGACTTCCAAAATGAATATAAAAGTATTTAGGGAAATTTCAATTTCTTCTAATATAAAATGGTTGTGATGAATTTTTAGTAGAAAGTTTAAGGTCTATTGTCTTTTTAGTCATTTAAGTAAAAGACTATTTTGGAGGTGAGAAATATTAAACAAGAAAAATGTTGTCCATAAATTTTATATCTTTTCAAATTGGTTCCTAAAAATGTTCAATCTCATTTTTTTTTCTATTTTCAATAAACATATATTTGTTCCGTTAATATTTTGAGAGTTTTTATTGATTCTCAACCCCAACTAAAGAACCTACCTTTTAGCATGGAACAATTGACTTGTATGTAATTCATGAGAAGACTTCCCTTCCTCACTTTCAACTTGGATGTCATTGGAATTCATAGGGAGGTCAGTAAATTAACCTAACCTATGTCCTAGAATGTTTGTTTGTCATATATTAAAGAATATCCACTAAATTAACATATGTCCTAGAATGCTTGTTTGCCATATATTAAAAAATATCCATAATTTCACTAGATGCTAATTTGAGAGTATATATCAAAAATTTTTTGTGGAACACCCTCCCACCCACCAATATATCTTTCTGGATTAAAAATCCCTATTTTCATTAGATAACACAAATAAATGTGAGTGCAAGCTAAAGATGAAATCTTTTAGACACATTAAATGTAATGAAATATAGAAAGCACATATCCATTGACTTGCATGGATATTGAAAACTTTCAAAGTCAATGGATATTTTGAAATACTTGCACTGAATATATTTTGGTAAGAAAATGAAATATAGGAAATTGAATAACTTTTCTAAATATATAACTTTTATTTATTGCAATTATTTATATCTATATTAATTTTGGTATTTTCTAATATTGACTTTTTTTCATCAGAATATAAGGTATATATATGAGTTCAACTTTTTATTACCTAAAAGAAACGCCGAAGCGGGCCCGCTGGCCACGTCAACAAGTCTCTCGGCGGTGATTGGTGGTTGGTGGACATTGTTCAAGATTCTGTCAGTGACGACGAATCTGAACAGTGTCCTCGTGAAGAACCCCCACAATATAACGCCTTCAGCGTAATTATATATACATTTAAAAGACCAAGACTAATAATGCAGAAATATTTTCCATAAAAATAAAAAAGGAGGATTGTTTTATATTTTTTATAAATTAATAAATTCAATTAATTTCAAAACTAATATGTCAAGTATCAATGTAGCGAATTTTCTTTAGCATGTAGAGGTTTATTTCTAGTAGGGCGACATTTTTCTTTTGAAAACATTGAGGAATGAAAATTTTATAGAAAAACATTAACAATCTAGTTTTTGTGTTGGTGAGGTATGTCAAAAAAATGGAAATATATATATATATATATATATATATATATATATATATATGTATGTATGTATGTATGTATGTATGTATGTATGTATGTATGTATTTCTTAACAAATTATTTACACTTCTTTGTTTGTCTGAAATTCCATGATTATGAGCATGTGTATAATATTCCAACTATTCATCAAACAAATAAATATTGAAAAGGAGAAAACACCTTTGTTTTTGCAAAGGATTTTATTATTACGAGATAGTGAAAAAAAAAAACTCTGTTACAACCTCCATCATTCATAGCGAAGGATTTTGCAACAATTAAAATAGATGCTCTCTATAACTAAAAAAAATTGGGTGAAAGGTTTTTTTTTTTTTAAATGCCTGTGGTATAGATAAACACATCGGTGTGTAATATACATAAAAGCACTGAGGCATATACAAATTTTCCAGACACGATTTCTACCATACATGTTATGCATTGGTGTGCACCTTATTAAAAAGCACCTGATTGTACACGAAATTAAATGCAACGGCTCTTATACAGACATTACACCCTGGTCCACGTATTTTTATATGGTGCACTATCCTACGTCTTTTTATATGAAAAACAAGTCCCAATTTCATAAGATGCATTGGTGCAATTACTAATATTACGTCTCGAGTAAATTTTTATGACATGTTAGTGCCTATATTAATATATGCACCAAAAGTATGTGAAATTTTGAATATTTGAGATGAGATACATGTGTTTTTCTTTGTTACTGAGCATCAACATGTATCCATATTTGATGCATACCATAATTATGTGCATTGTAACATTTTAAATCAACAAATATAATCATACACATGTCCTTTAGAACAATTGATAAAAAATGGCAGGATCAAATTTATTATGCAATACTGGTTAGCTCTACAATGAGAGACTGCACTAGGAGGGACTGCGTCTACAGGTCGCTCTACATTCTCATTGCAATACCATCAATATATAGCTTACATACTTATAGGGAAGTTAGAACCAATACCTAAGAAATAGGAACAAACTCCTAATCTAAGGTTATGGTGAACCGACTCTCTCTAATTAAGTTTCTCCATTATCTTCAACATTCCCCCTTAATGGAGAAAGGGTTCACAAATATTCTTAACATTTCCCTAAAAATTTCAAATTTAATTCTACGAAGAGGCTTAGTAAAAATATCAACAACATTATCACAAGTATTACAATATTAAACATGAATTTCTTTTGACAAAAATTTCTCCTTGACAAAGTGAAACTGTGTATCAATGTGATTTGTGTTTTTATGAAACACAAGGTTATTTGCAAGTTTTATGAAGCTCTGGTTATCACATATGATAATTGTTGCATCTTTTTGTTCTTCTATAGCATCCTGGAGAAGTCTCCTCAACCAAATTGCTTCACACGTCGCTGCACACATCGCTTAATACTCAGCCTCCGCTGAAGACAAGGATATTGTGTTCTGCTTTTTGTTGCTCCATGCAATGACCCCGGACCCAATGTTAAATGCATAACCTGTTATGGATCTCCTTTCATCTATATTTCCAGCCCAATCAGAGTCTGAAAAACCTGTCAATTTAACATCACAAGAATTAGTGTATATAATGCCATAGTCTAAGGTTCCTTGAAGATACCTTAAGATGCCTTTCGATGCAACCCAATGGCTCTCAAGTGGCTTGGACATAAATTATCTCAATACACTAACTGCATAAGCCAAATCTAGTCTAGTAGTGGTCAAGTAGATTAAACTCCCAACCAACTGTCTATACAATGTTACATCTGCCTCCTTATAATTGTCATCACTCTGAAGTTTGGTATTCTATTGTAACGGCACTGATGTAGCTTTACACTGATCCATCTTAAACTTTTTCAGTAGATTCCTCACATACTTACCCTGTGATAGAAAATTTTGTCCTGAATCTCTCCAAATTTCAAGACCCAAACATTAGCATAGCTCACTGAGGTCTTTCATCTCAAACATTTGTGAAATCTGCTCTTTGATTTCTTTAATGAGTTCATCAGCCTTTCTTGTAATGATAAGATCATCTACATATAAATAAATCAAAACAATTTTCCCCTTTTCATCAAACACAGTATACATATTAAGGTCATTTTTGCTTCTTTTATAACTGTGTTGCAAGAAAAATGAATCAATTTTATCATACCATGACCTAGGAACCTATTTTAGTCCATAAAAAGCTTTCTTCAATCTACAAACTAAATGTTCTTTCCCTTATTTAATAAATCCCTCATGTTGCTCTAAATACACTTCTTCTTTCAACTCACCATTTAAAAATGTAGATTTAACATCTAATTGATGCATCATCCAGTGATGTTTAGTAGCTAAGGAAATTAACATTCTGATTGTATTTAATTTAGCTAAAGGGGTGAAGGTTTCCTCATAGTCTATACCTTCTTTCTGCGAATACCCCTTTGCAACCAACCTAGCTTTATATTTATCTACACTCCCACCTGCTTTAAATTTAGGCTTGTATAGCCATTTGCAGCCTATGGTTTGTTTTCCCTCAGGTAATTCAACTAACTCCCAAGTTTTGTTTTTAAGTATTGATTCATGTTCCTCTTCCATGGCTTCCCTTCATTCATTATATTGACTGGCTTCTTTATAACTAGAGGGTTCAACAACATTTAACATGCTAGTTATAAAATAATTTTCCCTATATCTTGCTGGAAAATGAGTTTTCCTACCTGATCGTGGCATCAAACCTATTCAGATTATTCCTTGATGGACTTGGCTCAATGACTGTATCTGTACCTTATGCTTCATCATTTTTCTGTTATTGTTGCTCATGGTTGTCTCCTATTTCATCACTCCCTTCTTCCACCAACAAAGGAATGTCCCATTCTTCATTGTTGTTTTCATTGTTTCCATCATGAACCCAATCATGAAAAACTACATCTCTACTTGCAAAACATTTATGAGTAGAGGGATCAAAGAATTTGTAAGCTTTAAATTCAGTACAATACCCAAAAAAAGTGCATTTGATGGCCTTTGAATCTAGTTTCTTTCTATCCTCCTTTGGAACATGAGCAAAAGCTTTGGATCCAAAAATTCATAAGTGTTGTACTGCAAGTTTAAAACCTAATAAGGCTTCAAATGGAGTTTTAAATTCAAGAATTTTTGTTGGACTCATGTTCTTCAAATACACTGCAATATTTATCGCTTTAGCCAAAAATCCATTAGAAAGATTCTTACATTTTAGCATGTCATGAGAACACTCCACAAGGGTTTTGTTTTTCCTCTCTGCAACCTCGTTTTGTTGAGGAGTGTGGGGTATTGTACACTGTTGCAGTTTTCCAGGGTCTTTGCAATATTTGCTAAAATCAGCCTTCATGTATTATCCCCCTTGATCTAAGCGGAGAATCTTGATGAATTTACCTGTCTGCTTCTCAATCATGCTTCTGAACTGTTTGAAATATTCAAAAGTGTGACCCTTTTTACTAAGAAAATATACCCATATGAATATTGTACAGTCATCAATAAATAATAAGAAATAATAAGCACCTCCCAATGACCTTGACTGCATTGGCCCACATAAATCAGTGTGGACTAACTCTATTATGTATCTCTATTTTCTATTTACTTTTACCAGAAACACATATTTGTGCATCTTCCCAAGAGCACATGCTTCACAATCAACATGAATATGCTTTAAATGGAGGATACCATTGACCATACCTCTTTTCTGAAGTAGCAACAAATCATTGAAATTAATATGGTCGAATTTCTAATGCCATAAATCTTCTGCAATCATACTTGATGATGTCAAAGATTGATGTGGCACACTTCTCACATTCAGCTTGTAAAGAGATCCCACACAAATCCTTGTTGCAATTGTCTTCACACAATCCAACAAATCCTTAATAACACAATATGGTTTAAAGAATTCTACCTTAAGGTTCTGATCAGTTATCATTGAAACAGAAATCGAATTCTTATTCATTCTGGGTACATACATCATGTTTTGAATGTGCCTAATATTTCCATCAGGAAGTATCACAGGAACATTACCATGCCCTTTGATTTGGTACCCTCTTTCGTTGCCAAGGTAGATTTTTACTCCATTGCTAGTTTCTTTGAAGTCTTCAATCCATTGTCTGTTACCTGTCATGTGCGTGCAAGCTCTTGAATCCACATACCACGTATATGCTTCATCATTCTCATCAGAATCAACCATAAACAATCTGAGGTCTTGGTTATGGTCATCATCAACAAAGTGTCATGCACGTCCCTTGTATCTCTGCTTACCTTCATCAGAATTCTTCTTTCAGCAATGTTTAGCCATATGGCCAATTTTACCACAATAGAAACATTTTATTGTTGAATCATTTCTATTTGATGACATACCTTGAGATGGATTCAGCCTTTTTGTGGTGCTCCACCTCTCTGTCCTCCATGGATTCTTCTTCACCATTAAAGCAAGATCTGAATTACGAGTTTTCAGATTCATCTGCCTTTCCTCCTCTTACATCAGGATCCTTGACAATTCTTCAAATTTGTGGGCTTTCTCTCTCACATTCAAGCCTGTGATAAACATCCAATAGTCGTTAGTCATACCATTCATAGTAATTGTTACCACATCAGTATTAATTACTACCTCTCCTATGTCGCCAAGCTTGTCTTTGAGGTCCTTGATGTGAGAGATGAACGCATCTATTGTTTCATTCTCCTCCATTTTAATGGAGAGATTCTTGCCTTTCAGGAACGGTAGGTGATTTTTATTTCTAATTTTGTACATATCCTTGACAGTTGTCCGGATCTCGTTTGCTACTTTGCACTCTCTGATGTGAGGGATAATGCAGTCTTTTGTTGTCATTTTCAACATCGTTTTCACCGTTTTCTGCCTCTTCTCCCAATCCTGCACTGTCGCAGCTAATCCACCTCCTGCAACTGTAGGTTTCAATTCATCACCATTCATTATCCCCCATGCACTCTGCCCTTCCAACATAGTCTGCAACTTGAATTTCCAATTGGAATAATTGGAACCGTCAAGCTTGTTTCTCTCGTTCAAGTATACTTCCATAATTTGATTATTCATCTTGAAACTTAAAAAAAATGACTTCCAACAATTGAAAAAAAGCAGATCTTTAAATGGATCTACCCCAGATCCACAAAAAGAAAATGTCAAGAAACAAATCTACCTGATATTCGACCACTTTAACAGGATGCTTTGCGCATTGCACAATGGTCTCATGGGCTCCTCATCCACAACCTCTTCTGCTACGAGCTCACAGAATCCTCTATCACGGATCATGCTTGCAGTGATCCTTACACAATTTACCAATGATCTGCTACTGCCTCTTCTGCCATGGCTCGCTGGCTCCTCTGGAACGATATACATGGCTCTTCAGGCACGAGCTCTCTGGCTCAACAGGCACAAGCTCTCTATTTTAACAGGCACGAGCTGTCTAGCTCAACGGTGCTCCACAAAATGAGGTCTCTGGCTCCTCCAACACGAGCACACTAGCTCCTCTTTCACCAACACAGCCAATTCAATAACGCTCGAAACCCACTCTGATGTCGTGTTGGTCGTGCTTCGAAAAATCCTCACAAGTGTCTCACTGATCAGCGTGATCCTCTCATGCGATTTCGCGTTGGTTTTGGAGATCAACGCTTTTCTCTCACATGGGTCCGCACTGATCTGCGCTTATGTAACTCAAACGAACACGTTGATCGACGTTTCCTCCAAAAAAAAATAGCCTCACTCAGGCCACCAGGGGCTTCTCTTATGCCACCTAGACACTCACAGGGATCAAAGCACTATGGCTTTGATTCGACACTGGATCTATGATACCATGATAAAAAATGGCAGGTTCAAATTTATTATGCAATATTGGTTAGCTCTACAATGAGAGACTACACTAGGAGGGACTGCGTCCGCAGGTCGCTCTACATTTTCATTAAAACAAAATCAATATATAGCTTACATTCTTATAGGGAAGTTAGAAACAATACCTAAGAAATAGGAACAAACTCCTAATCTAAGGTTCTGGTGAACCAACTCTCTCTAATTAAGTTTCTCCATTATCTTCAATGACAATAACACTTTCACATTTGTAATCATTCGTGTAGTAGTTTAACTACTATGCACTAGGGTGTTCTTCTCATTAAAACACACATATGTATATTTTATGGAAAACAACTTTGAGTGAGTTTAAAATCATACAAAGCACCAATATGCAATATGTAAATATTTTTATTAATTATATTTTTTCTTAAAGAAATTTTCAATTAATGATCCCAAAATCAAATAATTTCTATAATAATACATATGTTTATATATTAACTATTACATTTCAATATAATGATTGCATTCCTATGTAACACTATAAATAATTTATACATTCATTAGTCAACAATGCAACATTTTTTTTCTATAATTGACCTTTATTTTTTAGGTTGTAAGATACACATGTGTGTTATCCAACTCTTGAGCACGTAAATGATGGAATTAATATCTATGAATAGGTACACATGTAGAGAACTAGGACTACTAGTGCATGCCTATTTTAAAAATAAAATAAAAAGGAGGACTATTTTATATATTTTATGAAACAATAAATCTAGTGAACTCCAATCTTAATATGTTAAGAATCTTTGTAGCATTTGACTGTCTTGGCAACATAAAAAAAAAATGAATCTATTTTAGCATGTAGAGGACTATTTCTAGTAGTGAGACAACTTTTTTTCAAATCATTTAGGAATGAAGAAGTAGTTATGGAATATACATCAATAATCTAGGCTTTGCATTGTTGAGCTATGTCCGAAGAAAAATAGAAAAAAGGGAAAAAACACTACAAGAACAACACCCTATAGTTGAGGTTTTCGTAGAGGCTTTTAGTGTTACAAGCTTGGCTAAATTTTTCAAAAAAAAAAACTGCAACAATATCTTTTAGTCGTAGCCAAGGATTTTGTGATGTTTTAAAGGGATGTTGGCTATAAATGGGAATTTTGGGTAGTAATAGGACCTTTTTGGTGCTTTTAGTATAACGAAACATATTGATGAGGAATATACTTGAAGACATCGACAGAGTGAGCGATGTTCCGATGGTTTTAAACTAGGCGACATTGTCACTTATATCCACAATTTTTGCCTTCCCAAATCTGATGGTGTTGTGATCGTCTTAAGAAACATTAGGCCAATATGCACACCTAGAGAAAGTTATAATATTTTAATTAGTGTAATGTGTGTTAGGCCTCCAAAATGACATTATTTTCGCCACCTTTTTACCTTTCACATTCCATCTTTATTACGTCTTTGTACATTCATGTCAACATTTTTTCATATTATTTGGTGTTTAAATTTCATCATAGGGTTAGAAAGTTATATTGTTCATTTAATGCCCAATTACATTGTTTTTGGATGAATAAAGAGGTTAAAAGTTCTTTTATTACTAACAATGGTTTTTTCCAAGTCATTTCCTGCAACCTATATGTAGATCTGGAAACCAACCTTCGAGTTCAACATATCCACCTATGGAAGATTATGGGACATGGGTTTTATTCCTAGCATCTATGACATGGTTCCTTGTTGTTTAGGTCACACCTAGGTCAGTAAGCCTCCACACAAGGATTAGTAGTTCAAATGGCTCATGTTAGGCAGAATGGAGTCATCAATTTTAAGCATGATTTCTAAGAAAAGGAATAATAATTTGAAAAACCTAAAACATGGGTTTTTCTCCACGACATCCCCAATTTGGTTACACATGATCATTTCCTCCAAAACGTTTGTTGATGGGGAGATATATGTGGTTCTTTCCAAGGGTAATTTCTAGTAGCCTCATTTACCAACTATACCCCAGATTGAGTGACCTGTTAGCCAAACACACCAAATCAAGCTATTCTCAAGAGATTCCATGCAAAAAAAATATATGTGATCAGATCCTGAGCTTAAGAATGTAACAAATATAATCCTTTGAAGATTAATTAGAATTTGACAGACCATTTTTGGGGGAAGTAGGTCAATTTTTCCTTGATCTTTCCTTTATGAATTCATGAGTGAAAATTAGCTTGGGGGGATGGAAAAGTTTAGGGACAAGATTTTGTCATTATCATAAGTCTGTGGGAGGATCCCATTAGGTGACCATTGAGGATCAAGCTCTTTTGTGCCATTGTTGATGTAAATTATGGGAATTTTAATATAAGATGCTAATGCTCATGTTTTGTTATTTTTTGTATCAATTCTTATTGTGATTTAACTTTCCCTAGGAGGAAACGCTGCTGGTTAGTTTCGAACCACAAACCTATCACATTTCCCCTTTCATTTTATGTGTGATGTAGTAGACATCTATGGTGTGGTTTGGATTTGTGAGCATGCTTTATTTCAATGATCAAATGAACGGATCATGAGGTGAATAACTACTTTGTGGATTTATTCAGTATAAGAAACATCTGTGTTAATAAATCTTAGTGAACTTATCATTGGATGATGTATATCTAATAATTGTGTTGACAATTTATGCATAAACACATGTCAATCTAATTTGTGGAACATTGATTTTATAAACATAATGTTTGTTGTAAATTTGTAGGGTTTGAGTCAAAATGTTTTGTATTTCTATGTGAATTTATTGTTCGAGAAGTCTAATTAGATGTGGGATATATATCATATACAAATTCATATTATTCCTTGAGCATATTGATTCAGAAGGCTTGTTTTATGACATAACTTAGCTTTTTGGTCAAATCAAGCATCTTGTATACCATATATACATCTGGTTGTGGAAGGATGTATGTTGGTTTATAGGGTATAAGTTAGGTTGCCAATATTTGGATTTTAGGATCTATAACAACAATAATTTTTTTCTTGAATCTCTTAAAAAAATTAATAGCTCTTTCTATTATATTAATACTGACATGGAGATTTGACCTTCATTGTTTACACCTTGAAACAAGGGTTGGTTTTATAATTGTAGACCTTATAAATGATTTGATTTAACTAGCATTTAAATCACATGATGCAAAATTTGTAGTTTTGTATAACTCAAGAAAATGTAGGGTTGATTTCATTATGAAGTTTCTTCAACTATGTGTAATTGTCAGTGGCATAGTTGATAAATGTTGTCTCTTTCAATTCCTTGGTTTTCTTCTATGCATATTGATTTGGAAACCACGGTGATATTTTGAGTCCCTTTGTCCTCTAGACACCTTAATAAGGCATTATGTCTTCCAACCTGGAAGGAGTCTATGACATCCCCTGAGGGTTAACTCTGCCTGTAAACATTTAAAATAATTCTTTATAATTATGTAACTATAAAATTTAAAATGGTTGAGAGAGGGACACTAATTCCATTTCTTGAGGAGGGAGATTTTTTGACGAGTTGGTTGTTTTAAATATCAATCATGAGATGATTGATTGGGTTTAATGGGATGGCTTCTTATTAAATTCAGCTAGAAATGAAGGATGTTCTCATGTTCTCTTTGGGAAACAATTACAAGTAAATAAAGGACATAAATTAAATGTTCATTATGGGTTGCACTGTCAAGGTGGTTGGTCCGTGTAGACCACTCGGTGAATGGGGAGAATCATCGGGGTAGATATGGAAAAATAAGGGGCACACATTATTCTCCATTCACATTCTCAGATGCGTTGAGGATAAGGAGGTGATGCACACAAAGAAATAATGACCACAAGAGGATCGTGTTGAATAGGGAAAGGAGGTTGAGAAGGTATAGAAAATGATATACATTTCATGCACACAGGAAAAAAAGGGAACATGGGAAAGAGGAGGCCGAGAGGATCCTGAGGTCAAGCACATTGTTGAGAGGGAAAGAAAAGATATGAGGACTAATAAAACTCGGGGAGAAGAGAATCTTTGATGATAGCTAGCTAAGAAACCCATGAGGCTTGTTGATTGATAATCATAGATTAGTGGTTGTACCTTATAGGGTTGATAAATCCACTAGAGACTTTGTTGATAACCTTTGAGAGGTGGAGACACCCAGGGCTAGTAAGATGATAACACTTGATGGTAGTTTCATGGGATTGGGTTGAGAACACAGGTGGAGGATTCCACTAAGTTGTTGGAAAGTGAACTCTTATCACTTCAAAGGTAACATAACTGATAAAACCTCCATGTTATTAACTATAACTCTCTCTCCACACCTGCATTAAGATTCTATGTATAAATCCCTAGAGATGTTGGGATGTTATAATACCCTCTGCATAAAATAAAGTGTTCCATGCTTGAAGTGAAGTTGTTTAATAACTGGTGGGTGAAGGCAAGGTAGCCTTGAGACACCATGTTTTAGCTAATGATATTGATTTAATCTCCGAAGTAGAATATGGTTGCATGCCAATGAAATGGTTCATTGTGTTTATTTGAATTTTATATTTGGTGGGTGGAGGTGAGGCAACCTCGAGACACCCTATTTTTGCTGATACTATTGGTTTAAAACTCCTTAGAAAGCACTCTACCTTAAACATTGAAATTTGTCTTGGGGGTGACAACTACAAGAGAGACTTGGTTGCAACTTGTCTACAGTTTGGTGGAGAGTTAGAGTCCCACTCTTAGTTTCCAAATCTCTTATAAGATAAGTATAATCTTATGTTTTGAGTTGGTGATTATTATGTCTCAGTTCATTGTGTTGAAATAATGCTATGTTAATGCTGAGGAGTTTTGTTTTCCTGCATGAGTAAGGAATGTTATTATCACGTGTAAATATTTATGGAATGGTTCATTTCCTGTGGATATTATAAGCTTTATGATAATCCTAAGAATGCATGAGTGTGAAGGCATAACATCCTCTGTTAGTGAATAATTATTTGTACTAATTTTTTGGTATATATGGTCACTATGTTAATAAATTTCTCATGTTAACAATAAGGAATGTGAATGCATGTGTAGAGGTGCTCCTGAATGTTTCCCTTAGGAAATGGTTTATTCTCATATCTACCTTGAGCCTATAGATTGGTATAAATGACTTGTGTATGAAGAGGTAGACAACCTCTATTAATTATTTGAATGACTGCATGAAGATAATGAGGCTAATAGGCCTTATTTTATAATTTGTAAGCTTAGGAGGATTAACAATCATATATATACATAGTTCTATGGACATGGTCGAGCTTTAGCAAAGCTCAAGAAGGATAGCATGAACGACTTGTATACTCATTGTATGAATATAAAGTCACACACTTTGAGTGTGGTAAAGGCCTCTTACTTTCATATTGTGAATTGGTGAAGTACGTAAGAATAGAATCCTTAAATCCAAAGCATGAGACTTCATAGGGAAATTGAAGAAACTCCCTTCGCTTATGTGATTAATTTATGTGATCAAGCGCTTATATTGGAGAAATTTTAGTTGTCTATGGGTGATCCCTCATGGTTGTTGGATGACCCCAAAGGTTTGGTACCCTAGAGGTTTCAATTGGAGCACTAAGGGAAAATCTCGAGATCAAATCCCTAGAATGACTTGGTGTGTGGGGCCTAATCAATGTATTAAACAACGTCTAGTGTGAATGAAGTTGCATATCATGAAGGGGTGTCTAAATTCCATGCGATTTGTGTGCTTCCACGTGTCCCAGAAGACCCTGGAAGTTCAGTGGGGAGCAATGTTGAGACTCATTGAGATATAGCTCTCATGGTGACATGGCCATGGAGGGCCCATGACCACATACATCTATCACACACACGCACACATATAACCATTTTCCCATGATTTGGTGCATAACCAGGATAGCCACATGGAGACCATGAGGGTGCCACATGGTAGATTAAGATGGTGTGGCACCATTTTATTGACAGAACTGCAACTATCCATATATTTTGATCTATATGTTGGATAAAAAATATATATATCATTGGAAAGGTATCGACAAGACAGATACATTGATGCTATCTATTTTACGTTTTAAAGGAGTTCTAGGAGGTCAGATAATTTACACCCCATTTCCACAACTAGAACTTGGGGATTGGGTTAGCATGGTAACGGCCTTCTTCTGACATTAGTTAGGACTGGGGTTAGTAGGGGATATGTTATAGAGTGGTATTAGATATTTTAAGTTCAAGACTTGGACTAGATGGGATCTATCATAGGAGAAATGTGGTCAAGGGTTCAATATAATACCTTTGGAAATTGAGTAAGGCTTTAAAGTCTTGTGATACACATTTGAAACTTGATTCTATAGTGGATTGATTATATGTGTTGCTAATGATTTTATTATGTATATCATGGTACTAATGCTTGGATATGATTTTTATTTTTATGGAAATGCTAGCCTTGGACGTGATGTTCCAGCTAGCCTTACCACAACAAACTCCCAAAAACAAACCAAGGTGATGATTTACATTGTGCACTTATGTATGTATGATCTAACAATTATGTGTGTGTATGACACCACATAATAGGGTACTAAATCCAAAAATGAAATGGGGAAAAAATGGTGCAATAAAACACTGAATGGTCATGACATGGATATGAAGAGGAAATATTATTTAAGAAGAGAAGAGAGACAGGTTCTCTTGAATTAATGGAAATATTGGGGAGTCTAAGGGTTGAAATAAGGAGCTATAAGGTTGACAATGAAAGGCTTGTCAAATCACAAGAGAGGCAAGAAAAAGTGAATGTAATCCTATTGTACAGTCTTCCATACTTACAAAGGCAAAGAAAAAATGAGTTGGGAGCTAGTCGTAGGGACAAGTGGAGTACCTTAGAATAAGAAGAAAGAAGAAATGGAGCAGATGGGCACAGATCCATAAAGAGACAAAGAATTCCAAGTGAAGATACAATTAAAGGAGGTACTTTGCTTGACACTCTAGAGAAGGGGACCAACATCCATGAGCATCAACTTGAATGCACTCACAAAAGGCTTTATCATCATGACCATCATGATAGGAGGGAAGAATAATATGTACTAGAGGAATTTAAGAAAGTTAAGCCTCCTACATTTGATGGTGAGGTAAAAGAAGCAGAAGATGTAAAATCATGGTTGATGGGGATGAAAAAGTTCTTAAAATTCATAACTACTCTAAGAATATGAAAGCAAGGGTGACAAACTTCAACTTGAAAATAAATACCGATATCTGGAGGGAGGATCTAAAGAATGTACACGGTATAAGAGAAGAGGATTTTTCATGGAAACAATTTGAGGAACAATTCAAGGAAAAATACCTATTTGAAATATATTTTGGGAGCAAGACAAAGGAGTTCTATGAGCTTAAAATGGGGAAAATTTCTAATGACAAGTATGTTACTAAATTCTTAGAGCTACTTCGGTATGTGCCCTAACTTAAGGAGGAAAAGGTAAAATCCCAAATATTTATTAATGAGTTGTCGCAGTCCTTAAAATACATGATCAAATTTGATGAGCCACATACCTTGGAGGACATCGTGAGAAAGCTAAAGCATCTCTATGAACAATTTAGGTAAAATCTAAAGCTTAATACCAATCTAAATGAAAAAATAAGTTTTGGAACTGGAGGAAAAATGAAAGGAAATTCGAGACATTAGCCTGGGAAGAAAGTAAGAAGTTTCACCTACAACAAAGGTAAAACACATCAAAAGTTCAACGCAACTTATGAAGGCTTCTTTGCTCAGGCTAATGAAGTGATTGTGTCATGGAAGAAGCCCATAGTATGTTGTAAATGGGAGGAGAAACATTTGCATAGATATTACCCCAAGATACAGATAAATCAATTGAGACTTCATATTGTGCAAGAAGCACAGAAAGTGGAGGACGTAGCTCAAAACATGCTTAGGACCTAGAATCAATGGTTGAGATTATTAATTAAATATGGATTTCATATCCATTTTTTTTGTTTTTGAAATAATGTATTTAATTGAAAATAAAATGTGCAGTGGTTGAGTTTAATTGATGTAGTTGGTTGTAGTAGAAGAGTCTGAATGAAATCATGGAAAGGGCTCAGGTTGAGCCTTACTCATGGAGCGTTGAGAAACACCAAAAATCATGGGAATTGAGTTGTTATGTTGTTGAATATTTTATGTTTTATGTCCCTCAATCGATTTATGTTTGAATTGTCCTTTTTACTATTGGATTGCGCATGGCCATGCTATTTTTTTCCACGATTTTATGATTGTTGTCATGAATTTCTTTATTTTTACAGTTGCCATCTTTTCCTTTGGATATTTCCTTTCATTTTTCATTTTTTGGGAGCATTGAGAGCATCTGTTGGGCATGGCAAGAAACCCATGGGGCTATGGTAAGAGAACCAATGAGGCCCTACGCATAAATGAAGAACATGAACAAGATTAGAAAGGTTGGAAATGGGAAGATGGGCTAGAAAAGGTCATTGTTGGAATACCTTGGAGTGTTTCTCCTAAATATGGCAACATGTGTAAATGAAAAAATGTGAACAAATAAAAATTTATTGTGCAAATGACGTTGATAAAAAACAATAGCCAAAGGTGTTGGAGTAAACAAGAAGGTGCAAGGTAAAGGGAGGAATTTTGGTAAAAGAATTCATGTGACCAATGCATGCTTGCATAAGGCATGTATTTATCTAAAATCTAATTTTAATTGACAAATCCTAATGTATAATATGTCCATGACTAAGTGGAAATTAGTATGAAAATCAAGAAAGTTGGTTGGGTCCATGGGGATAATGGAAAACGAGATGACAAGCATGAATGAAAATGGCTCAAATGAGGTTCTCTTGACCCTAACTTTGATTACATATGAAAATATTCATGATCATGTTGATGTGTATATGTGTGTGTATGTTGGTGTGTGTGTGTGTGTTGTGGAGGAATGATTATATAAAAAATAAAATAATTGATGCAAATGCAAATGGATAGATGGGATGACATAATAAATTGTCCAATGAGATTCTTGGTTGTGTGAGGAATCGATGGGGCAGAGAAATCCATGGATGCTTGTTGATTTTAATGTTGTAAGATTATGATTTTTATATGATCATGTTGTGTCACGCAGATAAAAAGGAAATTCTTATGGTTGTGGTGGCAGGTATATTAAATAATAATAAGAATCCTTGACTATGGGATTGGGTATGCACTTAGCATTGTGTCGATTCCAGGTGAGAATTTGGTGGAATAGACACTTGCTGAAAACATGAAAGAGGCACTTACTGTGGAGAAACGTATCAATGCTCTAGAAAAGAAAGTGGCTCTTGAGGAAAGAAAAACCAAAAAAGTTTCGTTCAAAGATGATTCAAAGAAGAAAACCTCGAAAGATCCATATGACATGGAGGGCCTCCAAAAGGTCCTCAAGACCATGTCAAATGAAATGGTTGAAATAAAGAAACAAGTCACTGAAACTTCAACCAAAAGGCCCTTTAAGAATTACAAGAAAACCGAATCAAAACCACCGAATGTCATATCTAATGCAGATTCAGATCAAGAAGAAGAGGAAGAGGAAACAATCTCACCAACTGATGATGAAGAGGAAGTTGTTGAATGCCATGGCATGTGGGATTTCATACTGCCCAACTCCGATACAGATAATGATGAAGAAGCTTTTCCTGTCTCTACTAGGAGTAAAGGTACTTCCGAACCTGTTCAGACAACTTCAAAGAAACGGAGTGCAGGTGCTGCTACAACAAAGGAAAAAGTACCTACAAAGAAATCACCCGCAGCAGTCCCCCAAAACCCACCTTCAACTTCAAGTACTCCTTCAACATCCAAAAAATTAGTAGTATCCGATTCAATGGATTACAATATTATTGATGATATGAAGAAAACTAAGGCAAACATTACTATGTTTGAACTTAGCAAATTAAAACATCAGCAAAAATTGCTTCTCAAAGAATTGAATGCTGTTCCCTGTTCTCCTCTTCCCAGTGCTAAAGCTGCAAATGATTCTGGTCAACCACCTTCTGGTATGATAGAAGCTACTGATTCAGTCCTGATTGGGGATAGATCAAATTCTCATACTCCACCCTTCCTTTTGACTTTTGAGATCTACAACAGAAACCTACACAATTGTTTGATTGACTCAGCGGCATCATCCAATATAATGCCAGCTTCAGTTTGTTCCAAGCTGAACATAGAACCCCAAAAGTCTTCCATACACATTGTACAGTTAGACAGAACCAAGGTCCAGGTTTTAGGAGAGATTAACTCTGTAACTATCAGGTTATCAGCTGATCCACGGGTAGTTCAACGAATTGATATCCTAATAGCTGATATACCTGAATTTTATGGGTTGATCTTGAGTAGGGATTGGTCTGAAAAGCTCCATGGGTATATTTCTACCTATTGGTCTCACATGTGGTTACCCTATAGGGGAAAGCCAAATCAAATAAAAATCAATCGAGAGAAACACATGACCCACACTGTAACAGATTTTGAACAGGAAAATCAACCAATTGCATTTAATAACAACATCTTGGGAAATTATTCATCAGAGTCATTTTTTGGAAATCTCACTGCCCAACCATCTCTTTTCTCAGTAAACAATTTAACATCACAGATTGAAAACTATTCACAAACAGATAGGTCAAGATGTTTTAATGATACTGGGGAGACTGTAAATAAGATTGTTAATACTTCTTTATTTTGGTCTTTATATTTTGATGGCTCCAAATCTAACGAAGGTTCAGGATCAGGGTGCATCTTGGTTAGCCTGCAAGGAGAAAAAACAATGCTATCCTGTAGGTTAGAATTTGAATGCACAAACAACACAGCCGAGTATGAAGCCTTAGTCCAAGGTCTGTATAAAGCAATTGGCCTTAAAGTGCAATATTTGAAGGTATTCGGCGATTCTGAAATTATTTTCAAACAGGTGAGAAATACAATTCATTGTCTTTCAAATCACCTCAAACATTATCAGTCGCTGGTACAAGAACTCACCACGCACTTTTCTGCATTCAATATTTCTTCTATCCCTAGGTCTCAAAATTCAGCAGCAGACTTGCTAGCCAATGTTGCCTTCAGACTCATACCCTCCGAAGATTATAGCCCAGATAGATTTTCAATAGAATTACTTTTTAGGCCGACAATTCCTGACAATGTCACTAATTGGAGAGTATTTAATCACGATGAAGACATTTTACAATTTTTGACTTCAGAAAAGTCCTATGATGACCAGATCATTGAGGAAAGCAAACATGACCTTCAAATGAGAGGTAAATCCGAGGAAAATTCAATTCCAAAGCTTGTGGTGAAGCTTGAGGATCTTTATGATATTAAAGACAGATTTAAACCTGTGACCAATCCAAAACTCCAAAGCTCTACTTTAAGGTTTGAATTGATAAACCTTGGCACTGAACAAAATCCTCAAAACGTTAATCTAGGATTAGGACTTTCTGTAGAAGAAAAGGAAGCATTCATTAAACTCTTAAAGAAACATAAACATGTTTTTGCTTGGAAATATGACGATTTAAAGACATATGATACAACTATTATCCAGCATACCATTCCAATGCTTCCCGATTAGAAACCAGTTCAGCAGAAATTAAGGAAAATACATCCGAACTTAGAGAGTCAAATAAAATCAGAACTCAATAAACTCTTGAAAGCTAAGATTATTTTTCCCGTTTGGCACTCAAACTGGGTCTCTAATATGGTGCCTGTCAGAAAGAAAAATGGTGACATTAGGATTTGTATAGATTTCAGAAATCTGAATAAAGCAAGCCTCAAAGATAACTTCCCATTACCTACTATGGAGCAGATACTCCAATCAGTAGCAGGCTCTGAATTAATGTCCTTTTTAGACGGTTTTTCAGGATACAACCAAGTTTTGGTTCATCCTGATGACAGACTTAAAACCACATTCAGAACAAAATGGGGAACTTATGCTTATCAGAAAATGCCTTTCGGACTTATTAATGTAGGAGCCACATTCCAAAGAGCGATGGATATCGCTTTCAAAGGATTGATTAATAAAACAGTAGTTGTCTACCTAGACAATATTACTGTATTTTCTAGAAAGAGATCCAATCATTTGTATGACTTAAATCAAATTTTTCAACGCTGCAAAAGGTACGGTATCTCACTCAATCCTAAAAAATCCTTCTTTGCTCTTGATCAAGGAAAGCTCCTGGGTTTTATTGTTTCCAAAAATGGTATTTATATTG
The DNA here is from genome assembly GCA_034641835.2 of Pinus albicaulis. Classification (NCBI taxonomy): domain Eukaryota; kingdom Viridiplantae; phylum Streptophyta; class Pinopsida; order Pinales; family Pinaceae; genus Pinus; species Pinus albicaulis. The sequence continues at coordinate 1,545,626,203 of CM076578.1, read as the reverse complement.
ATCCTGACAGGATTAAAGAAATTTCTGAAATCCCATTTCCTCATAACAAAAAATCCATGCAATCTTTTTTAGGTCAGATCAACTTTGTCAAAAGATTTGTTCCTGATTTTTCTCAGATCATTTTACCATTACAAAGCATGATTAAGAAAAATTCAGTGTTTAAATGGGGATCTGTGGAAAAAGAAGCATTTGATTTAATCAAACAATCAATAATCAATTCCCCCGCTCTAAACACTCCCAATTTTTCTAATCATTTCACATTGTATACTATCGCATCCGATTCATCTTATGCAGCAGTACTCACTGAGATTAATGATCATGACTTGGAAGCACCAATTTCATTTTTCAGTTCAAATTTCCAGGGTGCAGAACTAAATTACTCCGAAGTTGAAAAACAAGCCTTTGCTGTGTATAAAGCCATTAAACACTATAGGCCCTTCCTTTTAAAAGCTCATACAAAGGTTATAGTTCCTTTTTCTGCAGTAAGACAATTACTGATCCAAAGGGAATTAGGTGAGAATAGGGCCAATTGGGTTACAGCACTTCAAGAGTATGACTTGGAAATCAAGCCAGCAAAGATTGTGAGGGGTCAAGGTTTTTGCAGGTTGTTAGCAGGAGCATCCAACATTCCGGAATCAGGTGATACAGAACATATGGAGGAAATCAATCAGATAAGTATTACCAATTCTGAATCTCAATACGCAGATTTAATCTTTTATTTGAAAAATGGATATGCACCTCCTAATCTTTCTTATAAAAACAAACGGGCCATTAGATTAAAAGAAAAAAACTTCATAATCATTGATGATGTACTTTTTAGACAAAACTATGATTCAGTTTTATTAAGATGCCTAGAAAAACCTGAAGCACAAAAGGTTTTGCAGGAGATACATGATGGACCAGCCGGAGGACATTTTGGAGCTGACACAACAGCTCACAAAATCATTCATGCTGGGTATTATTGGCCCACTTTATTCAGAGATACTCACGAATATGTAAGGAAATGCCAAAGTTGTCAAACCTCCAGTGGAAGACAAAGAAAATCAGCTTTCCCTTTGCAGCCAGTCAACATTGAGCAACCTTTTGAACAATGGGGATTGGATATCGTTGGAGAAATTTCTCCACAGTCTTCCAAACAACATAAGTATATCCTTACTGCTACTGATTACTTTACCAAGTGGGTTGAAGCAATTCCGTTAAAAACAACAAACTCTAAAGGGATTATAGAATTTATAGATCAATTCATCATTACTAGGTTTGGTGTCCCAAATGCTCTTGTTTTTTATAATGCATCTTATTTCTCTGGTAATGCCATTTTTGAGTTCGCTATTAAAAGAGGTTTTAAACTAAAATATTCTGCAAATTATTATCCCCAGGGTAATGGTCTAGCAGAATCTACCAATAAAAATCTCCTTAAAATCATTAAGCGAACTATTGAACAGAATCATAAAAATTGGCATAAATCTTTAATATTCGCACTATGGGAAGATAGAATAACACAGAAGGCCTCCATAGGTACTTCTCCATTCAATCTTGTATATGGAAAAGAAGCAATACTACCAACCAATCTAGCACTTCCTTCCCTAGCCCTAGTGCAGTTTATTGAAGAAAGCCCCTCTTCTTCTATCCAACTTAGACATGATCAAATTTTAAAATTAGAAGAAGAAAGAGAAAAGGCCAAAATTACTCATGCAAAACATCAGCAAATAATCAAAAAATCATTTGATTCAGCTTCATCTAGTTCTAAACAGTTGCAGGTTGGTGATCTAGTTTTGAAATGGGATAAAGCCCATGAGGATAAAGGTAAACACACCAAGTTCCAAAAGATGTGGCTTGGACCATTTCAGATCAGTGAGAAGATAGGCCATTCGACATTCATGTTACAAGATCTATCAGGAAAGAGGGACTCTCTTCCTGTTAATGGCCTCATCTTAAAGAAATTCTTCAATTGAGAAGGTAACCCCTTCTCCTTTAGTTCTAAGTAGGATTTATGTTTTTTAGTATCATTAGGAAATAAAGTTGTAAGGTATCTTCCATTGACCTTTGTTGTATTTAAAAGTTGCTCAAAAGAAAGGATTGTTGATATTTACTTTTAAATAAATAGAAGTCTTAAACAAGAGGAACAATTTCTAGGAAACTAGGTATAATTGCATTCTGAAGCCACCCTTCAATTTTTGCGAACTCTTCTCAAAGTTTAGAAGTATTGAAAAATCATTTTATGTTTTTAAATTGGTCAACAAAAAGGTTATCAATATCAACTTGAGAAACTAATCAATGACATCTTCAACTCTTACATTGTCATCCATTTACTCTTAAGGAAAATTGTCCATCCCATTCATAAAAGTTTATGATTATTGAGTGTAATTCTAAAATTTTGATAAAAAAGATAAAAGTCTTATTACAAACACAACTTACCATGATCATAGGAAATAATTTAATGACATTACCAATCATACAAAAGCAATTTAATGGCAGAATTATAAGACAAGGGATACTCATCACGAACGGCTTATTGATTGGAGTACTACTAGTTAATGGCATTGTCAAAGCAGTAGCCACCAATCCTTGGAGACAATAGCTTTTTATCTTAGAAATAACAGAAAAAGTAAAAGGAAATACAAAATATGAAAGCATATTTTGAATTCATTCTGTTAATCATACTCTCAAATGGATGGGATAATGGACAATAATATGGTTAAAAGGTATCCCTGTCGGAACTATGAATGTTTGCTGGCAGCAGAGGCTCTACCTATGACAGACGAGTTAACTATAAAAGCTGCTTTGGAAAGGTTTTCTGTTTTATCATTATAAACCAATAGAGGCCTATTTAAAACTTAGAATGTATATAATTTTAAACAAAGAGAGGAAATTAGCAAGAAATAGTTTCATTTTATTTGGAATGCATATATACTTAGTTATATTAGAAATTTCCCTTTTGATTGAAACTCTATTTTGAAAAAGTTTAAGTATTTCCATACTTTTCAGAGATAACTGTTTCTTCCAGCGAATCGCCAATTGTTGTCCTCTACAACAACCCCCCCCCCCCCATTTCATATAATTTTTACTCACAACACTATAATATGAAATGGGTCCCTTTTAGTTTTAATTGGTATCAATTTTGTATTATTCAAAAAGGTCCGAAAATGAAATAAAAAACATTACAAAGTTACCTTTTTGACAAACCAATAATGGCTTTATGATATAAATAATTAAATCTTTTATCATTGCGATAAAGCGATCGCAAGATCGCATATCGCAATGACAAAGGAGGCATAACTTAAAAACCATTGGTTTGCTCCGACGCGATAACACGCAATAGGCGATCGGCGATATACCATGCATGCTTTTAAAAGAGCCCCAATTAATGCTCCCGATGCGATACGATATCGCTATCGGCGATCGAGGATTCCAAGAGATGCCAATATAAAAAAAGCGCCTTTTGCCCTGATGCGATGCGATAAAGCCAAAAACACGAACTTCAAAAAGTTGTTAAAACGGGGATATTACGATTAATTCGTATTAAAGGCCTTATCTTTCTAATAGAGATTCACCTGCGCTCAACCGCCAAAACGGCCAAGGCACGCTTAAACAAATCATTCCACCAATAAACGACGTGATGGACATTTAAATGATTGACAGGTTTTTACGGCCATTTAATGAAATAGTAAATCTAAAATCTTTTCACGAATTGGATCCACGGCCACCTTAAGTTAATTCTTCATCATGCATTAATCAATATATTTCGCTCGTATTTGGTTTTCATTGCCAATTCTCTGTGTTACGCTTATTTTCACTCCTGTGCAGAATTCTTCCAAGCTAATAGATGCGAGCAAAATGGGGAAGAAGTCCAAGAAAAATGCAAACGCTTCCGCTTCGCCAGCCATAAAACAATCCATCACTGATCCAGGAAATAAAAAGAAAGGATTGATATCTGATACTACATGTTCAGGTCTCGGCAAAACTTCTTGGCAAAGTACCTATAATTTGATAGAAGCTGAAGAACCTGAAGTGACAACAGTAGAAGCCACAGTAGATACGACTCAAAAATATGAAGGTACTTTAAAGGACTTAGCCGACTCTTTCCTTCATCGGATAGCAGCTCGGGAACAAATTCTCCCATATACGGATGTAGTAAGGTGGGCAATTGAGGAACTCCCAATCACAGACAGAACCTTCTACACCAGAGATGGGAGAATCTTTGGTTCATTTCAAGCTAATGATTTGAGGCAAATGTATCATTTGCCTGAGCCAGAGAAGAAGTACAACAAGGCATTTCTGGAGAAATTCCGAAATGAGAACGAAACTGAATCCGAACCCATTCGGAATTGGAGGCAGAATCCGGCAAAACACAAGCATAACTCTTCCGGTATGTATTCTGTTGATTCTCTATGTTCTCCTTATTGTTATGCTGGGATCATGATGTGTAGATTATGGGGTTTGCACGACTCCTCTAATTTCACTATAGAAATGGTTCCTTTGATAGAGGCAGCGTGTAATGGTGAAATTATGGATTGGGGAACTATACTGTCCGATAAGTTAGCCACCGCAGTTATTGATTTCAGAGGCCAGACCCGCATTACTGAAAGGCTTATTCCCCCATTCTACTACAGCGCTTATATCCTGGACACCCTGTGTTTTAATTCTGAATTTCCCGTGCTTGGCTGGAGGTGGACTCCACAAGACCCCATGCCCATTCACATATACCATCAGAAATTGTGGAAATCCTCCCATAAGCACCATTTATACCAAATATGCAATGGCTTCATGTTACCCATTCATTACTCTATTTTTGATAAACCTGCTCCCAAGATTTCCTACCAAGCAGGGATTGATTTAACTGGCTTAGGGAGATGGTTTGCAGAGGAAAAATTTACTTACATAAGAATTTTCGGCAGTCAAGCCAAACCTCATGTTATTCCTTTGTACATACCTGATAAACTGCTGGCAAGGGAGATAGCCTATCAGATTATTTCCGAGGGCGTTACACAAACTCTAAAGAAAAATAAGAAGCAGGTCTGGCCCTCTTTTCCTCTTAGATGTGGTGTTTACACCTTGAATGATCTCAAACATGCAGAGAAAGAAGCTACAAAGATGAAATCATTAACTCTAGCAACTCTCCCTAATAGGCAATTTGATCCCGACAAATTTGCCTATAATGCCCTTGAACAGGCCAAATTGGCAAAGTTTGATCATAAAGAAGATATGTTTGATGATCTGTTCTCCACAGCCGAGTCAATGTCCCAAGTTATATCGTTGTCCAGAATGAAATATCAATATGAAGGGTTAGTTGAATTCAACAGACTTAGAGAACAGAGGTTGCAAACTCTGCCCCTAGATCTGTTAGCAACAAGCCCAGCAGCAGGATCAAGCGAGCCTGAACAGCGACATACTAAGGAACCTTCGGTTATAACAAAAGAACAGGAGAAAGTGCAAGAGGAAACCCAGACGAAAGAGCAGGAACAGAGCACCATAAAGGTAAATCAAGATACTCAAATTGATCCCAAATTTCTCCAGGAATGGCAGCAATTCGATTCAATTATCAACAATCCTGAGGGTTCAAAGGAAGCCCAAACATCAAGAGTAGCAGACACACAGGAGACCATTTCAAAACAAGTTCCTCGTGAAACTAGCGGCCTACCCAGTTCTAAAGGAGTAGAGATAATCCCAAAGTATCCCTCCGATAAAATTATTTTGCAGATAGAAGAAATTCCTCCCTTGGATGTCTTCTATAGCCCGAAACACAAAGCTGTGGTAAAACGACAAAGGAAGAGGAGAAGAACTGATCAGCCTTCCCTATTTTGAGAACAAACAGTGACGGGCAATATAGTTTGGAAGGAGGAATTTGACCCCTCTGAAGACCTAACAAAACTATCAGAATTTGCTGGAGCCTATTCGGCAGCAACAATAAATAAGGCATCAGAGGTGAGTCTTTTATTAAAAACAAAAGACCAGGATATTTTCTCATTACAAGCGCAACTATCAGAAGCACGGCAGAAGGCAGAGCAGGCAGAACTGCAATTGATAACACAACAGCAAACCAATAATCAATTAACTCAACAATTGCAGGAATAGAAGCAGAGGATTGATCAGAGTGCAGCCCAGAAGCAGAAAGAGTTGTCAGAGGCATTGGCACAACTCAAGGTGGCCAATGAACAAATGCTAAAGATAAAAGATGAGCAGATTGCTCAACTATCAGCCCAGCTTGAGAAAACAAAGAATCTTCCACAGGTAGTTGAATTTAGAGCAGAGGCAGTACAAATAAACAAAGCATTATTAACACAGATAAAGCTGTTATGTCAACAAATCGCCCAGGGAGAACCTTTATGTGACTCAACAACATCTCTAAGTGATAAATCGGCTGATGCTAGAACAGACTTCGAGCAGGCCGATGAGACATTGACCAATTATCTTGAGTGGCAAGGTACTGAGGAAGGACAGTCAGCTAAATTGCCAAAGATCCTAGAATCGCATAAAGAAATTTTATTTATGGAATGGCAATCCCAGTTAATGAAAGCAGAGAGGGCAGTTTCCAGATGCAAATTAACCACAAGTAATTTGGTTGAATTGATTAATGACACTCTCTACTTATCTAACATGATTTCTCAATGTACCCCAGGTAAATTGACATCGGCTAAAACATTGGAACAGTCATGTTACCCAGAGCTGGAGAAAACTGGCAGATTAATCGCAGGAATTAACAGTTTGACATGGGACACCTATTGGATGTTCTTAGTCAAACCTTACAGCCAGAGAGCCGCCCTCAAATGCCTCTCAGATGCAATCGGGTGCATCATTCCCGAAATACAGGATGCCACCTATGATGCCCAACTCAATTCTCGCTTTAACCGACCACCAGAAGTGGAGCCAATGCTTGCAATATGCCAGCTCAGGACTAAAGACGAACAACCTAAGTGATGAATCATGCTGCCGGTTACCAGATTGCCATAGAAGGAGATATTCCAGATCAAGTTACACCAACTTAGTAGCATTTTAATTTTGTAGTTTGTTAGTTTAATTTAGTATTTATAGACCCTTTCATGTATTTAGAATTGGTCGTAAGTTTTTGTATATGACTGAAACCTGAAGTTGCACTACTGTACTTCAGGCATATTCTTTTATGAAACTAGACCAATTATTCTAATTTTGACAAGGAGACTTTTATGCAAATGTGCACTATTGTCTTTGTGTGAAAGTATTTTTGCGTTGAAAGAAGAATTTCAAATAGCGATTGATATTGGGGAGTGACTCGCAGCTCATATGGTACTATTATCTATGTCTGAATCCATTCTTTTTATATAAATTGTTGTTTGATTACTTTTGCTATTATTGAATATTTAAATGTGTTTTAACAGCAATCTTTATACTTTCCACTACTGGATGTTTACAGTTTGCTATTCTTTCAATCATTTATGTATCAGTAATATAAATTAAGATAAGTGTAACAATGTTTTATCAATTACTTCATTCAACTAATTGAATGAAGTAATTATTATTTAAATGAATATCTTTGTTTATTGAATAGTGTCATCTATATGCCTATTAAGAAACATAGATCATCAAACGTTGCACTTAAGAATAGAAGCTTCCCGGGATATAATAGTCATTTACGTTTTCGCTTATAGATTAAATACTCCACCCATTATCACTTATTATTAAACCAATCACTCATTCACCCCTTTCTATTCTTTATCGGGAAACTGGTCCCATTATATCCAGTCGGAGCCACCATCCCAAACGGAAAAGGAGCTGTTTAAGGTCCGGACCGGGTGGTTATCCCCCAATGTTGTTGCAGCGATTTTCGAGGCATCAACATTTTTGGCGCTAGAAGGAGGGCCATCAACTGTGAATGGCAAGCAAACCCAAATCTGCAAACCATTCTAAGAGTAATTCCCCCTCCACATCACCTCCTACTTCCCAATTACATGTTGGTTCTCCAGCATCTAAGAAAGAAGAAGAGGTATCCACTATCACTGCTCAAACCCACCATACTCCAGAACAATTAAGTCTTGAATCTCCTGAAGTTCAGTCTCTCATCCAAAAACTTCAGAGTTTCTCGATTTCACCACAGAAATCTGAGCTATCTCAAAGCAGTGAGACTTCGCAATTTAATCTACCTCACCCTCTCACTAGACTTCAGAGTGGGAAGCTCGGTATTGAACCTACTGAGTTCCCTTTACCTAAAAGGAAAAAGGCAAAGAAAAACACTGAAGATTCTGACAGTGAAGCACTTTCATCCACATCCTCCATCTCATCCTCCCCGGTGCGAAGTCAACCATCCACTCCCTCATTACATATTGTTGTTCACCAGGAATTTGGAACTTCAACATCTCAACCTGCTCACTCCTCAACATCAATTCCTTCCCAGACATCTGGAATCTCAACAGTAGTATCATCCACCACTGGTATTACAATGGTAGATCCATGGACCAGACCTAGTGCAGTCAACATGCCCGCACCATTACATGCATTAGCAGATGCTCCTGAAAAATGGCTACCCAAGTTTAATCCAGATGATGGAACCCAAGCTGAGGAACATATCAATAACTTCATGTTAGCAGTTAATTTGAAGGGAGTAACAGAGCAAGATGTCGTTGTTAGGCTTTTCCCTTATACGTTGCAAGGATCAGCAGGATCCTGGTATTTTTCCCTGCCTTCTGGTTCTATTACTAGTTGGAACATTTGCCAAGAACAATTTCTCACTAAGTATGGAGATGACAGATCTTTAGCTACACTAATAAATGATCTCTCCAATCTTAGGATAGAGCATAAGGAACCAATTAAAGAATTTAATGCTCGTTTCAATAAACTTTTGAATAAAATCCCAACGACCTCCAAACCAAGTGAACAAATCAGAAGTGAGTGGTATATTACTGCCCTACCTGCCAATATAGCTATTTTTGTAGACAGGGCCGGAAAACCAACACTCGCTGAAAACATGAAAGAGGCACTTGCTGTGGAGAAACGTATCAATGCTCTAGAAAAGAAAGCGGCTCTTGAGGAAAGAAAAACCAAAAAAGTTTCGTTTAAAGATGACTCAAAGAAGAAAACCTCGAAAGATCCATATGACATGGAGGGCCTCCAAAAGGTCCTCAAGACCATGTCAAATGAAATGGTTGAAATAAAGAAACAAGTCACTGAAACTTCAACCAAAAGGCCCTTTAAGAATTAGAAGAAAACCGAATCAAAACCACCGAATGTCATATCTAATGCAGATTCAGATCAAGAAGAAGAAGAAGAGGAAACAATCTCACCAACTGATGATGAAGAGGAAGTTGTTGAATGCCATGGCATGTGGGATTTCATACTGCCTAACTCCGATACAGATAATGATGAAGAAGCTTTTCCTGTCACTACTAGGAGTAAAAGTATCTCCGAACCTGTTCAGGCAACTTCAAAGAAACGGAGTGCAGGTGCTGCTACAATAAAGGAAAAAGTACCTACAAAGAAGTCACCTGCAGCAGTTCCCCAAAACCAACCTACAACTTCAAGTACTCCTTCAACATCTAAAACATTAGTAGTATCTGATTCAATGGATTACAATATTGTTGATGATATGAAGAAAACTAAGGCAAACATTACTATGTTTGAACTTAGCAAATTAAAACATCAGCAGAAATTGCTTCTCAAAGAATTGAATGTTGTTTCCTCTTCACCTCTTCCCAGTGCTAAAGCTGCAAATGATTCGGGTCAACCACCTTCTGGTATGATAGAAGCTACTGATTCAGTCCTGATTGGAGATAGATCGAATTCTCATACTCCACCCTTCCTTTTGACCTTTGAGATCTACAACAGAAACCTACACAACTGTTTGATTGACTCAGGGGCATCATCCAATATAATGCCAGCTTCAGTTTGGAACAAACTGAACATAGAACCCCAAAAGTCTTCCATACACATTTTACAGTTAGACAGAACCAAGGTCCAGGTTTTAGGAGAGATTAACTCTGTAACTATCAGGTTATCAGCTGATCCACGGGTAGTTCAACGAATTGATATCCTAATAGCTGATATACATGAATTTTATGGGTTGATCTTGAGTAGGGATTGGTCTGAAAAGCTCCATGGGTATATTTCTACCGATTGGTCTCACATGTGGTTACCCTATAAGGGAAAGCCAAATCAAATAAAAATCAATCGGGAGAAACACATGACCCACACTGTAACAGATTTTGAACAGGAAAATCAACCAATTGCATTTAATAACAACATCTTGAGAAATTATTCATCTGAGTCATTTTTTGGAAATCTCGTTGCCCAACCATCTCCTTTCTCAGTAAACAATTTAACATCACAGATCGAAAACTATTCACAAACAAATAGGTCAAGATGTTTTAATGATACTGGGGAAACTGTAAATAAGATTGTTAATACTTCTTTATTTTGGTCTTTATATTTTGATGGCTCCAAATCTAACGAAGGTTCGGGAGCAGGGTGTATCTTGGTTAGCCCGCAAGGAGAAAAAACAATGCTGTCTTGTAGGTTAGAATTTGAATGCACAAACAACATAGCCGAGTATGAAGCCTTAGTCCAAGATCTGTATAAAGCAATTGGCCTTAAAGTGCAATATTTGAAAGTATTCGGCGATTCTGAAATTATTGTCAAACAGGTGAGAAATACAATTCATTATCTTTCAAGTCACCTTAAACATTATCAGTCGCTAGTACAAGAACTCACCACGCACTTTTCTGCATTCAATATTTCTTCTATCCCTAGGTCTCAAAATTCGGCAGCAGACTTGCTAGCCAATGTTGCTTCCAAACTCATACCCTCTGAAGATTATAGCCCAGATAGATTTTCAATAGAATTACTTTTTAGGCCGACAATTCCTGACAATGTCACTAATTGGAGATTATTTAATCACGATGAAGACATTTTACAATTTTTGACTTCAGAAAAGTCCTATGATGACCAGATCATTGAGGAAAGCAAACATGACCTTCAAATGAGAGGTAAATCCGAGGAAAATTCAATTCCAAAGCCTGTGGTGAAGCTTGAGGATCTTTATGATATTAAAGACAGATTTAAACCTGTGACCAATCCAAAGCTCCAAAGCTCTACTTTTAAGGTTTGAATTGATAAACCTTGGCACTGAACAAAATCCTCAAAACGTTAATCTAGGATTAGGACTTTCTGTAGAAGAAAAGGAAGCATTCATTAAACTCTTAAAGAAACATAAACATGTTTTTGCTTGGAAATATGACGATTTAAAGACATATGATACAACTATTATCAATTCACTTGCCCAATGCTTCGATCAAACAGTATTCAATAATTAAGGAAAATACATCTAAGAACTAGAAGTCAAATAAATCGAGATAACAATCAACTCTTGAAAACTAGTGCAATTTTTCCGTTGACACCAATGGGTCTTAATATGGTGCTGTCGAGAAAAGAAAAATGGCGACATTAGAATTTGTATAGATTTCAGAAATCTGAATAAAGCAAGCCTCAAAGATAACTTTCCATTACCTACTATGGAGCAGATACTCCAATCAGTAGCAGGCTCTGAATTAATGTCCTTTTTAGACGGTTTTTCAGGATATAACCAAGTTTTGGTTCATCCTGATGACAGACTTAAAACTACATTCAGAACAAAATGGGGAACTTATGCTTATCAGAAAATGCCTTTCGGACTTATTAATGCAGGGGCCACATTCCAAAGAGCGATGGATATCGCTTTCAAAGGATTGATTAATAAAACAGTAGTTGTCTACCTAGATGATATTACTGTATTTTCTAGAAAGAGATCCAATCATTTGAATGACTTAAATCAAATTTTTCAACGCTGCAAAAGGTATGGTATCTCACTCAATCCTAAAAAATCCTTTTTCGCTCTTGATCAAGGAAAGCTCCTGGGTTTTATTGTTTCCAAAGATGGTATTTATATTGATCCTGACAGGATTAAAGAAATTTCTAAAATCCCATTTCCTCATAAAAAAAAATCCATGCAGTCTTTTTTAGGTCATATCAACTTTGTAAAAAGATTTGTTCCTGATTTTTCTCAGATCATTTTACCATTACAAAATATGATTAAGAAAAATTCAGTGTTTAAATGGGGATCTGTTGAAAAGGAAGCATTTGATTTAATCAAACAATCAATAATCAATGCCCCCACTTTAAACACTCCCAATTTTTCTAATCATTTCACATTGTATACTATCGCATCCGATTCATCTTATGCAGCAGTACTCACTCAGATTAATGATCATGACCTGGAAGCACCAATTTCATTTTTCAGTTCAAATTTCCAGGGTGCAGAACTAAATTACTCCGAAGTTGAAAAACAAGCCTTTGCTGTGTATAAAGCCATTAAACACTATAGGCCCTTCCTTTCAAAAGCTCATACAAAGGTTATAGTTCCTTTTTCTGCAGTAAGACAATTACTGATCCAAAGGGAATTAGGTGAGAAAAGGGCCAATTGGGTTACAGCACTTCAAGAGTATGACTTGGAAATCAAACCAGCAAAGATTGTGAGGGGTCAAGGTTTTTGCAGGTTGTTAGCAGGAGCATCCAACATTCCAGAATCAGGTGATACAGAACATATGGAAGAAATCAATCAGATAAGTATTACCAATTCTGAATCTCAATACGCAGATTTAATCTTTTATTTGAAAAATGGATATGCACCTCCTAATCTTTCTTATAAAAACAAATGGGCCATTAGATTAAAAGCAAAAAACTTCATAATCATTGATGATGTACTTTTTAGACAAAATTATGATTCAGTTTTATTAAGATGCCTAGAAAAACCTGAAGCACAAAAGGTTTTGCAGGAGCTACATGATGGACCAGCCGGAGGACATTTTGGAGCTGACACAACAGCTCACAAAATCATTCATGGTGGGTATTATTGGCCCACTTTGTTCAGATATACTCACGAATATGTAAGGAAATGCCAAAGTTGTCAAACCTCCAGTGGAAGACAAAGAAAATCAGCTTTCCCTTTGCAACCAGTCAACATTGAGCAACCTTTTGAACAATGGGGATTGGATATCGTTGGAGAAATTTCTCCACAGTCTTCCAAACAACATAATTATATCCTTACTGCTACTGATTACTTTACCAAGTGGGTTGAAGCAATTCCGTTAAAAACAACAAACTCTGAAGGAATTATAGAATTTATAGATCAATTCATTATTACCAGGTTTGGTGTCCCAAATGCTCTTGTTTTTTATAATGCATCTTATTTCTCTGGTAATGCCATGTTTGAGTTCACTATTAAAAGAGGTTTTAAACTAAAATATTCTGCAAATTATTATCCCCAGGGTAATGGTCTAGTAGAATCTACCAATAAAAATCTCCTTAAAATCATTAAGCGAACTATTGAACAGAATCATAAAAATTGGCATAAATCTTTAATATTCGCACTATGGGTAGATAGAATAACACAGAAGGCCTCCATAGATACTTCTCCATTCAATATTGTATATGGGAAAGAAGCAATACTACCAACCAATCTAGCACTTCCTTCTCTAGCCCTAGTGCAGTTTATTGAAGAAAGCCCCTCTTCTTCTATCCAACTTAGACATGATCAAATTTTAAAATTAGAAGAAGAAAGAGAAAAGGCCAAAATTACTCATGCAAAACATCAGCAGATAATCAAAAAATCATTTCATTCAGCTTCATCTAGTTCTAAACAGTTGCAGGATGGTGATCTAGTTCTGAAATGGGATAAAGCCCATGAAGATAAAGGTAAACACACCAAGTTCCAAAAGATGTGGCTTTGACCATTTCAGATCAGCGAGAAGATAGGCCATTCGACATTCATGTTACAAGATCTATCAGGAAAGAGGGACTCTCTTCCTGTTAATGGCCTCATCTTAAAGAAATTCTTCAATTGAGAAGGTAACCCCTTCTCCTTTAGTTCTAAGTAGGATTTATGTTTTTTAGGATCATTAGGAAATAAAGTTGTAAGGTATCTTCCATTGACCTTTGCTGTATTTAAACGTTGCTCAAAAGAAAGGATTGTTGATATTTACTTTTAAATAAATAGAAGTCTTAAACAAGAGGAACAATTTCTAGGAAACTAGGTATAATTGCATTATGAAGCCACCTTTCAATTTTTGCGAACTCTTCTCAAAGTTTAGAAATATTGAAAAATCATTTTATGTTTTTAAATTGGTCAACAAAAAGGTTATCAATATCAAAACAGAAACTAATCCAATTTCAGCATCTTCAACTCTTACCCTGTCATCCATTTACTCTTAAGGAGAAAATTGTCCATCCCATTCACCAAAAGTTTATGATTATTCAGAGTGTAATTCTAAAATTTTTGATATAAAAGATAAGAGGTCTTATTACAAGCCTGCTTACCATGATCATAGGGAAATAATTTAACCGACATTACCAATACTGCATACCAAAACAGGGTAATGGCTTAGAATTATAAGACAAGGGGTCTCATCACGAGCCAGCTTGTTCGGTTAGATTACTACTAGTGAATGGCATTGTCAAACAGCTGGCCACCAAACCAGGACAATGGCTTTTTATCTTAGAAATAACAGAAAAAGTAAAAGGAAATACAAAATATGAAAACATATTTTGAATTCATTCTGTTAATCATACTCTCAAATGGATGGGATAATGGACAATAACATGGTTAAAAGGTATCCCTGTCGGAACTATGAACGTTTGCTGGCAGCAGAGGCTCTACCTATGACAGACGAGTTAACTATAAAAGCTGCTTTGGAAAGGTTTGCTGTTTTATCATTATAAACCAATAGAGACCTATTTAAAACTTAGAATGCATCTAATTTTAAACAAAGAGAGGAAATTAGCAAGAAATAGTTTCATTTTATTTGGAATGCATATATACTTAGCTATATTAGAATTTTCCCTTTTGATTGAAACTCTATTTTGAAAAAGTTTAAGTATTTCCATACTTTTCAGAGATAACTGTTTCTTCCAGCGAATTGCCAATTGTTGTCCTCTACAACAACCCCCCCATTTCATATAATTTTTACTCACAACACTATAATATGAAATGGGTCCCTTTTAGTTTTAATTGGTATCAATTTTGTATTATTCAAAAAGGTCCGAAAATGAAATAAAAAACATTACAAAAAACCTTTTTGACAAACCAATAATGGCTTTTTGATATAAATAATTAAATCTTTTATCATTGCGATAAAGCGATCGCAAGATCGCATATCGCAATGACAAAGGAGGCATAACTTAAAAACCATTGGTTTGCTCCGACGCGATAACACGCAATAGGCGATCGGCGATATACCATGCATGCTTTAAAAAGAGCCCCAGTTAATGCTCCCGATGCGATGCGATATCGCTATCGGCGAACGAGGATTCCAAGAGATGCCAATATAACAAAAACACCTTTTCGCCCTGATGCGATGCGATAAAGCCAAAAGCACGAACTTCAAAAAAGTTGTTAAAACGGGGATATTACGATTAATTCATATTAAAAGCCTTATCTTTCTAATAGAGATTCACCTGCGCTCAACCGCCAAAACGGCCAAGGCACGCTTAAACAAATCATTCCACCAATAAACGACGTGATGGACATTTAAAAGATTGACAGGTTTTTACAGCCATTTAATGAAATAGTAAGTCTAAAATCTTTTCACGGATTGGATCCACGGCCACCTTAAGTTAATTCTTCATCATGCATTATTCAATATATTTCGCTCATATTTGGTTTTCTCTGCCAATTCTCTGTGTTACGCTTATTTTTACTCCTGTGCAGAATTCTTCCAAGCTAATAGATGCAAGCAAAATGGGGAAGAAGTCCAAGAAAACTACAAACGCTTCCGCTTCGCCAGCCATAAAACAAGCCATCACTGATCCAGGAAATAAAAAGAAAGGATTGATATCTGATACTACATGTTCAGGTCTCGGCAAAACTTCTTGGCAAAGTACCTATAATTTGTTAGAAGCTGAAGAACCTGAAGTGACTACAGTAGAAGCCACAGTAGATACGACTTGAAAATCTGAAGGTACTTTAAAGGACTTAGCCGACTCTTTCCTTCAGCGAATAGAAGCTCGGGAACAAATTCTCCCATATACGGATGTAGTAAGGTGGGCAATTGAGGAACTCCCAATCACAGACAGAACCTTCTGCACCAGAGATGGGAGAATCTTCGGTTCATTTCAAGCTAATGATTTGAGGCAAATGTATCATTTGCCTGAGCCAAAGAAGAAGTACAACAAGGCATTTCTGGAGAAATTCCGAAATGAGAACGAAAATGAATCCGAACCCATTCGGAATTGGAGGCAGAATCCGGCAAAACACAAGCATAAATCTTCCGGTATGTATTCTGTTGATTCTCTATGTTCTCCTTATTGTTATGCTGGGATCATGATGTGTAGATTATGGGGTTTGCACGACTCCTCTAATTTCACTATAGAAATGGTTCCTTTGATAGAGGCAGCGTGTAATAGTGAAATTATGGATTGGGGAACTATATTGTCCGATAAGTTAGTCACCGCAGTTATTGATTTCAGAAACAAGACCCGCATTACTGAAAGGCTTATTCCCCCATTCTACTACAGCGCTTATATCCTGGACACCCTGTGTTTTAATTCTGAATTTCCCGTGCTCGGCTGGAGGTGGACTCCACAAGACCCCATGCCTATTCACATATACCATCAGAAAGTGTGGAAAACCTCCCATAGGCACCATTTATACCAAATCTGCAATGGCTTCATGTTACCCATTCATTACTCTGTTTTTGATAAACCTGCTCCCAAGATTTCCTACCAAGCAGGGATTGATTTAACTGGCTTAGGGAGATGGTTTGCAGAGGAAAAATTTACTTATATAAGAATTTTCGGCAGCCAAGCCAAACCTCATGTTCTTCCTTTGTACATACTTGATAAACTGGTGGCAAGGGAGATAGCCTATCAGATTATTTCCGAGGGCGTTACACAAACTCTAAAGAAAAATAAGAAGCAGGTCTGGCCCTCTTTTCCTCTTAGATGTGGTGTTTACACCTTGAATGATCTCAAACATGCAGAGAAAGAAGCTATAAAGATGAAATCATTAACTCTAGCAACTCTCCCTAATAGGCAATTTGATCCCGACAAAGTTGCCTATAATGCCCTTGAACAAGCCAAATTGGCAAAGTTTGATCATAAAGAAGATATGTTTGATGACTTGTTCTCCACAGCCGAGTCAATGTCCCAAGTTAGATCGTTGGCCAGAATGAAATATCAAGATGAAGGGTTAGTTGAATTCAACAGACTTAGAGAACAGAGGTTGCAAACTCTGCCCCTAGATCTGTTAGCAACAAGCCCAGCAGCAGGATCAAGTGAGCCTGAACAGCAACATACTAAGGAACCTTCGGTTATAACAAAAGAACAGGAGAAAGTGCAAGAGGAAACCCAGACGGAAAAGCAGGAACATAGCTCCATAAAGGTAACTCAAGATACTCAAATTGATCCCAAATTGCTCCAGGAATGGCAGCAATTCGATTCAATTATCAACAATCCTGAGGGTTCAAAGGAAGCCCAAACATCAAGAGTAGCAGACACACAGGAGACCATTTCAAAACAAGTTCCAGGTGAAACCAGCGGCTTACCCAGTTCTAAAGGAGTAGAGATAATCCCAAAGTATCCCTCCGATCAAATTATTTTGCAGATAGAAGAAATTCCTCCCTTGGATGTCTTCTATAGCCCGAAACACAAAGTTGTGGTAAAACGACAAAGGAAGAGGAGAAGAACTGATCAGCCTTCCCTATTTCCAGAACAAACAGTGACGGGCAATATAGTTTGGAAGGAGGAATTTGACCCCTCTGAAGACCTAACAAAACTATCACAATTTTCTGGAGCCTATTCGGCAGCAACAATAAATAAGGCATCAGAGGTGAGTCTTTTATTAAAAACAAAAGACCAGGAGATTTTCTCATTACAAGCACAATTATCAGAAGCACGGCAGAAGACAGAGCAGGCAGAACTGCAATTGTTAACACAACAACAAACCAATAATCAATTAACTCAACAATTGCAGGAGGAAAAGCAGAGGATTGATCAGAGTGCAGTCCAGAAGCAGAAAGAGTTATCAGAGGCATTGGCACAACTCAAGACAGCCAATGAACAAATGCTGAAGATAAAAGATGAGCAGATTGCTCAACTATCAGCCCAGCTTGAGAAAACAAAGAATCTTATACAGGTAGTTGAATTCAAGGCAGAGGCAGTACAAATAAACAAAGCATTATTAACACAGATAAATTTGTTATGTCAACAAATCGCCCAGGCAGAACCTTTATGTGACTCAACAATATCTCTAAGTGATAAATCGGCTGATGCTAGAACAGACTTCGAGCAGGCCGATGAGACATTGACCAATTATCTTGAGTGGCAAGGTACTGAGGAAGGACAGTCAGCTAAATTTCCAAAGATCCTAGAATCGCATAAAGAAATATTATTTATGGAATGGCAATCCCAGTTAATGAAAGCAGAGAGGGCAGTTTCCAGATGCAAATTAACCACAAGTAATTTGGTTGAATTGATTAATGACACTCTCTACTTATCTAACATGATTTCCCAATGTACCCCAGGTAAATTGACATCAGCTAAAACATTGGAGCAGTCATGTTACTCAGAGCTGGAGAGAACTGGCAGATTAATCGCAGGAATTAACAGTTTGACATGGGACACCTATTGGATGTTCTTAGTCAAACCTTACAGCCAGAGAGCCGCCCTCAAATGCCTCTCAGATGCAATCGGGTGCATCATTCCCGAATAAAAGGTGAGGAGATCCCTCCTTTGGATGTATTTTACAGCCCTAAACATAAGGCTGTTGTCAAAAGACAAAGAAAGAAAAGAAAAACAGAAAAGGGTATATTTTCTACTCCATCAGATGAGTTTATGAATATTGTTTATAAGAACAATGAAATGAATCCATTTGAAGACCTTACGAAATTGTCCCAGTATACAGGAGCTTATAGTGCTGCAACAGTGGATAAAGTTGTAGAAGTTTCTCAACTAATAACTCGGAAAGATCTTCACATAGCTTCACTGGAAGAAAAAGCTAAGGAGAATCAGCAACTGATCAGCCAATTGCAACAACAACTACAGGATCAGACATTCAGGTCTAAAGAATTGGAGAAACAGCTTGCTGAAGAAAAGAAGAAGGTTGATGAAAAGCTTTTAGGCAAACAAAAGCAGCTAAATGAAGAAATTTCTAAGTTACAGAGTTTGTTACAAAATGAGGAAAAGGCAAAAATGATTCAAGAAAAGGAATTTCAAGCAACTTTGGATAAGTTTAAAGATTATCCAAAGTTATATGAATTCAAATCGGAAGCCCTTGAGGCTAATAAATTATTGACTCAGCAGTTAATTGAATTTTGCTCAAAACTGTCACAAGCAGAACCTTTTTGTGAGATTACTTCATCTTTGATCCAAACTATCATAACTCTTAGACAAGAAATAGATGATGCCGATGAAAAGATTTATGAGTTTCTCAACTGGCAGGATACAGAAAAGGGAAAAGAAGCAAATCTTCCTAGGATAGAGGAAAAACACAAAGAAATCTTGTTTACAGAATGGGAACATCAATTAATGAAATCTGATAGAGCAATATCAAGGGCCGGAAATATAATGAATAATCTCACGCAATTCATAAATGACAGCTTATATTCAATTAATCTCATTTCAGACTGTGTTCCTGGCAGTTTGCCAAAGATAAAAGAGACTGAAGACAGGTGGAGAGAAGAAATGGAAAGGAAAAGTCAACAAATCGGCAAACTTCAAACTATATC